>OX451217.1:78012360-78237400 GCA_949628195.1 Phasia obesa | reverse complement strand
TTTCGTATTACCGTACCCGAGAAAAAGGCTTACTTCACTATTTTGCAGAAGAGGACGATTTTGTCTGCTGCACGGATATTCCTGGTTTGATGACTGCCATGGGCTTACATAGATATGATTCAAGTGAATGGCGTTTATTTATTGACTCATCAAAACGCAGCTTGAAGTGTGTCCTTTTGCACAATGGAAATAAATTTCACTCCTTGCCAATCGCACATTCAACCAAGGTAAAAGAAGAATACTCTGTAATTGCATTGGTCATGAAGAAGATAAAGTATAATGAACATAACTGGGTAATTTGTGTTGATATTAAGATGGTAAATTTCCTATTAGGTCAACAAAGTGGCTATACCAAATACCCTTGTTTTTTATGTTTATGGGACAGCAGAGCTAAGTCAGAACACTGGAAGAGAAAACAATGGCCTTATAGGGAAACACTGGACCCAGGTATGAGGAATGTTATAAATGTACCTCTGGTGCCCCGAGATCGCATCATATTACCCCCTCTTCACATTAAACTTGGTCTGATGAAACAATTTGTTAAAGCACTTAACAAGATGGTGAATGTTTCCAGTATATTTCAAGGAAGTTTAAAAGTTTGAGTATGGAAAAGCTGAGAGCAGGAATATTTGACGGCCCACAAATTCGCAAATTGGTCAAAGATACCGATTTTCTCAGTTCAATGTCAGAAATTGAGAAAAATGCATGGGATTCGTTTGTATGGGTTATTCAACATTTCTTAGGAAATAACAAGGATGATGATTATGTTGCGCACGTTGAAGAGATGTTAACTCACTTCCAGAATCTTGGATGCAACATGAGCATCAAGTTACATTACCTTCACAGTCACTTAGATCGTTTTCCTGAAAATCTAGGAGACTTAAGTGAGGAACAGGGCGAACGATTTCACCAAGATATTCGGACAATGGAGGAAAGATACCAGGGTCGCTGGGATGCACACATGATGGCAGATTTTTGCTGGAGTATTCAGAGCAACACTTCGTTATTCAATAATAGAAAATGTCATAAAAGAAAATTCCAAAGTTTGTAGTTTATAATATTTATTTATTTATTTCCTTATTTTATATGTTGTAATAAATTTAAATAATAAAATATAAAATAAAAGAAAATACATGAATAAAACAATGAAATGCATTTTCGATCTATTCCATCGATTTGACTTAGTTACATTTTTTGTCAATTGCCTTCGGCAAGTAACTTGAAAACTGTTTAACCGATTTAAAAGATATGTAGCTTATTGTAAATCTCATTGTGTTTGCCCTAAGGACCAGGATCCACTTTTTTGCAAAAGGGGAAATAAATAGCGTTAATTTTGCAAAAACTGAAAATTTGTCAATTATTTTCGATTTAAACGCTTTTTTTCAGATTTGGGGCCTATGCGCTACGTGTTAACGTTGTCGAATTCGACTAAAATTTTGTGGGTGGAAGTTTCTCATCAAATCTAACATTAATCCGACATGCACCCCTTGAAATTGGAAAATTTATGTTTTTCACACATTTGAAAACCCGCTATAATGCGTATATCAAGCAAAAAACTAAAATTTTGTGAAAATGAGCGAATTCACTAAAATGTGAATAAATTCGAAAAAAATCAATCGATTTTTATGGTCGATATCTCATTTTGTTGCTATTATATGTCGCTATGCGATAAAAAAAATGAATCTGGAAGTTTTTTGCCGTTTTCGATTTTTTATGATTTTTTTAAAACGAAAATTTTTGCCATTTTTACGTAAAAAATATATTTTTTTCTTAAGTTTTTTATTATAACTCCGATACTATTGATCCGATTGAAACGCGATATATAGACGAATTAAAGGCTATGCAAATCTTAATTTTTCTGAATTTATTTTAATAATATCGGACTAGTAGTTTTTGAGTTATCATTAATTATTTGAAGAAACGTCTCAAAAAAATTGCAATTTAAAAAAAAATTTTTTAAAAAAAAATCTATCCATAGAATTTAAAAATTTTACCATTTTTGTACAAAGGTAGTCATGATACATCAAAATTATATAGTGGTTTTAAGAGCACATGAAATTTTTTTTATTTTGTTGTGCTGTGTTATTAATTGCAACCTTTTACCTCTTTATACAACAGGAGTGTTGCTGTTTGTGTACAACGATTATGTTGATGATGATCATCCTGTTAAGAGTGGTGGCTTTAAAGTCAAGTTTCCTTGGCTTTTGTATTTCTTGGGCATTGTATTGATAGACAGGGGTAAATGTAGTTTTATGGTAATCAATAGGAATCTCGCATTCGATTCCTACAAATATTGACAGTCGTTATTCATTGTTCTTCGATTGCGTTTTTTGTTCTTTTTATTGTTTATGTTTGTTTTGCAAATTTTCGTTTTGTCTGTTTGCTTTGTCGTCATCGTTTTCGCATGAGCTTGTCAGAATTGCTGTCAGTTTTAATAATTTAAATTGCTGCTTTCAAATGGAGGGCAGAAATACAATGTATTTATTGTTCGAATGACACTAATCAATGGGAATGACACCAAACAATAGACAACAATTGAAAGTGACATTTGGTTACTGTAACAGGAGGTGTTTCTTTTATGACAGTAAATGATTAGAAGGATAATAGAGAAATTGTTTAAATTATAATTTTGTAATGAGCGCTGATAACAGCAGCTTGTGCTATAAAACGCTAGCGGTTCATAAATTTATTACAATTCATTACAATAATAGCAAATAAGACCTTTAACATTCTTAACTTTAGTAGTGAAAAAGTTATAAAACTACAACTGTCCCATAGTTTTGCCACATTCAAATGTTAAGTGCCATAAAGTAATTTTTTAGTTCTAAAGAAACTTTACACAAAATCTTGCAACCCAAAAAAAAATAGAACGAACAACAAATAAAAAGTAATAAAGAAATTTACTTAAATAAGAAATAAAATAATAAAAACTTATACACAACTTTGTCTTTGTCCCTGCATTTAATGCCAACAAAATGACAACAGACTAACGGCAAATAACAGTTTTACAAAACTCGCTTTCCCTTAAAATGTTTGCTTACAAGAATTTACATTTCTGAATTTTGGTACGACTTTTAACAATCATAAAAATAAATATTGCGCACTTCACCGGCGACATTTGGTACATACACCATACATACATACATAGTCTTAAATGGCATTTATTTGAATTTAAATATAGTCTACTACTACAGTTGCAACATTAGGCAACAACAACAGTCTTTTATATATAATATATACAATAATGAGAGTTTAAGGCCTACATACCGCAAGCAATAGTCCCTAAAACATTGGTAATTTTAAATTTAAGTTATCAGTAACAGTTGCACTTGACATTACCCTATTACGCATTGGTAACCTCTAAATATCAATACAACTTGTACAGCTTTAAACGCTTCATAAGACTCAAGATATAGCTGACATTACTCCGTATTTTAGTTTTTTTGTAAAAAAATAAGTTTTTTTTTTTATAAATTTGTCAGGTTTTACAGTTTTTTTTTTACTATTTTTTATTTTTTAACTACCAGTATAAAAGTCATAAGCTCCAATAAATTGCGACAATGTTAGGTGATTGTTTTGATTATGTTTGTGGTGAATATATGTACATACGAGGTATGATCACAAAATAAAGGTTATTTTTAATTTTCGTGAGGTACGTATGTTCGATTTTCGCATTTTTTTTAATTTTGGTACACATGTCTGTTATTTATGTTGACAATATCAGCCATTTTGGATTGTCAGTTTGTTTTTGACAGATAAAAAGATAAGTCGTGTTTTGGTGTGCTCTTCGATTTTTTACTATTTCAAAAAATGGATCAATGAAACTGTATTGAGTTTTGTGTAAAAAATGAAATTAAATGTGCAAAGACATTATGGACAGTTATGACCTTTTTGAGCAAATCTGGATCGGCGTTGATAATGTTCAACATTTCCTGAGCGCCGTTCATGTGACGTGGTTTTTGCTCAAAATTTAGCAAATTTGGAAAAATCTTCGCTGCCGCACGTTTCATGCCTAAAACATCCGTAAAAATTGCTTGCCATGAGCCGTGCGATATGCTAACATCATCAGCAACCTCTCTTATAGTGATTCGACAATTATCCAAAATCATTTTCTTCACTGCTTCAATGTTTTCATCGGTTGTTGACGTGCTCGGGCGACCAAGACGAGCATCGTCATTGACATCTTCTCGGGGTGCTGTAGCTTAGGTGGCTAGCACGTTGACTACTAAGCAATGGTCACGAGTTCAATACTCAGCCCTGGCAACATCAATTTGTCTGATATGTATTAATTTCTCTTTATAATAATGCATATCACAGCGCCCTCCTTCGCCGGTATTACCACATAGCACTAAATCGCCGGCGAAGTAAAATAATTATAAATTGGATATGCTAGCTTCCAACTAATTCGCCTAAATAACACCAGAGGCACTGCAATACTGTTCTAAAAATAATCATAACGTGCAATTGCAGTATTTCCAGAAGCGAAGCTTTACTATCAACTAACCATCTGTCTTATCTACTACTATCCTTTCCAAAGGAAGTAACACAGGCACTAATTGCCTGAGTGTTACTTCTCTTTAAAAAAAAATAAAAAAATACCGTTTATACCACAATTGAACTTGTGTTCTGCTCATAGTAGACTCGCCAAACGCCACAGTCAACATTCCAAATGTCCTTGCACATTTAATAACATAAATAACAGAAATGTGTACCAACATTAAAAAACAATGCGAAAATCGAACATACGTACCTCACGAAAATTTAAAATAACGGTTATTTTCTGATCATACCTCGTATATGTATTTGAAAACTATCGAAAACCTATATAGAACATTTTGAAACCTGCGTATTATCAATACATTACCATTTATAAGGATAAGGTACTGTGCTGATAACCTGAATGGCTAGTTAGTGGTTAAAGAGGACTAGTCGTTAACAGCTCCTCTAATCCATGGTGGAACAGCATACGCCAGGGATGCGTGGTCAAGAGGTTGCTTGGCCTTTAGTATGCGAACTCTGAATAGCGGTCGACCTTCAGTTTCAATGTAGACTTACCCACGCATAAGGAGCTCTGTGTGGGTGGACATCGTTTTCTCCAATAATGGTCTAGGGAAGACTTCAGAAGGTGTGAACAGGTTAATCTCTAAAGGTTTTCCTATGGCGTTGAACCGGGCTATTTCGATAGGGATGGACAAGGAAGCCTCGTTAGACGTGGAGAGGTTAATTCCTTTAGGAACTCAAGTTGCCACTGGCCAAGGGAGGATATCGAAAGAGAATGACAAAGAAACCTCTTCATAGACTGGTCAGTCAGCCTGTTAAATGTGATTGCCTTGGGGGACCTGAGCCTTGAGCAAATTCTAGCAATCACTAGAGACTGCGTGATGAAAAAGAAGGTCGACAGTTACCAGTCGACAGTCTGAAAGCACTAAAGTCAAAATTAAAGGCTAGTTGAAGCACGTGACTCAAAGAAAGAAGGTTGCCGTAAATTATATTTCGGTTGCCTGTAATCAGAGAGGAAGTTGTCTGCTTCGTTATTCCTGCTACATTAATAATAAATTCTCCCTAATTAAAAGATACAACAAAGAACCAGATTTTTGTAGATATTTTCAAGAACTAAGTTTAAAAATCCTTAACATTTAAATTATATATAAACTTTTTATGACATTCCAAAAAAATGTTTGACCGAGGTACTCAACTTTGGTGGCTTCTATACAAGCCCTCCAATACCCTAGGGGACCGACCGCAAAAATACCACTGCTCTGTCACTGTGTAGTTTTATTCAAATTTCTTTAGTGTTTCATGCGCTACGGAATTATTTCTAAAATAAAAAAAAACGTTTTATTTACTGTGCGCCCATTAGCGTTTCAGGTGTCGAAATTTTAATTTTATATTTTATTTTATATTATGTTATATTATATTTTATATATATATATATGAATATTGAATTTAGTGATTTAATTTTTTTACTATTTCAGTTTTTTCATCGGAAAATCTGTTTCTTTTTCTAAAGTCCTTAGTTTTTTGTTGAAAAGCATATGGCAACGCTGGCTGACATACATAATTATTTGCAAAACTGAGCTATTCTTTTAAAGTAGTTTTCAAGCATCGGTTTCTAATGAACTAATTGTGTCGTAGTATCCTTTAAGTCACAATCGAAAACTTTTACTTAAATTGGAAAAATAGGTAGCAGGAAAGACATCGACAGGGAGTGTATTCCTCATACTAATTTTTTGAGAAAACAAGATTCAATGTCAAATCGTCCATATATTGATTTGCTCCAAATGAAAATAGTGTAGTACGGCAAAACGTACGAATATCGGGAACAAGTTCCCTCATTAGAGCACTTTTCATTGTAGTAACGATAAAACAGCAAACAGTGTGGGATATTGCGTCGATGTTCAAGGGAGTCAATCAAGAGTTGGATATTCAACTGTCTCCTATTATCTAAAACACACTTCGGGTCATTTTTGGCTAAATATATAAATCTGTGGCAATAGTCTGATTTTTAAGTTTTTTAGGAGAGCAATTTTAAACTTTAAAATTCATTTAAACCAAATAGCTTATCTTTAAATTTTACATATGAGAGTCAAACCTATGCTTTAGAAAAACATCTTATATCTACCAAAAGTTCGCAGGCATTGCAATTAGTAAGTTTTGAAAGAAGTATTTATGATTAGGAAAAATAGCTTGTAGTTTCTCAAGCATTTTTCTAAATGCGATTAGACATTGACAAAAGATAAGCAAAAAGTCATTTCGCTATAACTTCCTAAGAAATTGTACAAAATAATCGAAACTTTGCTTATGGGTGCTTTGTAGTATGGAAAGGTGCCAGTAACTTAAATTTAGCTTAAGTCGAGTTAAGTACTTATTCCTTATTGCCACAGAAATAATAAAAACATCAGTTAGAGTAAAGTTTCAAAAAACCGCGAAACTTGAAGGCTTTTTGGAGACTTGAAAATGTGTTTCGTCCATCGAACTTCGCACTGGATTTTCATGCCAATAACATAAAGAGTTTACAATTCCTTAATAATTATACTTTGTATGCGTAAACATACAAGATTAAGTTCTACGAGCATTAATATCTTCTATACTCGCGTGGCCCCAAACAGAGATTGTTACAAGATCGTGATTAAGCATCTCATTCATTTTTTGCTTTCTGGCCCCAATCTCCAACAGTCTCGGCCTTTGCTGAATGAATATGGATGGAAATATTATTTAGAAAAATAAAAAATTGGGTTAGAAAAAGTGCAATAAACTCCTTTGATGAAATGTCATCTATAAAAACAACTATAGTGCGATCCATGAGGATGCTCGATGTAAATGGAGAAAAGTTATCACTGTTTTAAAAGAAGCCACCACCTTAATTTCGCCGAAATGGTATATGGAAAGACCATTGTTCCAAACGGATAGCTAGAAAGTCCGCTGTAGACCATCCCCTACGGAAACTATACTGGCGGTCGCTTAGTAAATTTTTGAACACCAAATACTTCACACATGGACGTTTATCATACTTTCCCATCGACAAAAAGTTATACAATTTAGGATGTTTGCAATATAACTTTTTTCATAAAGAAATCGATGTAAATATGTATATCGTCTATAATTTGCGTTAATATTTCTGTAAATATCCGCTACACATTGCGTAAGATCTTTTGGGAATACCAAGGTTTATTATGGATGTGTGCAGTGGCAACACCGCAACTATATAACGAGACCATTATTGACGCATTTCGTACTATAAATCTACATGTGTATAAATTTGGTGTTTAAGTTTTATATTTGGAGTTTGATAGTCGAAATGCATCCAACGAAAGAATAACCTCTAAACTGGCATTACGTTTTTTGTTCTTGAGAAAAAAACACGATTTGAAAAATTATCTAAAAGCGGCAAGCGTTAAATGCCGCCGGTTCGTTTAAAAGATGCACATAAATTCATAATTTACTAGGTTACCTCTGAGAGAGTTTGTCCAGCATTAATTCTGTGCTAGAGATACCAAACGGCATTGAGTTTTTAAATACCAGGATTTGGGATTTCAAAAATCCAACATTGTCAACAAGATGTTACCTTGGGTTTACACATACAAGTGCAAGTTGGCAGATTTCTAAACACACGAAATTGTGATTAAATCAGCGAGACAATTTTACTATAAGTGAAAATTCTTGCAAGTTAATGTCAAAAATATAAACAGAGTATCCAGAAAAATTTCATTTAAATTCAAAAAAAAAAAAAACTTATTTTATGTGTATTTTAAAATTATTATTATTCTTCAAATATTCACTAAAAAGACAGTTGGTGTTATATTAGAACTTTGAATTCATAAAAAACTAGTTATAGACATCAATAAGTTCACTGTTTATCTTGAACTTTGATTTCATAAAAAAAACTATAAATAGACATCAATAAGTCCACTGTTTCTACAAATGTAAAAATGTAATGCTGTTTGCAACTTATAAATATATAAACCAATCAGTTGAAGAATTTTTAAAACCTTTCGCTTTACCGACACTCTTAAAATAAATTTTTTAATTGCATGTGTAAACATGCAGGCAACTTGAAGGATTTTTTCATAATTCTCCGCCATTTTCGTAGCTACTACCTATACAAAACTTTTATACAAGATCTTGCATGTGTAAATGCAGGGTTATCCGCAGACTGATTACAATATTTGTCTTTGTTACGGCTGTCGCCGGAAAACAACGTGTTTTGTGGGACCTTATTACTATTAGATTTAGTTACCTCAAATAGTAATTCAACACGTCATACAAGGCTTAAGTGTCCATATTGTTTGATCTAATTTATTACCCATTGGAGAAGAATTCTATATTACACAGATAACTTTGTACTTTTACTGCACGGCGACCAAAATCCAGAGTTCGCAATCGCTCCACTAAGCATCTCTTGGTCATTTATCCCTTAGCTTATTAATAAATTTAAAAAAAAAAATTACTGTGTTCGCTCGATCGTCATCACCAGGAGGTATAAATAAGTTGGTCTTCAGAAATTATATTACACCCAACTGACAGGTTATGGCTCATTTCAAATCCATAACTTCTCATATAACACAGAGAAGCCTTAAAATAAATAAAAGAATTTAATTTAAAATTTGTGTTTCGTTAATTTTCTTTTCTATTCTATTAAAACCTCATAAGTCGATTATGGATGGCAACCGAACTTCAGTTGCGTTGCCAGTTGCCAAAACTATATTACGGATGGCAACTGATTATGCCGGCCGTAAATAATAATGATATTGTCAACCGTGTTTTTCAGTTGAAAAAGGCTGTTAAACAGAAAAGTAAGAATGTTTTTTTATTAATTTATTTTTTAATAAAAATTTAAATATATTTTTTGCCTGTGGATAACAAAATGGTAAAACTCATCATCAGACAACAATTTGAGCTATTAATACAAGAAATGGAAAATAACCTACATATTGCTCGTGATGTCCGAGGTTTTGGTGATACAAAAGAATGCTCTGAAGAAGCTTGGAAAGATATTTCTCAAAAGCTCATTAGTTGTGGACCACCAATACGTTCAGCAGAAGAAGGGCAGAGGGTGTGGATCTATTTTAAAGACAAGTTAAGAAAATAAATGGCTCAAAATAAAAGAGCTTAGCATTTCCAAAAATGTATGTATTTTTCCTTGATTTATTTTTATAAATTTGTATGCTAATTTTATTTTACTTATTTCTCTTTTCTTACTTGTTTTTTAAACGGACTTTCTACCACTTTACTATTTATTGTATGCTTGTTTACATTAAATTTCAGTTGCCGATCTGTCAAAATAACGATTTCGACAACTTCTTGAATTTTTTTCAGTTGTGTTGGCCACTGTCAACCAAACTGAAGTGCGGTTGCCATCCATAATCGACTTACCCAGCAAAAAATACTGCTTCGTCGTATTCAGGTTTGTAAGGGAATGACGAGTTGTTACTGCTTACAAACCTGATTACGTATGACATGATATTTGTTCGGGATGTCCCACTTTGTAGCATTTCGTTTTAAGCGATTAATTCTACGCAGTGTAGATGTTCTAAAATCATGCCGTATTATGTTCGTAATTCGTCGTAACTCCTCGTAAATTTAAATTTTTGTTATCTCTGCCTTACAGTTGTGCTTTTTGGTATGCACTACTGTAAGGGGAATTGTTAAAAATTCGTTGTTTAATAAAAACTTAACATTTTCTTTCATACAAAATTGCATTTATTTAGGCAACATTTGTACGCTTACTATCAAGAGCTTTTGTCTGGCAGGAAAATAGTGTATTGCTTACAAAAACTCAAATTTTTTTTGCTGGTTATAAATCTTAGCTCAGACTAGGCAAATATTTGACGAAATACAACCACTGATTTTTAACAACAATTCTTTATTCTAAGCAAATATTCAATAATACATATAAGTACCGAGTAGGACTCAATACAAAAGGAAACATAACATGCTTATTATACAACAACCCAGCAAAAAATACTGCTTGCTGGAAGCAACTTTGTAAGGGAGACAATATTTTGGAAGCACTTACTGTTGCGCATTAAATATGCATGATTTTTGTTCGCCATGAGCCGCTTAGAAGCTAAAGCTTTTGCAGTCAGGAAATAAAAATCTTTGCCTTACTGCGTTGCATTTTTGCTTTAATTGCTTCTAAATATCATTTTTTTTTTGCTGGGAAACTATCATTTGCTTTTATACGTGTCATGTAAAAGCTTAAGGCTTTGAAATTATAAATACTAAATATAGATTGCCCAGCCAGTTTATACTAAGTAACATATATTTAATAATTTTTTTTTTTCGACAAACTAAAAATATTTTTTAAAGTATATTCCACCAACAACAACACAAAGTAAAAGACTATAATAAATAAAAAAATATTTGCCACCATATCGTTCATGTATCTTAAATAAAAAAAAGGAAATATTTATTCGATGGCTAACTTTGCCACAGAATGGCAAACAAGACAAACAGTTAATAAAATTAAGGGTAGTAAGACGGCGAGTAAATTTGCTGTAATTAATCAACAGCGTTTCAAACTTGGCTGCAAATATTTGGCATTATTATGATACAAATATTTTTGCCAATAATTTCAGGCAAAAAATAAAAATAAAAATAAACATATTTATGCATTTAAGGCTGTAACACAGTACGAATATTTTTTTAAACCCAACAACAATGGCTTGTAGTTGGGACTTTATTTTCTCATTACGTATTTTGTAAATATTTCTTGGGCCAAGTAACAAAAAATTACTATAGACATCGGAGCGTAACTAATTGCATGCGGCCGGCCGGCCGGCCAACCATAAGGCAAAGAATTCTTTAACAAAAATTTATACTTTATCCCTGTACGAGTATGTACTCATATGTACTCACTCGTGTGTTCGCAATGTTTTCAAAAACTATGGCAGACAATTGGATAAAGTAAATTACAATGGCCACCATGAAATTAAATTTTGTTAAAACAAAAGCAAATTGGCGACTGAATGCGGAATTCCTTTTTAATTTGTGCAATAAATACATGGTGTCAGTTAATATAATGGATCAAGGTTAGTTTTTTATTGATACTTGCTCTAAAGAAATTGTATTCGGTTTTATTTGTGATACCTTTTTAATACTTGCTTTTAATTTAATGGAAATCAGTGGGTTTTATAAATATTTTATTCAATATTTTTATAAAAATCTCAAATAAAGTTTTAAAAAATAGCAGCATTCAGCAACTTTCTTTGCCGAGTAAGAGTGATTATGATTTGGAGTTATGATTCTAAAATATAACTCTTGGTACACACGGCGTGGCGTGTTGCAGCCTATTATGACCTATAAAAATTTAACATTCTTAAATTCAAAAACTTTCAAGATCTTGAAAATGGAAAAATATTGTAGTTGAATTATCAAGCAGCAAAAATTATTCAAGATCTTGCTCATTTTAGCATCATAATTCTATATGTTGTCTTAAATTTTATGTTTTTAAATTAAATACATTGAAGAAAATTTGTGACAATTGTACCAATCGTATGCATTCCATGACTTGTATAATTATAACTGGTAAAATAAGTTACGAATAATGACTTAGACTAGAGGACACATTACGAAACTGATTTAAAGAATCTTCAATAATAGAAAATAAATATTCTCTCAAAAGTTTGTCGATAATTTTGTCGTTAACGATGACAATTTAAAAGAATTCTTTCTTAAACCAAGTTACGAACTGTAAATGTCACACAAAGACCATCATAAAAAATTTGGTCAATTTGGAAATAGTAAAGAAGTAGGAATGTTCTAATCGGACGTGTCCAAATCTTATGATCTATATTCGCGTTGTTTTGGAGAATTTTCGGTACCTATGCACGAATGCTTGCAAACACAGAGCATACTATTGCGTATTTTACTAAAACAACAATTTAACTGATGAATTAACAATGTTAAGGCTTAAGTTCTAAAAGTTTATGAAGAGAGAAAGAAAAAGTCTGATACTAGAAGAATGTAATGTTATTTCCGTCATGTCGTCTTCAGCATTCTTTACATCTATCTAAATAGAATACGAGAAATCATTATCTATATATACATATAAGGCACAAGATGTATTTGTTTGATTGTTTGTTTGTGTGTCGGAAAGGTATAGCTGCCTACATCAGAGAACCGATCTTTGTTATTAGATATACGGTTGCTAAAATATGGTACTTATTTTTTGATATTCGACGTAGGCGTTGCACCTCCCATAAAAATTAAATATCTATCATCGTATTGCTTGGTAACTGTAATAGGTAGCACCTTGAAATTATGCACCAGTAACCTTTATATTAACATACATAGTTTAGAAAAAGATAGACTGGTTTAGAATAGTGGGCGTGGTATCTCCCATACAAAGTGAAACTATATTATCCTGTAATAAGAGAACTGCAATAGCGCGTTGGAATTATGCATCACTAGCTCTCATATTAAGATACATTGTGTAGAAATACACAGACTGGATTGCGGTAGTGGGCGTGGTACCTACTATACAATGTGAAAAATGATTGTAATCTACCTAAAGAATTTTCACCATTAACCCCCATATTAACGTTAATAGTTTAGCTAAACATAGACTGAATTTTGGAATAGTGAGCGTGGTACCTCCCATACAAAGTGAAAAGTTATTGTCATGTATCTAGAGAACTGTAATAGGTAGCGCGTTGAAATTCTCCATCACTAACTCCCATATTAAGGTACATTGTGTAGAAAAACATAGATTGGTTTGGGGCAGTGGGCGTAATACCTCCTATACAAAGTGAAAAATTATTACCGTGTAGCTAGTGAACTACGATAGGTAGAGTCTCGAATCGTTTTACATGTAACCCTAATAATAATGTTCATAGTCTAGCAAAACACGGACTGCAGTGGGACGGTGGGCGTGGTACCTCCTATACGAAGTGAAAAATGATTGCCATGCACCTAGAGCACTACAGTATTTAGAGCCTTGAGTTTGTACAAGTGGATAGGAGTGGTAGCAGCCATACAAAGTAAAAAATTATTGTCGTGTTAATACCCGTAGTCTAGCAAAAACATATTGGATGGTAACACTCGTCGTAGATTGTATATTAACTGAAACAGTCGTGAGAATAGCGTGCGTTTTCGTGTTAAATAAAGGTTGGCCATATTTTTCTTCCAAGAGTTTATTGTAATTTTTGTTGATGGGTGCAGCGCAGTGCAGCGCATCGGGGATAGCTTAATGATATACATTTTTCGAGAATTTATTTTGGTATGTATAAAAAGCATTTAAAATAAATATGTAGGTGATTTGTCATTTATAATGAGTCATTTGTTTTATTTTTTTTAGTATTGAAAATTAAAAATTGTAATGAAAGTATATATTTACTAGTGGAGCTAATACTGAGGAAACTCAAATTAAAATAAAATGGCTCTGGCGAACTATCGTATATTTTCGTAAACCCCTATAAATTATCCTATGTCTAGAGAATTACAATATTGACACAAATTTAACATCGTCTTCATCTGGCCATACTTTTCCATCAAGTTTTTATTTTTTATGATGGGGGTAGCAAAGCGCGCCTGTGATCGCTAGTCTATACATATAATAAAATAGTAACTCATTTCCGCTTTTCTTTTGCGTTCACATCACGTAAAAACTACTGGAAGGATGTTAACAAAATATTTCCAGGATGCCCAAGACGTGGCGGGCACAGCTAGTTTAATATAAAATTCATTTTATTCATTCATTTTACTGCGCAAAGTACTTGTTTATTAATTTTTATTTACATTTTGGTAAATATCGGGATATTTACTATTTTTAGCCAATTAAGAGTTTTCGCGGCCATTTCCATCTCTACACATATTAAATTTAGGTGTAGAGGAATTACTTGCACAAACTACCAAGCAAACAATTTTTCTTTTTTATTCACTTTTTTAATTGTAGCTGAGATACATAGCTGGTTAGTAATTTAAGCAATTAAACATTTTCATATTTTTTATCATTTCATATTTCCGATATTTCCTGCATTTCTTACGATTTTGTTGATTTTTAATAGCAAGCATTAGCCAGAAGCTGTTTCTAACAGATCTTATTACTATAAAGTTCCACAAGTTCTTTGTTTTGTGAATCTCGCACAGACGGACTTTGTTATATGTACTCTCCTACCCATATAAGGATCTAGAATTTTATGGAGCACCTTCTTACGAATACCTATTGTCAAAAAAAAATAATTATAAGAAATTCATTTCAAATGCCGCGACATAAAAAAAGATTATTAAAATATAAACAGATACTTTAGAATGCCGAAAATATTTAGTATAGAGAGAAATGCAAATTAATCGGCATTGGCGCCTGATCAAATAAACTGACCGTGAACATCAATTTAGTTCCCCTTAAAGGAACATAAAACATACATTCAACAAACGAAAATGATGGGCAACATATCGTTAGTCAGAGATGAAATTAAAAATCGAATAAAAAACAAAACAAGAACAATCCCCAAAGAGCAAAAAGTGCAAGAACGAATTTTTGGCAGAATAAAAGGAACAAAACAACTTAAAAAAAATTTAAATAAGAATAAAACGGCTGTAAAAACAACATCCACAAACATAATTATTAGGTGATAAATCATGGTCACCATAAAAAGACCGGAGGAATGAGTATTTTAAATGATGAAGTTGGCAGCAATAATGATGATGTTTCTTTGCATAATTTAGGGTTTGTGCTTTATTTTTTAACTTTATGATTTGTCATTGTCGCGTATATTTGTTAATGCATCAAGTCGAGTGGAGTCACAAAAACTACACAACATAAACAATTTGTTGCACATTTCTTCCAAGGCAATTCAGTATATAAAAACTACAGAAATATTTTTTGTTCAAAGTTTCATGTGATAAATTTGCGTAACTAAAACATAAACGCAACTGTCATAAGCAGGACAAAATAATATTTTATATGTTAAAAAGTTATTTGAAATGTTATTTAGGTTTATGTTTAGCATATTGTCTTTAAGTTTTTAATTCATCTATCTACATAAGAAGAAAGTTACTCATACCTAAAATAAAAACAATTAATTTTGAGCTTAGAAACCCCATACCTATTTTAATTTACTCGAGGGTTGTAAAAATTATGACGTCTAAGCATATGATAGATTAAAGCCCTTTTTTAGCAGCTGACAAATCAGAGCAAAATATTTTATCCTAAATTATTTCTATCTATATATATTCTCGCATTTATTATAGGGTCCTGCACACAGAAACAAATTTTTACAGTTATTAAAGGTTTTAATTAGTTTTAAATTAAGGTTCAATGAATTTTTTAATTGATCCAAATATATATTTTTGTTTAAAACAAAAAAATTTAATTTAATAAATAATTGAATCAGTTAAGTTTTTAATTAATATTTAACCTGAAACCAATTAAAACCTTGCCGCTCTAATATAAGGTATACAGAATACAGAAGATAGTATCTATTGATCCTGTTTTCAAAATTGGACTTACTCGCAAAAGCGATGGTCAGATGACGGAGACTGTGGGTGAGACATTGCAGTCGCTTATGGAGATTCATTTTCCTGGAAGCTTCAGGTCTACTGAATCATGGACTCCCGTTATTAGGGGGGGAAGTGAGAGAAAAAGGGCTGAAGCTGAAAGGATAATTACTCTAAATGGTGTAAGAAGTGCAATACTATCGTTTGCACCACTTAAAGCGACTGGAATGGATGAAATTTTCCCTGCTCTATTACAGTGGGGTGTTAACACACTGCTTGACTGGATTAGGGAAATTTTCATAGCCTGTCTAGCGACGGGATATCTCCGGGTAGGTTGAAGGGAAACAAATGTGGCTTTTCTTCCCAAACCGGGTAAAAGGGGCTATACGGAAGCTAATTCCTTCAGGCCAGTAAGTCTTACATGTTTTCTGTTAAAGACAATGGAGAGGGTGTTGGCTGACTTTCTAGAGAACCACACGCTGACGGATAGGCTCTTGAGTGGATACCAACATGCATACAGGGCAGGTAGGTCTACTGACACCGCTCTGCATGAACTTGTTAGGGTGGCGGAAAGAGAAATTTTCAATGGCGACGCTGCTTTGTCCGTTTTTATAAATATTGGAGGTGCCTTTGATAAAATCTCTTTCTCTATTGTAAAATGGATCAATACTATGCTAAGTCTAGAGCTGTGAATCTCAAAAATGGGAGTACTAGAATCCGGGGAAGGATAGTCAGGGGTTGCCCACAGGGAGGAGTTTTATCACCTCTTTTGTGGAACATCTGGCACTTATGGTTGGTGGAAAGTTCATCGAAACCATCCAAGGATGTATGAGACAGGCTCTCATAACAACCGAGGCATGGTGTAGAGAACAAGGGCTATCCATGAATGCCAGCAAATCAGATGCTATGCTTTTCACTCGCAAGAGGAAGGGCATAGAGCTTGGATCCCTAATGCTTTTCGGATCGGAAATCAGTTTGTCAAGGAAGGTGAATTATATAGCCGTTATTCTGGATAAGAAACTTACCTGGAACGAAAATATTGAGATGAAGACACGGAAGGCAAATAGGACCATGCATCAGTGTAAACGAGTTTGTGGCCATATGTGGGGCGTCTCGCCAAAGGCTGCATACTGGATTTACACAAGGATGGTGCGACCCATAATAACTTATGATTCAGTGGTTTGGTGGCCTAAAGCCTCTCAGACAACAATAAAGCGTAAGAACATCGGTCATAATAGAATCCTGTACCTTATTAGTAAGGAGGTTAGGGAAGCGCAAATGCCGATGGAACGCATCAGTAGAAGAAAGGTAGTCGAAAGACTGCATCGGACACTAATTGCGGACTGCGTTATACACAATGAGTGTATGGAGAATGACATCAGCAGGTGTACACTCAGTTGAGATAAACTTGTCCTGTAGTCTCCGTTTGGGAGAGTACGTCTCCGTTTACCAGGCAGAATTGCTTGGGCTGCTACATGCGTTGGATCACCTGCTGGAATGTCGGGTGCAGGGAAGAAAGGTTCTCATTGCACTTGACAACCAATCGGTTATAAAACGCATAAAGCAGGTGAACGAGTACTCCAAACTAGTGCTGGAATGTGTTTTAAAGCTTAACATATGTTCCTCGGTTAACGAGGTAACATTGATGTAGGTTAAAGGACATTGGCACTGCTGGGAATGAAGCAGCAGATCTACTAGCAAAAAGGGAATTTGTTGAGAATTTCTGTGGACCAGAACCCAGAGTATCACTGGGTAATGGCCTAATACGAGCAAAAGTCCTACAATGGCTGAACTCACTAAACCTGAAAAGGTGGAGGCTACTACATGTAGACAGGCTCGAATGGTGCTCAAAGAGCCCCTTGGCAGGAGAGCCAGCAAGGTTCTTAGATACAATAACAGTACATTAAGCTGGATAACTGCGTTAGTGACAGGTCATGGAAACTTCAAGTATCATCTAGCCAAGACGAAAATCAAAGAAGATGAAACTTGCAGACTATGCCTGAAGACGCTGAGACGATAGCGCACATTGTGTGTGAATGTCCAGCACTGGCTAGCGTAAGACTTAGGACCACGGGCAGAAGCTTGTTAACTGTGGATGCCATGGGGGAACTAAGCCTTAGACAAATGCTAGCAATCACTAAGGACACCGTGATGAGAAAGAATGCCGATAATCCCCAGTAGACACTCTGAAATCTCTAGAGTCTAGATTAGAGGCTGGTTGTAGCACGACACTCAATAATAGTAAGATTGTCGGTTGTCTATAGTTATTGAGGACGGAAGGGGGCAGAAAAGGGACCCATTTAGTAGCGTTGTGCTTCGTTATTCCTTACATTAATAATAATAATTAAAACCTTGAATTGGTGAAAATATTTTTTCTGTGCATTATTTAGTTGTCATTGAAAGGCATGTAGATTAGAAAAATTTCATCAAGTGGATAAATTTTATACAAATGAAATTGTGAAGTCAGGCTTAAGTACATTCTATTCTCTTTAAGTTTAAAAGAATATTTTTAATTACAAATAGTGTGATTAATTTTAAAGGCAAATTGTGAAAATATTTTTTTAGACTAGCTATGTCCACATAGTTGACGATATTTTGTTCGATTTTGATTTAAAAGTAATTCATAGCAAATTTTAAGACTTTATATAAAGATACCCATGCCTGGATAAAATTCTAAAATTTATATAAAATTCTAAAATTCTAAATATTATTATAAATCTCTGTAAAAGTTGTGTAAAATATTTTAATAACAATAAATTCAATCAACATAGTAAAAATACAAATTGTATTCAATTGGCTATTTGGCAGTAAGTAATTCATATTTTGTCATTATTTTAAAACAGCGCCATCTGTTGCGTAACCGTGTTTAAAATATCCCGCTTGCGCAAACAAGATCAATGCGTTACAATGTAATAAACAGCTATCGCTTTTCACTGTTGGGGAAACAGCTTGAAGATGTCACAGCCTTTTGCTACGGTGGCTGTAGCGAAGATATTCAATTCAAGTTAAGAGTTTACTAAAACTTTAAATATTTACTAGACAGTTCTTCTTTGTTCCTTCCTTTATAAATAACTAGCTGTGCCCGCCGCGTCGTGCGCGTCCTGACAACATTTTGCTCGGTTGTTTTGTTTTATTTTACTTCGAAAGTTATTCACACCAAATTTTAAGACTATTGCTTGAGTTATGGTTTATATATTTTCTTTATATAGAAATACCCATCCGTGGATACAATTCTAAAATTTACATAAAGTTTTAACATTATTGTACAGTTCTGTAAATATCCCGCTGACAAAAATAAAAGGTGCTGCCTAGATAGCAGTACCTTTAAATATGTAAAATTGCATGCTTTCACTACTTTTTCTCTATTTTGTCTTGGAAATGAAATATTTTTGCGGAACTAAGACACTCTACCAGCGAGTTTGTTGGGTAAACTGCATAATCGTTAATTGATAATCGTATCAGGGAGCATCAGCTAGTATACTATCGGACGCGTCCACAGGTTGCGGATAGTGGAATACCCAGTAGATATGCTGGATAGCTGCGAATAATACCAAATAAGCAGTCGCGGACAATACCAGCGGTTCTGAGGGGAGAGTCTCGGACTAAATATCCGTGTGCCAGAGATCCTTAGAGCGCCATGGCGAGTATGTGGCGCCAACCTACTCGCCACCCAACAATAAAGCAGTGTCTGGTATGCTTTAACCGGCAGCCCCGGTACCAGACTCGGATACGATTGGCCAATAACTAGTCCATCTTAAACAAAATTTATTACAAACGAAACCACATGTGGCCCTTTGTTCCACACTGGAACCATAGGAATTAATATATATAAGACACTGAAATTATTATTTTATTTAAATTCATACAGTAGTTTTAATGTGATGCGATTACAGACAGACAAAAAATTGAAAATTTTCTGTTTTATTCCATTTCGATTACTAACTGCACCATCAGCAAAATGTTCAAATCATATTGCAGGTACAGAAATGGTGTTGGTTAATTGTTATTATTTGTATAGTTTTTATTAAAAAAATGAGTCTAATAATTTTTGATAAAGTGTAGTTTGTAGAATAATTATTATGAAAAGAATATGTTGTATTTTCCTAGATCTGAAATCAATGACAAGATAAACATATGACTCTTCTAAGGCGTAAATTTATAATATCAAGCTCACATTTAAAGCTTTTAAATTCTTGATAAATACAAAAAAAACAACACGGAAAGAAAAAACAATATAATTTGTTTTATTATTTCTTTACTTATGCCGACACAAAAAAAAAATGCATTGTTACCATAAACTCTGCTGAAATTATTACGCCTTCCGTTTGCATTTATGGAGGGTTTGAGTTGCTTTTTTAATTACAGCAAAGCAGTTTTGTACTCTTTGCAAAACGAACAATTTGAAAAACCAAAAAAAATTGTTAAAAGGAAACGAATACCACAGTAAATAGGAAATACTTTTTGTTTTTTGTTTTTTTTTTTTTTTTTTTTGCAAAATTGTAAAGTATAACATTCATAAGTACGTTACATGCTGCTTGCTTGCTGTTGTTGGTGATGACGAGGATGATGAGATTGATAATGAACTCTTATATTGCTGCTGGTAGTGTTGCAGAAGAAAAAAAACACTGAAAATGAAAAAATAATGCTTCGCAATTAAACTGAAAATCCATCCAAAACACCAAGCATTTTTAGTTATTATTTTTTGCACTCCAATTTTTATTTTTTATTTTAGAACAAAATCATGGTTGGGAACTTCAAATTGCAACCGAAAAATTGTAATGAAAAATATTTAAAAAATAATAAGTGAAATGTGGAAAAATAAAAAAAATTGTTTAAAATAGGAGTAATGATATAAAAAATTCCACGAGGCAAGTTCAAAACGACTTCAATGTTCGCTTATGGTTACAGAAAGACTTTTTTATATCCTGCCACAATTTATTATTTGCTCTATTTGTTAGTAGGGATTCCTGTGAATTAAGGCAACTCTGTTTAATTCAAAAAGCCTTTTGTCTTCGACCCACTTATACTCCAGAGTTGTTTCTTAGAACTTAAACCAAATATTTTCAAGTTCTTTAAACGATCACTACCTTTAACAAACCCTACATCTTATATCATCAATGTAGGGTTTGAAAACAGTTGAATTTTTACGGCAAGTGGAAATTTGTTGAAGCATGAATGAATATCCTCCCTTTTTCACCTTCACTCACATACCTACTTACGAACGGCACAATATGGAGTTTTGCTTTTGTTTTTCTTTTCAAATGATTTTTTATTTTATTTCTGTACTTTTCTTTTTTAATGCCAGGATGACTGAATGAATATAATGGTTGAATAAATGGATGAATGGTTGGCTGCTGGTTTGTATGAATGGTTTGACTGGTTGGTTGATTGTATAAGATGCACTTCGCTTCGGCCCAAAAACAACCACAAAACCCTAGTTTATTGTATTTTTATACTATTTTTTTTTTGTTGCTTTTCCTCTTTTGGATTTTTTAAAGTCTGTTGCAATTTCAATGGCATATCAAAAATTAAAAAAGGAATAAGAAAAAATAGAATTTTTATTTTAATTTCTAAAAGAGTACTAGTTTAACCTTAATCAGCATCAAATTTAGTTCCTTTTGAGTTTTTCTGATCTTTACATTTATTTAGTTGAGAATAGTGGTGTAGTGATATTAAGTGCTCGGTTACTGTCAAACATTCTGCTGTCAAACATGATACTGTCAATACCAAGGAGGTATTTGCATCCTTTAATAACGTGAATATATCCCTGATAATTGCACCCTACACGATGAGAGTTTGGATCGACTGATTAAGAATGAGTAGAAGAAGGATTTCACATTTCACAAATGTCCTCCAACTTATTCCGATATTGACACAAACAAAATCCTTTTCAGGCTCTGAAGCAGGAGTGCTGAACGGACAACGCTTTTGGAATCAATTAAGACAACACTGAATACCAACTTTTACCAGGATTTAAAAAACTCTATAGTTCAAACAACCACACCTGAGTAAAACTACTCTAAGAACAGAACAACAAAGGTCTTATAACTTTCAAAAGAGAGTTCGAGAGTCCATAGTCTCCAACGAAGTTTGGTGCGTTAGATGAATGTATTTTTTTGGTAGAGCGCAATGAAGACAAGGCAAAGGCAAGACCAGCAACATTATGCCAGATATGTATATATCCTTATATGTAGAGAAGTTGATTAAGAGATGCCCGTCTGTCTGTCTGTCCGTGTTGACGTTAAAATGTCATTTGTTAAGGCGCCAGACAAGGTACAGAAAATTAAAGTCCACAAATCTGTCAGGCATAGTTTTGAAAATTTCAGGATTATAATTCAGCAACACCAGACCACCCCATTTGAGGCTGCGGGCAAAAAACCGCGCCCATCTACATATTTTCACGCTGTAGCTAATTTTTTTCGGTTTTGCCTTTTTTTGTTAAATAAATAGTATAGTGCGACAGGTGGATCGGAAGGAGTGCATACAGACCTTGGGGGTTCTGTAACTCCCTGCGTGGGTCGATTTTGAGTTTGTTTTTAGGTTTGTAAGGTTTATCTGCTTTGATTTGTATTAAAGGCTTTTATAGAAAGCAATTCAGATACACTGGTAACCAGGAGCAGTTAAAAGGCACATGGGGGGATCAATATGAGGAAATTTTTTTAAGGATTTTTTTTGATGTAGTTTAACCATTCTAACTAAATATTGCAGGAAGGTCATAAATTAAAAAAAAAATTAATACAATTAAAAAAAAAATTTTATATTTACAAAAAATACAAAATATTTTCAAAAATATATTTTTACAGAAAATTTTTTTTTAAATTTTTTCAAAAAATATTTTTACAAATAATTTTTGAAATATTTAAAAAAAATTTTTTTTTCAATATTTCTATAAAACTTAAAATCATGAGTGTAACATAACATATTTTTATTAGTAAGAATATATGTATAAAAAGTAACATATTTGTTTAAATGCATTTGATTTTTAAATGGATGATATCAACATCAGGATACCAACTACAAACTGTCAAAAATAAAATGTACACGTTTATAGGTAAACAATTATTTTGAAGCCCGCAAAGCTACATGGCTACACGATCACCATTGTGGCTGTAGTCAACTTAGGATAATTTCTATTTTTGTATGCAACAATTTTATTTTATTCAACTAAAGAAAATGTCACAAAATAATAAATTACAAATTCATATACAAACAAAAATTTTGAAGAAAATATTTATAATTTTTTGAAAAAGTTATTTAATTTTATAAAAGCAAAATAAGAATTTCTACAACAATGTCAGAGTTTACGATGTAGCTGTCGTCTTCAATATCATTAAGTAGCTGACAACACGGCGACAATTGTAGCCAACGGAATTTGTTTTCATTTAGCTGCGTCGCCGCTGCTAAAGAATGAATAATGAGTTTTTTCTCATATGACTTATTTTAATTTATGTAAAGAGTCAACAATATGAATAATGCTGTACATGTCTGTATAAATAAAATCGCCGTGGTGAACGGTATAAAAAATTCGGCACGGCCGAATTGTTAATTAAAGTTTCTTCCACAAGAAGGGGTGACTGTAAGAACAGTTTTGTATTCTTCATATTTTTAATTTTCTTTTAAGATCTCGCTCTTTTGGTCTTATTTAGGTTGCCCTACATTTTCTATAATACAAGCGGCAGATAAAAAAAAGAATCATACCAAAATCAATGACGTTCGGCATTTTGTTCACATAAATTTCGGAGGTCATCTTGCTGCTTTTGAAATCCTTTATTCGTAGGTAGTATAGTTGTGTGATGCATATTTTCGAATTGCATAATTGTTTGAGCCAATAAATATGCTGGAATATGGTTCGGTTTCACAGAATTAATATTTCCTTGTTCGGGTTGTAAAATCTATTCAAATAATAGGTTCTCGTTAAAAATTTGTCCCTAAATTCAAATTGTATAGTAGACGTCATTACAAAGCACTGTTCAAAAGAACGTATGTCGAAATTATAATCATTTCTTGTCGTATGTATTGCAGAAACTGTTAAGGTAAGATGCCAAAATATTCTTCACATCTACCAAGTTTTGCAAAAAAAAAAATATATTTTCAGGTTCAGGATTACCTATGGAATTCGGCACTGGCTGTACATCACAATGGCCTATAAATAAAAATGCTGCAGCTGGTCGGCTCGTTAAAAATAAACTAATTATCCAATCATAAAATAGAAACATACTAGGGGGAGCCCATTAATAGTTAGCAAATAAATTTCAAGAAAAGGAATTAAAAGTACGAAAACTATAAAAACAATAAAACAAATTTAAAGATCTTTAAGCATAAAATTGTAAAAAGGTAATTAATCCAGATTTTCAGTTCCTTTATAGCTGTTGGATTCATACGTTATATACAAATCTTATGGACTTTTATCTCTTGTAGAAAATCGTCAAGGACATCGACATATTAAAATCCCTATTACTGTTACATACATCTTTTTTAAAGAAATAAAGTCTACTTGGAGTGTACTTTAAGACAGAATTTTCATATAAAATAAACTTGACTTGAATAGAATTTATTTTTTTTTTTTTTTGATAAGGGCACTAACTGTTACCGAATACAAATTTGTTTTCGAAATGCTAAATTTACACTACAGCAATATTATGTTTCAATAATCTTTCTATTATTCGCCAGATTGAATAAAAATTTTGCAAAATAGGCTTGATTAGGGCGGGTCAAAGTTATGACTCCTGTGACCATAATGTACGATTCTTTAACTACTTTTTCTATATTTTCTCTTGGAAATGATATATATTTGCGAAAAAAAAGTATTCTGTATTTGAACCAAGATCCTAGGGTACCACAAAATATTATCAAAATTCATCCAGCAGTTTTTACGTGATTGGAACACCGACAGACAGACATTCTAAAAATGGCTGTTTTGTATTCCAGCAAAAAAATTTCAAAAAATACTTCATGTGCAGAAATGATGCTGTTAATAATAAGAATTTTTGATGTGGCTGTCGTCGTTCAATATATATAATTATGCAGCTGACTACACGGCGACTATTGCAGTTAAAGGATTTTTTAGTTGTGTAGTGATGTAGCCGCTGTCGATTATGTGTTTAATGCATTCAATGTTCTCAAATAAAGTTTGCAATCTATACCTATAATAAAATAGTAACTAATTTCAGTTTCACGCATCACGTAAAAACTACTAGATGGCTTTAACAAAATTTTGTGAGGGTACCTTAGCATTCTGATTCCAATATAGAATACATTTTTCCGCAAAAATATCTCATTTCCAAGAAAAAATGGAGAAAAAGCAATGAAAAAACGCAATTAAAGTTACTGAAATTTTCTGTTTAAAACTGGGATAATTTAAAAACTATTGCGCAACATTAGACGCCAATTGAATACAATTTGTATTTGGTTTGTATTTTTACTTTGTAGAATTACATTGTTGTCTTACAATTGGTGTGGAATACTTTCAATGCGAGCAAAATCCCAGAAAAGTTGTAAAAACTTCCATAAATGGGATTTTTCGAGTATTTTTCTGCATTTAGAAAAACGGATTTTATTGAAGCTTTCAATAAATAAATAAATATTTTATGCCGTCTTTAGTTTATTTTCGTTAGGGGAATTTTAATTCCTTGCGAGTTAAGCTCACAAACGTAGGGTTCCGTACTATATTCAGTACAACTTTAAAAATTCAAGTTGTTAATTTTTTTTATGTCTTATGGAGCACCCTTTCATTTTTAATTATTTTTTGTTTTAGAGCATAGTACTAAATACCCTGTGTAAATATCAAGTGTCTGCCTATAACGTTTAGTAGAGAAGTCCAAATTACTCAAATTCGCGACATCTAGGAAACACCCTTTTAATTTTTAATAAATTTATTTTTTATTACTTGTTGTTACAGTAGGTATTGTAAAATATACTCTGCATAAATTTTAAGTGTCAGCCTATCACTGTTCAAATATAAGTTTATATACTATATGCAAAATCGTGTCATTATCGAAATACGCTATTATTTTTGGTTTTATTATTTGTTCTTGGTATAGATGCCAAATTTATACATAATCTGCGTATATTTAAAGTTTCTATCCGTTCCGGTTCAAAAACTAGGCTACATTTACATGTTAATATTTGTCACTTTCGCAAAACCGTTTAATTTTTATTTTTTATATTTTTTGTAATAGCGGATATAAATTTACACATTCTGTATAAATTCGGTTTAAAAAAATTACAGTCATATTCGCGAAAATTGCATCACTATCGGAACACCTTTTAAATTTTAATAATTGTTGTTATTGCGGCCCTGGTAATACGCATTCTATAAAAATATCAGGAGCCCACCTATTGCGGTTCAAAAAATAAGGTTATATACGTGAAAAACATGTCACTAACAGAACACCCTTCAATTTTTAGTAATTGTCATAGCGGCCATGGCAACTGAACTTCTGTACAAATTTCAAGTGTCTTGCTATTACGGTTAAAAAATAAGGCGTTATACATAAAAATTACATCACTGTCAGAAAACCCTTTAATTTTTACTGTTTTTTAGGGGTCATAGTAACAAACCATCTGTGAAAATTTCAATAGTCTACCTATTATGGTTTAAAAATTGGGCTATATTCATGCAATTCACGTCACTATCGGAATGCCCTTTAATTTTTGGTTTTAATTTTTTATACCTGTTTATAAAGTGAAAATAGTTTTAATTATTGTCTGCAAATTTTAAGTGTTTGCCTCCTACAGCTCCAGAAATAAAGGCACAAACGCAAATAACACGTCACTTTCGGAACACCTTATAAGTTTTAGTATTTGTTGCTATAGCGGCACAAGTTGTGCACCTTCTGTGAGAATTTCAAGCCTACATATTATGGTTCAAAACTTAGCCCATATACTTGAAAATCACCTCACTATCGGAACATCCTTTAGTTTTTAGGTTTATTTTATTTTTATATTTTGATTATATAGCGAACTAAGTTTTAATTACTGTTTGTAATTTTTATGTATATGCCTCCTACAGTTTAAGAAATAAACACATATACGTGAATAACTCGTCTCTATCGGAACACGCTATAAATTTTAGTATTTGTTCCTATAGCGGCAAGAGTTATACATCTATGAAAATTTGATATCTCCGTCATTAAATAAAAACTTCATAATAAAAGTGTCATGTTCGTTATTTAATTTCCTTTCAAAGAAAACTAATTAATAGTCCTTGAAATTGAGCATTAAAACTTTATATTTATAAAAAAAATCTACTCATAAAATAATAAAAAAATGCTTTATTCTTTTAAATAAAATCAATTGTATTTTTGTTAAATATTCTTTAGCTTAATTAAATCTGAAAGAATGGAAACATAAGATACACTGGCTGAAGTATCAAAACCACAAAGCAGAAATACTCATCATTATCTTGGTATCAAGTTCTGCTCAAAACTTTAAAGGAACCATAAGCTATTTCAATGCAATACTGGTTCAAATCAAGGGACACCTTGCTAATATAATTGCTGTACGACATACATACATTGATATTAACATATGCATACATATGTATGTACATATACTAATTACTAAAAGACAGACAGACCTTTACAGAGTTAGACAGCAGTGAGACATTTAGATAATGAAAAACCAACCAGTCAGCCGAAATTGTGGTACAGGATATATAATATAAGCGATTTCTTAATATGGGCAAAAATATCAAATATCATTACACAATTTTATTTAAACGCCTTAAAGAGTGTGACATGTATCACAAATTCTCGGTAGTTGTTTTTTATAATCAAATGAATAAAGGTGACCAAATGATATAGTATTTTGTTAATTTATAACAGGTTAATTTAATAATTAGGGTCGTTTCAATACCGATTAATATGTTAACAATTCTTCGAGTTTGCAGATATATCGGTATTGGCGATATTTTGATGCAAGAATTTTCGAAATAAAGGATCCATTTTTAGTTGTCCGATTTATGTCAAACTATAAATTGTAATTACAATTTCTACGTTTGTTTGTATTAAATTTAGGGAAATTATCTTTAACAATATTACGCTCCAGCAAGCGTGTCTCATTGTGGAAATTTTTCCATCACACGTCATCTCTCCGATGTTGGGACAAGAGAAGCAATAGCCCTACTTCACGTTCATTTAGTTTGTTATGGGCCGGAGGATTTTGATGCGTTTCAAGTTTCTTTAAAAACGTTATTGCATATTTCGCTATTTCTGCTTTAACTGATGGCACGTTTAGATCTTTGCGAATGTTCGAGTTTTTTTATACCAGGGAGTAACTGCGATCATTCGGCGAGTTTTATTTTGGAGACTGTGAATTTATTCTATATTGCTAGCGGAGGCAGTAACCCATATTTGAATTCCATAACACCACATTGGTTTAAGAATCGACTTGTACAGTAGAAGTTTGCAGTCTAAGCTAAGGGCTGTAAATTTTCTGGCTGTAAGCCAGGACATTTCTGTTAACTTTGATACTATATGACTTTTCTAAGTAATACGCCGATCAAGATGTATACCGTATAGGGTTTGGAATTTCCCGGACTTTCGCGTTCTCAGAAAAAACGTCCGACTTAAATAACGTCAAACTATTTTACAAAATAGTTAGAAAGTTCTAATCCAAAGATTTATTAAAATCCGATAAGTCATTTGGCTGTTACTAATTACTTTGTATAGCGGAACGCCGCTTAGGGTACTTTTCTATCTATTTTCTAGCGTATCCATATAATCGGGTTTTGAGTTTCTTCATGCAAACAATTAATCATTTTTAGGGTTCCGAACACAAAGTGTAAAAACGTAACCCTATTGTTTTCGGTACAATGTCTGTCTGTCTGTCCGTCTGTCAGCGCCTTTTATCTCTGGAACCGTAATAGGTAGACTCTTGAAATTTTCACAGATGATGTATAGCGGTTGCCGCTATAGCAACAAATACTAAAACTTATAGGGTGTTCCGATAGAGGGGTGTTATTCACGAATATGTGCCTATTTCGTGAACTGTAGGTGGGATATACTTGAAATTTACCAATAGTAATTAAAACTTAGTTCACTATATAAACAACTATAAAAAAATAAAACTAAAAATTAAAGGGTGTTCCGATAGTGGTATGATTTTAACAGAAGGTGTGTAGGTATGGCCGCTATAGTAGCAAATACTTAATCTTATAGGGTGTTCCGATAGAGAGGTGTTATTTACGAATATGTGCTTTTTTCTTCACCTGTAGGAAGAATACACTAAACATATGCAAGCAGTAATTAAAATTTAGTATGCTATATAAACAAGTCTAAAAGAAAACTTAAAAATTAAAGGGTGTTCCGATAGTGTTGTGATTTGCATGTATAAAGACTAAGTTTTGAACCATAATAGGTAGACTCTTGAAATTTTCACAGAAGGTGTATAACTGTGGGCGCTATAGCGACAAATATTAAAACTTATAGGGTGTTCCGATAGAGAGGTGCTATTCACGAATATGTGTTTATATCTTGCACTGTAGGAGGCATACACTTAAAATTTACAAACAGTCATTAAAACTAGTTCACTTTATAAACAAGTCTAAAAAAATAAACCTAAAATTTAAAGGGTGTTCCAACAGTGATGCAATTATAACTTTAATTTTAAAATTAAAGGGTGACTCATAAAACATGAAAAAATTAACAACTTGAATTTTTAAAGTTGTACTAAACATAGTACAGAAACCTGCGTGTGTGAGTCTAACTCGCACTTGACTAATTTATTTAAATTTTGCAATTTTAGTTTTTAATCGATTAATCGATAAAAGGGGTTTAAATTACTCGAATAACTCTCCTCCTTCTTCCTCCAATACGCAGAAAAATAGCTTTTCATAGCTTTTCGGTAATATAAAATATGAATTAGGTACCTTATGAGGATAGTAGGTAGTATGGTAGTTCATGAATCTGGGGGTTGCGGGTTCGATTCCCAAAAAGTGTTTGACTACATCGAGTGAAGGTTAGTATGCTCGATAATTAAGTTAGATTTTAATTTGTAATGGTTTTGTAACATTAAAACAAAAATATGAATCTATATATAAATATAAAGCACAAAATGTGTTTGTTTGTCGGAAAGCTATATCTGCCTACACCAATGAACCGATCTTTCTGAAATTTTCACAGTTTGTTATGGGATATACGGATGGTAAAAAGGGTACTTATTGTTTGATATTCTACGTAGGCGTGGCACCTCCCATACAAAGTAAATATTTATCATCGTTTTGCTTGGTAACAGTAATAGGTAGCGCCTTAAAATTTTGCACCAGTAACTTCTATATTAACTTACATAGTTTAGAGAAAGATATACTGGATTGGAATAGTGGGCGTGGTACATCCAATACAAAGTGAAAAATTATTATCGTGTACCTGCAGAACTGTAATAGATAGAGTCTTAAAACTTTGCACGAGTAACCCCCAGAATAATGTGCATACTCTGCTAAAATACAGACTGGATTCAGATAGTGGGCGTGGTACCTCCCATACAAAGTGAACCATTATTATCATGTTCCACGCGAACACCAAAAGATAGAGCCTTGAAACTTTGCACGAGTTTCCCTTGTGCTAACGCGCATAGTGTGCCAAAATAAGGAATGAACTGGAACAGCGATCGTGCTACCCCCCATACAAAGTAAAAAAATCTTATCCTGTATCTACAGAACTGCAATAAGTATTGCCTTGACATTTTGCACCAGTAACCCCCATATTAAGATACATTGGTGGGTGGGGTACCACCCATACAAAGTGAAATATTATTGCAGAAAGCTGCAATAGATGTTCATAGTCTAGAAAAATACAGACTGGATTAGGATAATGGGCGTGGTACCTCCCATAAAAAGTAAAAAAATATTATAGTGTTAATACGTATACTCTAGCCAAAAACAGATTGGATGGGAGCAGTGGGTCGTGCCTTGCATATATACTAAATCATTTTTGACGTGGCAATGGCGTACGTTTTCGAGTTAAAGGTTGGCCAAGTGTTAATTTTATTTTTTGTGGATGGGTTTTAGCGAAGCGCTCCGGGGATAGCTATTTATAAATAATATGACTTTGTCGCTAGTCGTGAGCAAAAAGTAAGGAACACGTTTTAAACATAACATTTTCCATGAAGTTCAAATATTAAATGCACTTTAAACACACTTATGTAAATATGTATCAGAGAATGACAAAAGTATCATTTTTAGTACTTATTAAGTATTTGAGGCCAAACATGTATAAATGTGTATAGCTACAGCTCAAACAACATACCATACACAAATAATCATATCATTTTCAACTTAAATAACTACAAGTATAGGCAGAGAATAAGTGTTCACATACTTGTTCATTATTTTTCGCAATACAACTAAGTATAAGTAAAAGTTGGATAAAGTATTTGCTATACCCATACTTGTAAGTATAGAGTAGGATTTACAAGTATGTAAATACTCTAACTATACTTAGAGTATTTTATAAATATATGTAACTATATGTATTAATTATTTCACAATTTAAAAATATGTTCATTCATTCTTTCATCGTAACATAAAACTTATTTTGGTTTTCCATACTTAACCAATGTTCGATTATAAATAAAATATTGTCAAACATCATACACCTTTTTATACACACAATTCCTAAAAGTAGTTGTTTTACTTATAAGTATACTTAGAGTATTATAACTACTTTGCCATACTTGTAAGTATTAGGTAGTTATAAGTATGGGTATGACAGATACCCATCACATTATCTACCTACAACCAGTTGTACTCATACATGCATTACGTATACATTTTTAAGTTCATTGTGTATAAATAAAGTTTGTTATAAGTATTGTAGGTATTTTCTGTGTTATAAGTGTAGATATAACTAATACCCAAAAATATGTGTAAATACTTAACTACATTTATTTTATAAGTACTTTATGTCAGTCTCTGATATGTATGTTAGATACATGGACACGTAAGAAATCCACCTAGTAAAAGAAATTCTGAAACATTATTTAACTGATAGTTAGACACCGGACAGTTTATTGTTTTTTTTTTTTTTTTTTTTGGTGTATAGTTTATCTATTAAGACTAAACTATAAATTATGTAGCATATAAATAATGACAATTTTAAAAACACACAATCAGGTACACATTGTTCATAAGCTGAATGAAAAAAATTAATGGAAAAACGTCATATTCGATATATGAAAAAAATGTATTATTTCTTCTCTGTATATTTACTAAACACGTCTAGTTCCAAATTGTTTTTAAGCAAACAAGAAGTAAATTAATTAGTTCGAATTAGACCGTACTATGTTTAGTACAACTTTTAAAATTCAAGTTGTTAATTTTTTCATGTTTTATGAGTCACCCATTAATTTTAAAATTAAAGTCATAATTGCATCACTGTCAGAACACCCTTTAAATTTTAGCAATTTTTGTTATAGCGGCCATGGTAATACACGGTTCAAAAAATATGGTAATATACATGAAAAACATGTCACTGGAACATGGAACACCCTTTAAATATTAGTAATTGTTACAGCGGCCGAAATACAAGATCTAAACATATAAAGAGTCTATCTATTATGGTTCAAAAAATAAGGCTATTTACGTACAAATCATGTCTCTGTCGGAACACCCTTTAACTTTGTTATTTTTTATGGTGGCCATGGCAATTCTCTTTTTATGAATATATCAAGAGTCTACCTATTACTATTAAAAAAATAAGTTACTATACGTGAAAAACATGTCACTGTCAGAACACACTTTAATTTTTTTAATTGTCATAACGGCCATGGCAACACATCTTCTATACAAATTGGAAGAGTCTACTTATTACGGATCAAAAAAATATGTCGTTTTACATGCAAAAGACGTCACTGTCAGAAAACCCTTTAAATGTTTATTGTTTTTATAGGGGTCATAGTAATACACCTTTTGTGAAAATTTCAAGAGTCTATATATTATGGTTAAAAAATTAATCAATGTTTATGCAAATCATGTCACTGTCGGCACACCCTTTAATTTTTACTATTTGTTATAGTGGCCATAGTAATACACCTCCTGTATAAACTTCAAGAGTCTACCTGTTATCGTTCAAAACTTAGGCCATATACATACATGAAAATCACGTCACTATCGGAACACCCTTTAATTTTATGTTTAATATTGTATACTTGCTTATAACGCGAACATAGATTAAATTACTGTCTGCAAATTTTAAGTGGTTGCCTCCTATAACTCAAAAAATAAAGACAGAAAGGCAAATAACACGTCACTTTAGTAACACCCTATAAGTTTTAGTATTTGTTGCTATAGTGGCTAGAGTTACACATCTTCTGTGAAAATTTCAAGAGTCTACCTATTATGATTCAAAACTTAGACCTTATACATGCAAATCTCATCACTATCGGAACACCCTTTAATTTTTAGGTTTATTTTTTTAGACTTGTTTATAAAGTGAACTAAGTTTTAATGACTGTTTGTAAATTTTTAGTGTATGCCTCCTACAGTGCAAGATATAAACACGTATTCGTGAATAGCACCTCTGTTTTATATATAAGTTTTAATATTTGTCGCTATAGCGGCCACAGTTATACACCTTCTGTAAAAATTTCAAGAGTCTACAGAATTTCTACTGTTAATAACATACTTCAATAAAACTTCAAAAAACTTATAGAAATTTAAATAAAACTCTGTTCAATTAACAAAAATTTAGTCAAAAAAATAGTAAAACATTCTAAGAAAAACAACCCATAAAATTAGTTAAATATACGTCCCTAAATTAAGTTAATGGGACTAATTTATCCGTTGATTTGACAAAATTTTCGTTTATTCTACTAAGTTTTTTATTTTATTTTTGAAGAAAATTTAATATATAAAAATGAAAAAATAGCTGTAAAATAGAAGAAATTTCGTTAAATTTAACTTTAGAAAAATTATTTGAGTTGACATATAAAATAGAAATTTTTTTCAATTTACATATATTTCTTTCTTTAATATTTGTGGCAATAAATAAATCATGTTTGCAATCAATTTCGGTGTGTTGTGCAAATTAAAATTACATTACAAAATTACATTTTTCTAATAGGTTTTACACTATTAGCGATTTGCAAGAGATATAGTTTCGTGGAGAAAGCAAGAAAAACATTAAAATAATATCAAATACCCGCAAAAGGAACTGAAAGCCTTATTCGTTTATTCCTCTTAAAACAGGAATAAAGGTAATGAGGCATTAATGTTATGCAGTTTTATTTTCAGATTATGTTGCAGATTTTTTTTAACCAATAATTTTAGTTAATTTAACTTATATTTTGTCAAATTTACACCCTTTAAAATATAGTCATATTGAAGAAATTTCCTCAATAGAACAAATTGAACAAAATTATTTTTTTATTAAAATCGACTGTAGTTTTGACTAAAAAGTTTGTTAGTTGTATAATAACCTACTTTTCTTCAATTCTACACCCCATTTTAGAGTATTTAGGTAAATTTTTGGTTCAGTGTACTATTGATACTTCAAAGATCGACTCATTTTTCTTTTGTCAGTTCTTGCTTGCATGTAATCAATTTCTGTTTCCACCTCGGATAATAGGATCTGTTAGTGTCAAAATAGCATATGATTTAAGAATACACTTCTGAAAACATGTCTTCAACAACGAGTACCAACTGCTGGTCACCTTTACATCAAAATTTAAAATTAATTTGCACTTTTTTCCTTTGTGCCATATTTGTATTGTTCGGAATTTGTGCAAGTTCTTTCTATTTGCCATTTTTGGAATTATTTTAATACCTTGTTGACAATAACAACAATACCGTTATGGTTTCTTTGGTCCCAAAAAAATAAAAACAACATAACAAAAAGGTTGAAAAACCATGTGTTTGGCTTATTGTACAGTGTCAGTTTTGGAAAGGTTCAATTTTGGCTTGCCGATGGTGATCGTAGTGTTGAATTTGCTACTGAATTATTTACTGGTTTCACAGCCATTGTCTCACACAGCTTAGGAATTACGTTTCATATTGTGATGCAATTAAACCACATTTAACCTGATGCCTTTTGTCTCAGAATCAGTACAAAAAATATTATGTATCAAGAGTGTTTTGTGTAAGGTTTTTAATTTCAAGAATTTCTGGAATTCTAATTTGTTGAAATGTATTTTTAAGTTACTTATAATTAACGATCGCTATTTGATATTATACAAAGCTCTTGTACATTATCCGGCGTATTACAAAATACGCATACATGTTTTTCAACAATTAACCATTTCCGCCTTTATTCGCATTAGAAAACAGTATACGTTTCAGTCGAATTTTTACCGATTTACAATTGAAAAGTGTGCCTTGACCTCTTTCGTAATAAAATATCGATGGCAGTTATACTGTAAAATCAACTAATTGCTTTGGGATTTTCCCCTAGGTTTTTTGCTGTTGTGGTTATAGTCATAACTTACGTTTTAAAGAGGGACCACTAATTTAATGCATGACATTTATCAACAAAATATTTTGACCGTTAGCTGACAATAACAGAAAAAATTAAAGGTTTTAATTGGTTTCAGATTAAAATTTAATTAAATAATTTTAATTGGTTCAATTAATTGTTTAATTAGGAGTTTTTTTGTTCGCTTTTAAGCAAATATATATTTGAATCATTTAAACAATTAATTGAACTTTAATATAAAACAGCTTAAAACTTTTAATTGGTGAAATTTATAAATTATATTTAAATATTTGTACGTAAAATCTGTGATGAATATTCTTATAGTAATTTATTACTCGAAAAGAAAAATGGTACCCTAACAATTTCAATAAATTTCTTTTTATTTCAATTCTTTGATGTTTTTCCAAGAAAACAAATTTTCAAAAATGTTTCTATAAACCCTACTTAGAAAATGAAACCTTGAAACTTAACGATGCAATGACCCTTAAGCTTCATGTGATCCAATGATTGCAGTACGAGGATGACTATTAATATTGTGTGATTAGTATCGAAAAATAGTATTTTTTATTGAAAACATGAAGCATAACAAAAATGTAATTGGGTGCCTAAAAAGACATCGGAAGGTGTACAACAGTTACCTTCATCTTTCGTTTCTTCAAAAAGAGTGGAGTAAACTGTAGTAGCCCTTCTTTTGAAAAAAACGGTTTTATTTTGTTTTTTTTTAAGCAATTTGAAAGCAAGAAATTGTTTTATTCCATTCTGAATTAAGTGCTTTGCGTTGTTCTAATGATGGCTAATGATCAGTTGTTTTTTTTTTATATTTAGTTGGAGTTAGTCGTAGTCATACAGAAGACTGTTGTTTAGCTTCAGACTTTGGAGGAATTTTTGAGCATTAATTTTTCCCAAAAGACTCAAACATTATTTTACGATGTTGCCTTAATCTGGCAGTGACTATTCTGACATTCCATAAAATAACGTACAATAGAACAACACCGAAATTTCAAAAACACCAGCTCATCGTTCTAAAAAATAAAGGCGAGTAACAAGAAGCTGCGCACAATGTTCACTCACTAAAGATCTGTTAATATAGTTATATAGAATATAGTTCGTTAAATGGATTGCTGGATATTAACGAGGTCTAGAGAACCATATATGTTTGATGAAAAACATCTAAAACATGCGTCACTGTTTCGTGTCAATTTCAAGTCTTTCGACCTTTTTCTTTCCTCAGAGGTTTTTGATATCAGATTGATAATTTACGATTATGTACCTTACTTTTAATGTGTTTCATGCTCTCACAAGCCTCAATTGTCGAGCGTAGTGATTTCATACTGTTGACCTTCCGCCACATAGCAGAGTCCTGCGTAATTACTAACATTTATCTGAAGTTAAGATTCTCCTTTACATTCACATTTAATGAGTATCTGAACGTGGTTTTGAACGCTAACCCACTAATGTACATTCAAATAAAATTTGCACTATCGTCTGCGATTTTCATCTTGGCTGCCCGATTTTATCCGAAAAACTTTCTGGGCTTTCAACCGAGAGCTATTGAACGTGGCCTTTAGAGATTAACTCGTCCTCCTCTTATCAGGTATTCATAATCAAATCATCCATAATCAGCCAAAAAAAAAACTTACTTCAGAGACTTATTCTCCACCTCTTTCAAGGATTCCTTGTGCATTCCTGTTGAACTATCACGGTCTTGTTTCTTTTTAGCAAAATTAAATTAGGAAAACTAGTTCACCCACACAGAGCTCAATATGCGCATGTAAGTCTATATAAACAGCTCAAATGGTATCAGAATTAGCAGAATGTAAACAAAGCTTCGTGGCGTATGCTGTACCTCCGCGGACAACACCTAACTAGAAGCCTGTTAGCACGAGTGATATAAGTGGAACTTCTGTCAGTACACTCAGTTACGGCAATCGCCCGCCTTCCGACGGTTGGTCATCACAATTACTGGTGCCTAATATCATGACACGCAAATCAAGTTTTTGCTGCAACAGTTGATGATATTGATGTTTGGTTAAATTCTTCATAAGATATATCTTCTTACTTTTTTTCTCTTTTAGATGATCAGAATAAGATCCCTGGATGATGAGGATTAATACCAATCCATATCATTTTATAGGGTTTTTTTGAAGTCAAAGGCCCTCAACCAACTATGAGCCATAATCAAACTATTTCTTGACGGAGAAGATTTAACCCTGCATAAATAAAATGCAGTCACAATTCCTTGCCTGTAATTTTAGAAAAATTAATGTGAATGTTAATCTTTCTAATATAAATTTCGCATTTAAAATTTGCAAAAACCTGCTACTTGAATACATAGTTATCCTCGTAGAATAAAAAACTCCTTTTGTTAAAACTTGTTCCTGTTCTCCACGTCAAGGGTTGTGAATAGAAAATGCAAAAATAAAAAATAAAAGAGGAGTATAAAATTGCGAAAACAATGAATTTTGCACAAATGCCAGATGCAAAATAAAAACATAGAACAAAATTGAATTGAATGATTTCAAATGTCTTAATGTACGTTTCACACAAAGTGGATGGATAGATGGATGGATGTGGTTAAAGTAAAACAGGAAAAATAGACAAAGCAGGATGTTTGATTAAGTAGTTAGAGAGGTAAATAACAAATGAATGTGTGTAGAAATTATAAAAATTTCAAATGCAATTTAAAGCACCTGCTTCCAAACAGTAAAAGTGAAAAAAATCAAATGGTTTCCAGAAGTCATGTGCATAAACAAAGAAGAAATTGCAAGAACAATATAAAATAGAAACAAGCTAAATCACTCTACATTAGCTGTTACTAGTATATAAAACTGTCTGTATAAAAATTTTACATAAAACTAATTCTGCATAATTTTACCATGACATCCTGACTTCCGACATTGTTAGTACCGTCCAACATTGGCCGACTACGACCAAACTCGATTGTTGCACTTTTTATTGAGATTAATTTTTTTTTCTTGATTATATTCGAAAACAAAATCTTAACCAAACAAATGTAAGGCAATGTGATTTTAGACATCGGGAATCTGCTGGAAATTTTATGCTTCGATGAGAGTACATTATTAACGCGACATATCATTATTTTTTATGCTCCTATGTTCTACAACTTAGCTCTGCTAGGTATAGATTCAATAGATTATGCAATTTGTACCCATTTAAATTTCAGCATTTGTAAGAGATCATTTTAAAACCTATGAACTATTTCCCAGCCATCGATCTGATGGAATTTTATTTCATTGTCCCGGATAAACTCGTTAAATATCTGATGCGAAATATTCCACTGAACATTTTGTAACATTTTAGAGTCAAGTATATCACTAAACAAATAATTTAATATTCCAACAAGCTTGAGGAGCTTGAGCGTCAGTAAGGGGACTCTGAATACTAGTCCAACTATAGTTTCCATATAGACTTTGCTTTGAAATGTTGAACTTCGCCTAGTTGGACTTGGTTTCTCTTATATGTTGGGCGTGAGTAAACCAAACATGGCGGACGCCTCAGCCTCTTCATATATTTTTGAGGTTTTGCAAAGCTCACCATAGAAGTTTAGAGATACAGCCCAGATAACAAAGACCCAGTTAAACCACGGCTAGTAATCACTTCGTCCGAAAGCAAAAGTAATAAATAAATTTGATAGACACCAAAGAAGGGGCCCTTTTCAACTCCCTTCCTTCACAATGTTTTCTGGATATCGATTAGAAATTTACGACTTACCTTACTCTTGCGCTCTAATTTTTGCATTTGGAATTAAAAACGCACTAAAAGAAGCCAAAAAACACGATTCATTATTTATAGCCAAAACCTCTTTAACCAAACAAATAATAATAAGCTTTAACATTGCACCAACATTGCCTTCTGGCTACAGCTTAACTCATTTGCTATGGATTTTCCAAGTTATAATAAAAACCCAAATAATAGATAGACGCTATTAAATATAAATTAAATAATTTTAATTTTCATTAGTTATCGATACTTTTACTTAGGCTGATGAAACAAAGAGCACTGATACACTTATGTAGTAATTTTAAATTGACATAACGAAACTATTTTCTCTGTGTAGGGTATAAAATAGAATAATGAAAAATCATTTCAAGATATTGTTTTAAATGTTAAGCACATTTAAATGACATGTTTCATCTAATGATTCATATATCCACATCTTCAACCTCCCGTCACCGTCTTTATCCACATCATTCATGGAAATGATAATGTTATAATTATTTGCAATTTTTCATTTTTTACTATTTAGTTGTATGTTTACACCTCAAGCGATTTGAATAAACTAATGTTGGAGTTTTTTAAAGAGGAATTTTTTAACAGTAAAAAAAAGTTTCATCACTAAGATATTTGAAATGACAATTTTAATTAAATTTTTTTTTTTTCAAAAATCACATTTTGACGTCATTTTATTAAATAAAATGTACTGCTTTTATATTTATCAATAATGCAATAGTGCCTTAATTTTTAATTCAAACACACACACACAATTATTTTAGGCAAACACAAGATTTTTGCAATGCATTTTTTTCAACCGGCTTCAAAAAAAGGAGGTTATCAATTCGTCTGTGTGTTGCGTGTTTTTTGTATGTTTATGTCTTCAGAACTCGGTCATTTCTGAACCGATTTTAAAATTTTTATTATTATATAATTCTTTATTAGAAAGTTTAAAAATAGTAATAAAAAAAATAAAATTAAAACTTAAAGGGTGACCCCATAGGTGACGTAATTTCACCTTTCTGATCCTATCTTTTGAACCGTTATAGACAAACACTGGAAAGTTGCACAGAATGTTCGTTACTATGTCTGTTATAATAAGTAAAAATATTTAAAATTATAAATTAAAGGGTGTTCCATTAGATGGTTTAATTTGATATATATATGGCCAAACTTTTGAACCTTTATAGACAGACAGTTGAAATTCACAAAGAACTTGTATTGCTAAGTCCGCTATAATAACAATGGAAATTGATATATGAGCCCTTGATTATGAAAGTGGTATAAGTCATATATTTCTTGTTTTGAGATATTAGGAGGTTTGCATTTTAAAGGATTCAAAAATATTTTTGTAGTATGGAATAAAATATTTTGACAGTAGTAATAAATAAGTATTTGTTATGATTGTGAAATGTATAACCATTTTTAAAATGTAGTGTGGTTTTGAAAGGTTGAAATGACTTATACCATTTTCAAAATTAACTGCATGACTTTATAAGTGACTTAAACCCTCAAGGTAAAATTTTTATTAAAAATTAACATTTTATTCAAACTCATTACATTGTAATTAAGTAATTTATTTTTTAGTATTTAGGGAAAATAAAGAGTTTGTGGAAAATTGGTGGGATTTAGGGTAGTAAATCCATCATATCTTTTTTTCTTTTGTTATTGGTTTAATGGTTTTTTCTTCTGTTATTGCTCAAATGGTTTTATAGTGGAGGCAAATCAATATTTTCGTATATTCTTGGCCTTCCTCTTTTGGTTGAAAGGTCTAACACTTTGAATTCGGAATTGTCATCCAAGAAAGTTTTATAAAACTTTTTATATGGAGAATTTTTTAGAAATCAAATCCATTGTATTTTAAGCCAAGATACAGCTTCTCCATTGGTGTTTCTCTTTCTATTAGTCGTTGATTCTCCCAGTTATTTCGTCGAAATTAATTTTTTAATTTTTCCGAGCCATTTGTTGTACCAAAAATTAATTTCTCTTTTTACATAATTCTATTAAATAACTTATTCTTCTTCGCCGTATAATGTCTACAATTAATTATAAATAGTGCATTTTTACATTAATAGGCTTACCTGATCATAACTGAACCGCTATCTGAAGACATGACAAAATTACTAATAATTATTTTGCCAAACTTTGAAAGCAGACTGACTTATACCACTATTAAAATATACAGTTACTGTATTTTGTTTATCAACCAAAAAATAAACTCAATTTATCAACTTAATTTTCATGGCATATGGCGAATTACTTCAGATTATGTTATTTTATTAGGATTTGATATGAAATCGCTGATAAACTAGATTTTAAAAATTTTTGACTTATACCACTTTCAAAATTAAGGGCTCATATATGATACACAGTTGAAATTTACAAAGAACCTATATTGCTTAGTCCGCTATAACAACAAGTATAAAATTTGGATCTATAAATTAAAGGGTGTCCCCATCTTTGGAACCGTTATAGACAAATTAAAAAAAAATTAGAAAATTAGACAGAATGTTCACTACTATGTCTGGTATAACAACAAGTATAAATATTTAAAATTAGAAATTTAAGGGTTTCCCAATAGTTAATGTAATTGGATGTATATGGACACACAGTTAAAATTTACAAAGAATCTGTATGACAATGTCCGCTATAACAAGTATTTAAATTAAAATTTGAATTTAAAGGGTGTCCCAATAGGTGACGTCATTTGATATATATATGACTCTATCTTTTGAACAGTTATTGACAACTATTTAACAATTATACAGAATGTCCATTAATATGTCTGTTATAATAAGTATAAATATTTCAAATTATAAATTAAAGGGCGTCGCAATAGTTTATGTAATTTGATGTATATCGCCAAACTTTTAACCGTTACAGACTGTTGAAATTTACAAAGAACCTGTATTGCTACGACCGCTATAACCTTTATAATGGCTATAGCGGTCGAATTCGGAAATTACAGGGTGTCGCATTAGTTAGTGTAATTTTATGTAATAGCCAAACTCTTGATCCGCTATATACAGACAGTCGTTTAGCATTGGTTTGATCTGAAAAAAAAAACCAGAACCCTGGGGCCCTTGTGCCCCTATGTACTCCGGAAGCACTGCTCCACCGGTAGAAAATCGACCAACTTGATTATTGAATTCCAACTTAGTTTTTTTTTTTATCTGAATTGACATTTTGTGCTTCCACATTTAAAAAATCCCGCTACAATCTTCCTCGAATATAATATAATCATTGTATAATTACCGTCTTAAAGAAACATGATATTAAGTTTGTCTGTTTTGAAGTCGATTTTTTTTTTTTTGCAAGAATTATTTATTTATATTCCTTGACTCTCTGAATCTAAACTTAATTTTAAAAAATTTTATCTCTTACAGTGTTTTAGCTATACATACAGTTATACCATTGTACTCTCACTCTTAGTGAGTACGCCATAAAAATGTAAGAGTGGGAGCATGTTGGGATCAAAATTATATGAAAAATTAAATTAAAGCTTATTAAATGCTCTTTAAAATGAGCTTTTACTCAGCTTCCAAGGGCTTATAGAACTGGAATTAGAATCAGGGACATAACTGTTATAACCAATATTTAAAATAATCCTGAAACAATGATTAACCAAGAATTTTTTTAAATAATAAGTTATAAATAAGAAATATTTTTTTGGTCTGCCATAACTATCATAATTACAAACAAATATTTTGAGACTTCTATAAATTTAATAACAATTAAAATAATTTGTTTATTTTTTTTTTTTTTTTTTTTTTTTGTTCTTCTATAACCAATAAAAAAGATTTTTTTTTGGTCTTCCATAACCAGTAATATACAACTGATAATATACAGCTGATAGCATTCGAATTATCTAAAGGTATAATAAATGGACGTTGAAGAAAAACACAAATTTTTCGAACATAATTTATTTTTTAATCATCAGTTACGTCAACGGATTTGTAAAGTAGAAGATGCAGACGAATCTACCGCTAAGCAGGTTTGTAAATGATTAAATATGAACAATTTAAGCAAAATTAACTTTTTATTTAAAGGGAGACGCCCCTACCCCTCACCTATTCAGTCCGAAATTCATCGAAAAGGCCTTAAATACGAGCACCTCTTCCGTGAGAGAAAATTTAAGAACAGCATATGTTGACTCAGATTCCGAAGAGGAGAATTCAAATCTTTACAGGCAATTGGTTAAATCTGCATTCACTAAAATCGATATGTATAAGGAAGAAAAAAATATTCGTACCCTTATTAAGGAAGCTAGCATTAATAGTTCATGCATTTCCGGCAACAAAAGCCAGTATTGAAAGGGCCTTTTCTGCTCTGAAAGTTATATATAGTGACCTGTTTAAATTTATCTAAAATAACATTGCGTTCATTACTGTGTCTTATCTTGCAATCTAAATAATAGATATATTTCTAAATGTTTTACTGAATCCTTTATTATTTTTATACTTTTAATGTCACCCTTTATAATTCAAATGATAATGAATTAAGTGTTTACTCGTACCTAATAGAGAAATCGATAAAAAAAAAATTAAAACCAACCCTTTGACCAACCAGCTTTAGAAGACCAAAAAAAGCTTTGTGGTTACTTATAATTTTTATAGAAGACCAAAAAAATTAAATATTTTTGTAATGCTTATTAAAGACCTAAAAAATAAAAACCATTTTTATTTGTTACAATAGACCAAACAAATTAAAAATATTTTGTAATTGTTATAGGTAAACAAAATAAATAAAAATCTTTTATAATGGTTACCAAAATAAAAAGTAAATAAAAATTAATTATAATGGTTATGAAAGATCAAAAATTAAAAATCTTTAATAATGGTTATGGCGGGACCATATTTTTTTTTGGGTTATTTATAATTGTTAAAACATGACCAAAATTATTACAGTTATTTTTGGTCCCTGATTAGAATATATTTCAGCCTCGAGTGCAATTGTAAGAGATAGAGTTTTTTAAATCATATTTGGATTCAGGGAGTCAAAGAACTTAAATTAAAAAAAGTTTCAATGAAATCTGAAATGCTAAATTTGAAAAATATTTTTTTGGGGTGTTTTGGCAGTTTTTGTTTAATTAATCCTTTTATCTATCAACTTACTTGTTTTGTTTTTTTAGTTCTATGGAACTTTTAGATAATTTTGCTTATTCCGAGAATCTATGTTTAATAGACTCGTGCAATTTTCTAAAATACAGGTTCAAAACAGACAAATTTAAAATGTTTTAGCATCTTAAAGCTGCAGCGTCTACGAAGAATCAATGCTCTGCAGATAAAGTCGAGAACGAATTAATTGAAGCTGCTGGTTGGCAGAATTTGTATCTTTAATTTGGCCATATCATGTGGATATATAGCCACGATAATAGGAAAAAATAGGGAAGGAGCAAAATAAATGTTTAGTTAAGTTTTTACTCATTAGCGAAGAGTAAACGCTTCTAGATAATCTGAAGTATTTAGTTAAGTATGTATGTCTGCCTATTTTGTCTGCCTATCTGTGTTTGCATCGTGTAAAAACTACTGGATAATTGTTAATAAAATTTTGTGAGGTACCTCAAATATAGGATACAAAAAAAAAAAGATTTAATTATATTGACAACTTCCAAGCACTTTTTATTTTTGTAAACGGGAAATTTTAGAACTTCATAATAGAAATTCATATAAAAACTACACGCAAAGAGAAAACATGGTTGAGGTAACCATAATCAAACATACTATGATTGAGTTATATGGTTCTAATCAAACCATATTATTATTCATATAATTATAATATTGTTATGTTAGAACCATTTATTTATCAAAACACATGTTTATATAAACATACATTAGAATAAAACACACATTTTTTTAAACATTCGATATCAGAAATAATAATTTTTTTTTTTTTTTTTAATATAAACCCGTAAAATTAGATTTTAATAATTTAAAAAAATAAACAAAAAACTTCAAAGAAACCAAATATTATATTTTTGTTTTTAGTCATACTGTGGTTAAATTGAGTAAACTTATCATAATTTGTTTACTAATATAAATATTATGGCTATAATTACAATATTATTTTTCAATACTAATAAAACTTTGGTTGTAGTTTGAAAATTATATAGATCAAACATAATTTTCATAAGATGGTTCTTGAGACCATACAATAACCATGTTTTTTCTCTGCTTAATAGTTACCCAGCGACGGGTACTTCTATACGAAAATAATACTAAAATAAGTATTTTATCCGATAAATGAATCGCTTTATTACGCTTCAAGATGTGCATTTTCCTAGAGCTGTTCAAGATAATGATCTGAACATTGATAAAATGACATTTTACAATTCTACAAAACTTACAAACTTACATTACTCCGCAGTATCAAAAAAAATTCACTGGTAAAAGATGGAGAAATTCTAAACAAATTAGCCAGTTCGCATGAACTACTGCGAAGCTTTTTGCTTGTCTGTAGAAAACACCCAGAGTCTTTGGCGGGAATCTAACCCGCAACCTCCAGACTGTTAGACTAACGCGTGTTACTAATCGGTCTATCAAGGCACTCACATGTTGACAAACGCTCAAATTACCTGCATGTTAATTTTAATATAGTTATAGTGTTCTGCCAAAAATGTTATAGTGGTCGTAATAAGGATTCAAAAAGCTTAATAAGAGTCAGCTTTCATTTTTCTTTTTTTTTTTTATTCCAACAAAGATTTTCTTAATGGCATTAAGTGATTGTTGTTTTACCGCTCTCCATGTCATAAAATGCAAGTTTGTCACTAATGTGTGTGCAGATGCCAATTTTATAAAAACTATGAAATCAAAATTTGTATATTGATTTTGATTAAATTTGGCTTATTTTTGTGATATATCCACCTTTTTAATAATTTTAAATTTAGTTTTCTCTTTTTTTATACATTTTTAAAAACCTGAAATTTTTTAGATTTTGTATGAAATATTTTCGCCACAAATTTCGAAATAATTCCAGAACAGATAAAAAATGAAGGTAATTTTACTCTTAATTCTGGAGTGATCTGTCTATCTATCCAAATCGTACCTTTGAACCGTTCTTGAATAATGGTAAAATATACCACGCTTGAATAAATGACTAAAATTTGCACATTAAATCCCCCCTATTCATCCTATTTTTTTTAAGGAGAATTTCTTCTCTGAACAGTGTTATTCAAACTTCTAAAGACATCCAAAACAAAACGGGGAAGGAAGTCTTGCGAATATTAGATAAGAAAGATTTTAGAATGCTCTAAATAGCTGCCTTATTCGAATCAATAAGACATGTAGTATTTATTTTTAAAAACCTTCAAAATATATAAAAACCAACAACAAACAGGCCAAAGGGCAACAATAAGAAACAGCAGCAGTTAGTAAGTGAAATAAAGTAAAATGGAAAAATTAAAATTTGAAGAAAAATGTTTGACATAAAACAAGTAAACAATGAAAGTCTGCAACCACTTAAGCACAACTCCTCCTTCTCCATGTATGAATGGCAACAACAGAGGACAATAAAACCAATACACACATCCTTGCATGCCTAATTACATACACACTTCTACATATGAATATGAATACTGAAGTAGAAACCACCACAATATCATCGTCACCCATTGACACTTAAGGAAATTACACATAATGCATGTGTTTGTGTGTATGTGCATATGTGTACATACACATGTGTAATATACACCCTCTTTAAATTTGACAAACAAATATGTTGCCATACACACATTCATCTACACATTCCTTAATATTTGTATCCATACATGCTTAATATACTTGTTCTTCAACAATGACACATCCTTTTTGTTTAAGGCTCGTACAAACTCTTGTGTCACTCACTCTTATTGTTGGTTTTTTTTTCTTTTCGCAATTTTATGATTGCTGTTGGTTTTCTTCAGTGTTCCTTTTTTGCATTCTCATGCTATCTTCAATATCATTATTTTTACTTTTGTTGTTGCATTTTAATTTTTATAAGATTTTTTTTTACTTTCACATATGAAAATCTCCAGAGATTGTTACTTTCAATTACGGTGAAAACAATGTCGTGTTTTATGTGATATTTATGATTTTTAGTGAATAAAAAATAATGTCAAGACAGTTTAATATAGCAAGTGTTTGGAGATTTAAATATCAGAATCTCTTGTGTAAGAAGGCTTTCTGTATATTGAGATTTAAAATTTGCTTATTGCCTGAGATCACATAGAGGTTTTGTTAACACTATTCTTTTGTTCATTCTCTTGTTACACAGTCTTATGGGCCATCTCCCGATTACAAAATGTTTTTTTTTTTTTTTTTTGTTTTACTAATGTTTACTTTATCGCATAAAGCAAACTTGATCATAACAGAAATCTATGATAATTTATATTTTTTGAGACATTTTTTTTTTTTTTCTATACAGACAGAATTACAGTTACAGGTTTGGTGAGTTGTCTGGTTACCGGTTACTATAGGTAAACTGATTTGAAATTTTACCAAAATTGCTGTTTGTAGAGTGTAGAGTGTTGTTATTTAATGTTTTTTACATTTTATTTATATCCTTCGTAATCTTCTGGCTCCCGGTGGATCTGAGGTCCTCATTTGAGTTTCGTTTGTTTGTCTATTAATTTCTAACTAAGTGTTCTCAACAAGTGTTCAGATGTGAGTGATGCCTGAGATAAATCTGAGGCAGGGTGATTAACCGCGACATTTCGTGGACTACTTGGAGAATCAATATTTAACTGGTTCAAACTCATCTGTTATTAGAAAATATTAGTTAAGTAAAGTGTCTTTCACCCATATGTTACAAGCATAAGTTTGGATCTAAGAAAGATCAGTCGGGATGCGGTTAGACTTCCTATTAATTAGGCCACCCCTACTTTGAACCAGAAATTTACCTAAATACTGTAAAATAGGATGTAGAATTGCAGAGCTTTTTATTCAAATCTACAGACGATTTTTGTAATAAAATAATTTTGTTAAATTCCTTATATTGAAGAAATTTTTTCAATATGACTATATTTTCGTTATTTTATAGGATGTAAATATGATAAAAAATAAGTGAAATTAACTAAAATTATTAGGTAATTTTTTTATTCAATTTTCGTCTTTAAAAGATAATTATTATACGAAGAACACCCTTTCGATTTAACACAACTAATATCATCCGTAACAACAAATGAAGCATAATTTTCGGTCGCATGAGAACAATCATGGTTATGATATGGTCACAAGAACCATCCTATGTTCTCTGCAACAACACATGGTTGCGATGAAAAACCTATAGTTGTTTTAATCATTACTATAGTCACGACACAAAAGTTTTTGTTACTATTTGATCATTAGATGGTTACAAAAATCTTGGTTGGTTTGAACAATACAATTGTGAACCGCAACCAAAGGTTTATTTGCATTTCAAAATAATAATGTATTTACAGCAATAATATATTATTAGTAAACAAATTATGATAAGTTTGCTAGTATATAACCACAGTATGACTAAAAACAAACAAATAATGTTTGGTTTTTTGAAGTTTTGTGTTTAGATTTATAAAATTATTAGAATCTAACAGCCCGGATAATTTTTTTTAAATACAATAATTAAGAATTGATTCGTATCCCAATTGAATGCTTAAAAAAATAAAAACTAAACTGAAAAAATAAATGATTGTGTGTTTTATTATTATAAGGTATTTTTATGAAAACTAATAAGGTATGTTTTTATATTTGTGTATCTCATTATATTTATTTAATTTTATATTTTACAATGTTATTTTTAAGTTAGACAAGTATATGGTTCTAACATAACAATATTATGATTATATGAATAATAATAATATGGTTTACCTACAACAATATATTTCAATCATAATATGTTGCTCTTAGATAACTCAACCATATTTTTTCTTTACTTGTATGAATAAACAATTTAACCTTTCAAGCGTTAAAATCGACTTAGGCAGACAGTAATTATGATCTGATTGAAAAACTAAAAGGTGAATATGAAAGCTTTCTTTCTGTATTTTTTCAAAAACATCAGCACAAAAGGCACTTATGATGGTGTAGAGTGTAGATATTATTGCAATCTTTACAATTGTTGTTATCATTCCTAAAGAGAATAAAGATTTTTGCTGAAGTTTTTATCTTTTTATAAATTCAAGCAAATAAGAGCAGAACGGTCAATTCAACCCCCCAGTAATAAAGTATAAAAAAAAACAAATTGCTTAAAAACAATAAAGAATTTTTATATGTTTTCCTTCAGTTTTTCATTGTTTTTCTGTTCATGTCTTGTTGTTATTTATCAAAAGAATATCTGATATGAAGCTTTCATTTCGTCTATGTTAGTCTATCAAGTGCACGAATAATGAAATGCAAACTGCAAGGATGTTTTACACATACGCACGGCTCAACAGCACCAACAACAACAACAACACATTGTCATTAACAGCCAAAAGGAATTGTATTTAAACTGTTTTTTCTTTTTTTTTCCTATTTTACATTTATTCATACGTTTTTTCATGTAGGGATGTGAGCAAATGTTTGGCGTCTTTTTGTTTATAGAATATTGTCGGCTTCATTGTCATCATCCTATCATCATCATGTTTCTTTGCATTTATTTTGGCTTATTCTCTTGCACATCATTATAAAATGAAGTGTACAAATAAACATTTTATATGTATTTGCTTTTTTTGCTTCATCATTTTTGAAAGTAACCGAACGACTCTTTGGCGGCACAAATGTAATTTTAGCAATTTTATTATTTGATTTTTTTTCTATACGGCAGCCTGCGGTAGACTTCTTTCTCTGCGTGTAATAAAAGATGTGAACATGAACTGGTAATGTATGTCTGTCTCATTACTTATGTTGGATGTCAGTGTTTTTATAGCAGTTTGCTTTTAGCACATTATATCTATTTATTTGGGAAAAGTTTTTCCAAAAAATATATCCTTTAAATTGATAAAATAAAAATTCTTACTCTTAAATTTAACTCGTAAAATTTTATTTTAATTTACTTTGAAAGTATTCTACACCAAATTTTGAGACTCTTACTTTAATAGTGCTTGAGTTATGGTTTATATATTTTCTTTATATAGAAATGCCCATCCCTGAATATAATTGTAAAATTTATATGAAGCTTTAACATTATTCTAGAGTTTTGTAAATAAATAGTGTATAAAATATTCCGCTTTCAAAAAATAAAAGGTGTTGTCAAGTTTGCTATATATTTAAATCGGTAAAATTGCATACTTTCATTTCTTTTTCTCTATTTTCTCTTGAAAATGAGATATTGTTGCGGAAGAAAGTATCCTATAGTTGAATCAAGATACTAAGGTACCTTCCCACCAAATTTTATTAAAATTCATCCAGTAGTTTTTACGTGATGAGAACACAGCCAGACATTCTAAAAATTGATTTTTTTATTCCATTCCATTTTATGCACCAGCAACAAAATTTTCAAAAAATATTTCAGGTACAGAAATCGCCCAGTTTATTAAATGTATCAAGGCGAATATAAACAAGTGATTGCACGGCCGAAAATTCTTATCATCTGTTTAATTTACAAATGTCAAAAAAAAAAAACACAAAAATAATTTTGTAATTCAATAAAATTTTTTTATTGTTTATTGAGTCGAAATTAAATACAAATAAAAACAATTTAAAAAAAGTTAAGGAAGTGTTACAATAATATGCATAAGCGCAGTTCAATGGTATTGCAAAAGTTTAATTGTAAAAATCATACATATGTACAGTGCCGGTCAAAAAAATAGATGAGTCCAGAATTGTATTACTTGGAAGCAACAGATCACCTTCCTACGTAAGAAAATCCGCAAACGCAGAATTCAACCCAAAACTTACAACTAAAACCATAAAACACGATGGATCTAGCGTAATGGTAAAACGCGTGGAATGGTCTAGGTATGCTTCATACATTTTGTATGTACATGAGAATTTTTTACAGTTAGTTAGAGCTTAGCGCGCTAATTTAAGTTTGGCTGTATGGCCTAAAAACCTACCATGTCAAAAACATCTGCAACTATAGCTTGGCTTCTTGATAAAAGAAATCTCAATTGAATTTAATAATTAGAAAACTTTCGTGGAACAAACATTAGGTCTACTTATTTTATTTCGCAATTTTGTTGGGATTATTAGTACTTGGATTTTATATCTTCTCTACAGGATAAAATTATAAAAATAAGGAAAAGCTTCGCACCAACTGCTTTGTCTCCCTTGGTAGGCTTTGTGTTCTCATAAAGGGGTTTCCTATTGAAAATGTTGTGTTTAAGCCGCATTTCGATCACTTCTATTTCTATCATCCACTTCTAGTGTCTGCAAAATACCGATTTCATATACTTGTGACAAATTGGCTATCTTGAGTTCTTCTTAGACTATCGATAGTCACCATATGCGATAGTTAGTTGAAAAACTATCGATATTTTTTCTTTTTTAAATTAATAAATTTTATTTTTTAATAATAAAAAAATTAAATAAATAAATAAATTTTATTTTTTAATAATAAAAAAAAATTTATATAACGAACTTAATTTGGTTTAAGATTATTTTATTAAAAATTTAATAATTAGATGCTTATAACTATCGTGTTACCCGATAATTTTTTTGTAAAGACCAACTTATCGGGTACCCTGGTGGGCTAGTAGATAGTATGCTGGTATATCATATTCCCTTCCTCATTACAAGGAGTGAATTTCTGCGTTATTGTATTAATTGTAATTATTGTAATAATAAAAATTGTATTAATTAAATAAAACAAAAAATATCAACATATTTATTTGGGTTTTAAGCTAGATTTTCTATCTGAAATAATGGTCCCTGCTTTGCTTATCATTATTTTCAACGCTGTCAAAATTGCAGTTAATATAATATAATCTTATAAACGACATCTGAATATCGTTGTTCTATATATCTAGTTTGTACTCTATCGAATTTTCGACGATAGAATCGCTATCGAAAAAAAAACTATCGATAGTTCAATGGAAACAGAACTATCGATAATATCGATATCGAATTTTCGACGATAGAATCGCTATCGAAAAAAAAAACTATCGATAGTTCAATGGAAACAGAACTATCGATAATAGTATAATAGTATTTCTTCTGCTTACTCTTATGGACAGCGGCGATTTTTTTGTTAGGGTCTGCATCAGTGTTGGGATCTGACAGTGTTTTAATTGTATGATTAAATTGTACCAAATCAGCTCAATTATACCAAAATTTGGCATTAGCAGCTGGTTTTAATATCCAGGACAAATCAAAATTTTTATATACTTTATGTTCTACCAAGTGTTTGAAACTCCACCAGTCACCTGATCTTAATCCGATAAAGTATGCCTGAAGTTATTTGGAAGATTAATTAAAGAGTCATCCAATTACTAAAAAAAGAACTTAAGATTTCTCACTAGACGGAATGCCGGAATTAATAATTGAGGCGATGCAAAAACGTTCAAACGATGTAGTTCCACAAAAATTCCTTGCAACTACCTATTACTTACATGTAAAAATGTTATCAATTAATTGGAGGTTGAATGTGAAAGCGAATTACGAATAAAGACTGTAGTGGAAATATGGTATAAAAGGTTAAAATAAAATTATTAAATAAAAAAATTGATTGAATAAATTTTATATGAAATTGTACCAAAAATGCATGAAGTGTACCAGTGTACCACTAATGCGTCGATTGTACCAAATTGGGTACAATTGTACCACAAATCCAAACACTGGGCTGCGTGGTTCTGTACTTACGGCTATTACTTCGTTGTATGATTACCAAATATGTCGACCCGGTTTTGGAGGCCAAATATTGAAGAGTGAACAGGGCAGGACAAAGCTTGCATGAATTGTCAAAAACCAATTGCATCTTTTAGCAACCCTCTTATGTTTAGATTCGTTCTTATTTAAAGTAAATTCTGACCAGAAAGACAGAATTTGGAATTACGATATTGCCTGCCGCATTTTACCCCTTGTAGTTTAAATAATAATAGCTGATTTAGCATAGCAATTCTATCCCATTTAAATAAAAATCATGTTTGATTAATTTACTTCCCTTGAACTCTAGTGAAAGATATTGAAAATTCAAAACAACTGGTTTGTGTATTGACTAAATTTAAAAGGAAAAATCTTAACAAAATTTTCTTACTTTCTACAATAACATAAATTAAATTTTATGTAAACTGTGTAAATTTTTGAACTCCTATATTTAAAACTGTTATAAAAACATAGCAAATCCTTTAGAAAAAATTATCTCATCTCAAGCCAGGACTTTTACCAACTTTTTGCTTACTTCTGTGACACCTGGTGGCAAGTAGTTTAACATGAAACATTGCAACATACGAGAACTTACACTACTGTACAGACAATACAAAAAAAAACACTCAAACTTATAGAAAACATCCCACCAATGTGAACCCCTTGGTAAAACAGGAGAAGAAAGAGTGACTCTTGTTGAAAGGAGAAAACATAGCAATAGGGAAAATATTGAGCTGTGCAGAATTTTTCTCTTCATTTATTTTTGTAAAGAGAATTAGAGCGTTCAATATTTGAGTGTTTTATTTTATATACGGAAGAGAATGATTGACAAAAACAAATTGCAGAACTCATTGAAAAATTGGCTGTTAATTTTACTATTTTTACTTTACCATAAAAATCAATTTTTAATCAAATTTTTAATATTTGTTAAAATGTTATTAAAATTAATTAAAATAAACATTCATATCGATCACGAAATTTAATTTTCGTAGACATTTTGTATAGTTGAAAAAAAAAAAATATAAAAACCGAGAATATTAATTTTATTTTATTTATTTAACAATATAATATTTATAATTATTCACTCAACCGATCAGACTGTTGAAGATCAAGATGACGCCAGAAAAATGTAAATGATTCAATTAAATAATTCTTAAATATAATAATTACCAAGGCTCGGATTTATACCTATGTAAATGGTAAAATATATGCGAATTAATAAATTTTCAGCAATTTAGCAACGATTTCTGTCTGTCAGTCTATCTCTGCTTGCCTCACGTAAAAACAGCTAGATGAATGTTGATGATGTTGATTCAAAAATAGGATATTTTTTTCCGTATGAATTTCTTATTTCCAAAAGAAAAGGTACTAAGGCACCTCTTCACAAAATATTTGTTTAAATCCATCCAGCGGTTTTTACGTGATGCGAACACAAACAGACAGACAGGAAAAAAGTTGCTGTTTTATTATATTTTATTATATTATTATATTTTGTTATATATATAGATTGCAGGATGAAAACAACAATAACTGACCAGTATAAAAAGCTGCCGAATTTAATGGTATCGATGAAAGATATTGCCTGTGGATACCATAAACGATCCAAATATTATGTGCAGACACCAACCAAAAATGCTTGGAAGAAAATGTGACCTCCAGCGCGATTGGATTCATACTTATATTATTATTTTTTATCTTTCCGTTTGTTTAATTGAAGTTCCCACAATATTCTTCTTTGTATTAAATATAGAATCAATTCCTATTTTAGCGAAAGAGCTGGTTTCGAATATACTCTTGACTTCTTAGTGTTGCCAATCAGTTTTTTTGATATTTTCGTAACTGAAAGCGTAACGTAACCGAAATGTAGAATTGAGGTGATTATCTTTTAGAAGCTGCTTTTATCACAAATAATAACAATAACTATAGTTTTATAATTTTATTATTTGGTTTAAATAAAATTAAGACACAATGGGCCGATATCGATATCTTTTTTATTCGAGCATTTTTATTTTTTTAATTTCATATTGCATTGGGAAACACCAATGTACCAATATCTTGTCAATGGACGAAATGTAAGAATTCTTTTTTGCGATCAGCATTTCCTAATTAATCTAGAAAAAATGCAGTACAAAGTTTAACAAGTTTCACTGTAAAGCAGTTTATATAAATTAAAAGTCAATAAATTAAATTCGTAAATTCGTGTCATAATTAGGGTTTTCTATAGATCGTGCAAGACAAATTGTAAAACTATTTGAAAAAGTCCTATAAAAACAGCCTGTCTCGAGAAATAAAAGCAACAACAATATGGCAATGAGTCGCGTTTAAATCATGATGTAAAAGCAAGATAAGTATGGTTGAAACGATTCAATTGTTTCTTAAATCGAAGAACGCATTTAAAAAAACTCTGATAGATTTGAATTGCGCAGAGTTGTGTGTTGAAGAATATGTTCAGATTTTAGAAAACTTAGTGGCCAATCCCATTAAAGTTGCTGTAGAGGCCTTGAGCTGCACGGGCACAAATTTGTTGGTAGCAGATATTATTCTTCAGACCCTCTACGAGCAGCTTTTGGCTATTAATTCGACTCTCTCAAAAACGATGGTTGAAAAGAAAAATAAAATAATTGCTAATGTGCCAAAAAATGTCATAAAACTTTATTTAGCACAATTGTTCAACAGATCATTCAAGCCACTCGAATCTGTAGAACCGTCAACTATCAGTTGTTTTGTTAACGAAATAGAACCAACTTTTAAAGAGAGACTTTCGCACAAAAAAAAAAAACATGGAAGAGAATGTCCAGAGATTTGCTAAACGCACTAACAGTTCTAAAATCATATTTCGTAAAAAAAATAATTATTGAAATACTTTTTTCAGTATTTATAAATATTTGTTATATCTTGTTATTTTTCTCACCTAAATTGTTTTTAAGTTTTAAAAGCTATTAATACTCATATCTAGTCGTTATTTGCGTTCTTATTTATGTTTTATTAAAACTATGAATTTTTCCCGAATATTTTTTTTCCGTTTCCGGGGAAATGAAAAAGTCCAGGAAATCCCAAACACTAGTCATAATAGAAAAAGTTCGGATTCCGTTTACAGAACATGGGTGAGGGTGATTATAATTTAATAAATTAATTATTCAGGCTTAAGTTCTTAAATATAAAGAGATAAAGAAAAATTAGATACCAGCAAAGCAGAATGCATTTTCTACGTCCGTCATCGTACTCTTTGTATCAATCTACCCGGTAGCTTCAATTGTTATTAATTTTCTATTTATACAAACTTATCAAAGAAATAGAATATGAGAAATTTTATTTTTACATTATATTTCATAGTAGATAGAGCTTTTTGAAATTGTTTTACACTTGTAAACTATATTTTCTTTTTATATTATACTACCAAGCAAACATTTTTCTTTATTTTAATTCTGTTTATATATTTTCTTTTATTTGAAAATGGTATATATCTGTCTTGCTATTAGCTAATCTTTGGTTAGCAATTAACAACAATTAGATATTTTTTATTTTTACAAATGAATATTTTGTCAAATAAAACAATAAAATATACAGAAAAAAATTATAATTATTATTATTATTATTATTATTATTATTATTATTATTATTATTAATTTTGTTGTTCCGGTGTCTATAAACAAATCATGCAAACAATATTTTATTCACTCCCCGGTTTCCCATTGAGTTGAAACTTTACATGACAACGCAACATTATTAGAAAAGGGAGCATAGCCACTCCCATTTAATATATTTAAGTCTTTAAATAATTCTATCAAAATTAAAATTATTTTGAACTTATTATTTTAGAACTTATATTCAACCAACTCTTTTGAAACCAATATAAGATTATAATAATATATAGTATGGGTGAATAAGATTATAATAATATATAGTATAATAGTATGGGTGAAGTCACGTCTGTGAAATATACGTGTGGTTTTTAAGTTATATGCTCTTATGCATAGAAATAAAGTCTACTTGAAGTTTACTTTCAAAATTTTTATATAAAATTTTAATTAAAGAGAATTGAAGTAAACCAATTTTTTTTTAATAAGGGCGCTTATCTTTAACCAATGCCGAAATCTTACACATACATAAATTATTCTGACGTTTCAAGATAATGATTACAAAAGTGGGCGGAGCAACATTTTAAACTTTTTTAGTTCTTTCTTAAGCCTAGTACTCTTTTCGAATTTGTGGAAAATGTTGAGCAACATCTATTATTTCACAATGAAAATTTTACATTTAAAATGTGATGTCTATCTCGCGATTTGGAAAAATTTTACGATGTTATTACTTTTAAATATATCACATTGTTTTAAAAAATTTTCCACAAACAATTTAAAAAAAAAATTCCATATGAAATAATGCTCATTTGCTTTATTTCACAGTTTTGATAAAATGTTGCCAGAAACATTTCATGTTTTTCCACAGTAAAAAGAGAGTACTACTTCGACAACATTTTTTCATGACTTTTTCATACAAATTTTTTATGTTTGTAGTGTACCAGGTTTTGATTTATAAAAAATGTTTCTTTATTCTTTAATTAATTTAAAAATTAAATAAACAAATAATTGAATCAATTATTAGTTAATTAAATTTTATTCTGAAACCAATTAAATCCTTTAATTGGTGAAAATATTTTTTTCTTTGTAGGTAACTTATGCCCCAAATGGGGCAGTTAATTAGGAAATCCATACTAAAATCCATAGTTTTACTTTCACTGACTGCCGAGTTTAAGTGTGCGAACATAGTGTGACCTCGGGTTCACTTAACTTAACTTATAAAAAAAATTATCATCGAGTTGGTGGCCACTTTTCCGCACAGTTGAGCAAACATGCAATAAAACAGTAGTCAGTGCAATGCATTCGTGCATAAATCTGCACGAAGAAAACAAAAAGTGTAAAATTGGTTGGTGAGGTTGACGGGCCTGGCTTTTTAAGATATACCGTTGGCTACTTGGAAAAAGAAAAACAATAAAATGGGAACATTATTATTCGGCCATTTAAGTGAAGATAATAATAAATATGCCACCATTTCGCAAAAAAAAAAGAAATAGGCAAATCGTTGTCGCCATATTTAGCACACCTCCTGTGAAGGAGGTTTTGTCTCCCCGTATCAGAGTATACTGTTAGAAGTTCGACTTACACCTAGCCTGGATGGAAATTTTACTTTCTGAGCATTCCATAGCGATGCACTTGGCTGCTAGTAAGTGAAGTCTGGATAACTCCCATCCTTTAATTTTAATACAGACTGACCTTCGCATATAGAGCTCTGTTTGGGTGGACAATATTTCACCATTACTGGTGGCATAGTTGTAAATTAAAATTTTTTTTAAAAGAAGTGGAGAAGTTAGATTGATGGAACTTCCTTTTTAATTGATCAATGGAACAATCCGTATTAAAAGAATACCGCGCTAGAGGTGTACGAATCAAGTGGCTTAATGGCAGATTTTTTTCGGGTATAAAGATAAAAAATTAGAAGGTAATCACAATGGACCAATAGCTCTCCAAGTCTAATACTAAGTAACGCTATCCTTCCTAATCTTACTCAACCTAACTTTTTCTTTTTCTAAATTTACATGCTAATCGCGAAAAACTGGAGTGAAATCAGGAGTTCAACTCTGCTTTAGAAGCTTGTTTAAGGGATCTTTCGAAACTTTAGTTTTTGTAAGGCTAAATAAAGCGGGAGAATTGCTAGATGAAGTGCATCTAACAAAAAAATTACTTTGTCAATAATAAGTAAATCGATCGGACTTACACACGAAGGGTTCTTCTGTATACCGAACAATATTTATCTTTACTTTAAAGTTATCATAATAGTGTGCTTTTATTGATAATTAATACCACTTATTTTCGTGCCCACATAAAGTACAGGCCAGGGCACATAGAATCCGCCATACATTATACTTTGGAGTATTCAACTGTGTTTGAAATACCGACGGAAGTGGTTGACAGAATGAATACTTTGTTGATGGATATTAACATAGAATAGGATAGAAAACACTTGAAAAGCTGCTCAACGTACGTCAAAAATTAAAAGTTACCCTACTTTAGTACTTTGCGTTGACGGAGACGTACTGATTGCGACAACGCATATAAGAAAACCTGTAATTTAACTTTCTTGTACGTAAGATGACGTATAACGTATGACGGATGATTCTATGTGCCCCGGCCTTTAAAATACACAAACGTAGCAAAAAACATAGTAGCGAAAATCACAAACAACAATATGCTATTAGCACACAACAGTGTTGGGAGTTGGGGTACAATTGTACCAAATTGGGTACAATCGAAGCATTAGTGGTAGAGTGGTTCACTTCATGCTTTTTTGGTACAATTTCATATAAAATTTATTTAATCAATATTTTTTTACTTTTTCTTACAATTATAAACATTTCTAATTTCATAGTTTTCCAGCCCTGATTTGTGTTCAGGATAATTTACTTTGATAGCCCTATTATGTTAATATATAAGTAATATGTAATTTAGTTACAAGGCCTTTTTGCTGAACTACAGTGTTTCACCGTTTTTGCATTGCCTCAATCAGTTTCCAGAAGTACTTTTCCATTCTTCTTAGTGAGAAATCGTATGGTTTTTTTAGTAATAAGATGACTCTTTAATTGTTCTTCTAAATACCCGCAGGCAAACTCTTGTGGAGTTTCAAGCACTTGATGGAAATTGTAGTTTAACCAGCTCTTGTGTTTTTTTTTTACTTAATGCCAAATTTTGGTACAATTGATGGGATTTGGTACAATTTTATCATTGGGGCGGTACAATTTAAACATTGTCAGATCCCAACACTGGCACACAACACCATTTTATTCTCTTGTTGGTATTTCATCCTTAAGGTATGCAAGTCATTTGTCTGGTTACTAAGATATGAGTTTAGCATCGCAGTAGCCAGCTGCTAGGAATCTGAGTTATAGTAGTTTATAGAAGTTTCCTAACTGCCTCTCCGATATTGAAAACCCAGAAGGGGTACCTATAAATTAAAAAAAAAATACCAAGTCTTCTATGAAAGTTATCAAAACAGATGTTGTTTACTTTTAATAGTAAATAGTGTTTGAGTCGATCCCAAATCAGTCTTTACTATCATTTATTTTAGAGCCATTTATTTTAAAAAATGAGACACAGAAAACAGCTTTAGAGCAATTTGTTGATCCATATTTTCATTAATCAAAAAAAAATTGCAGACCAGTGTAATAATTGTAGACAGGTTGCAAACATCAATTTTAGTGAAATATTAATTTTTTAAATACTAAAAAACCAAACTTTGCATTTTTATTTAGTTTTATTTAAACAATTTAATTAGCTAATAACATTGAAGAGAAAACTTTAAGTGTTTTAATATTAAAAACATTCTAAGTAATTTTCCATTAAACTTGTTGTCTTTCTAATTGTCCTTTTTTCATTTTGACATCATTAAAGTAATTACAAAAAAAAAAAAAAAAGAAATCATAACTTTATTTAATTTTCTTAACATTTTCTCTATTCTTTGATTCAAGTGAATGAAAAATAATTATTATTACTTTTCTTTTAAATATCTTTATAAGGACTCTTCTGCCAGCATTTTTTCCACATTTTTTTGTTTCCTTTTTGTCCAATAGCTATTTTTGCCACCGGCACAAATTGAGCAGAAAAATACCAAAATAATGAATGTGGATGATGGCTTAGACGAAGTGTACGTGGTATTTAACAGGGATTCATTGAATAGCTACTAAATAAATGCCAGCAATGATAAGAAAAAACTATAAGGTGGATACGAGCTATATATTTTTCAAGGTAATTATTAATTTTTTCGAATCTAAGTTTAATGCACAGTCTTAAGGTATCGTTAGAAAATTGAAAAAGTTTCTAAGAAGAAGTGGGTGGAGTTTGGGGATACATTAAAAACAGTTTGGCTGCTAAAAAGTGTTTAAAAATTATTTGTCAAATAAATAATTGAAGACTTTTGCAGGTGTGATAACATTAACCCAAATAACATTTATACCATTAGACATTGCTTGGTTTCTTCTTTGTTAATCTGCTAAGAAAATTGATATCAGTAAATATTCAACTGTTACTGGCTTACACGTATTTCTACATCAATCCTTTTTGTGTCAGTGTTTAATTACAGATTTATAAAGAGGAACATGAAACCCTGACAGGATGAGTTGTTATTGTTTTTCAAACAACAATTAGATCAGAGTTGCAATTTATTCAAAAGTATTAATACTTGTATTTTAGTGTGAAAAGCCCTTAAGAAATATCCAAAATGTGCTCCAAGTAGTCCTTTTTAGGATTCTGTACTCAAAGGTTAAAAACTTAACCGTATTGTCTTCCTTACAATGTCCGTGCGGCTTTCCATCTCTCAGCGCTTTCTATCTCCAAAACCAATAAAGGTATATTTTTGAAATTTTCAAACAAGTTGTTTTACTGTTGCCGCTACAACAACAAATACTAAAGGTTATAGGGTGTACCGAAATTGACGTGAACGTCGGAGATAGACACTTGAAATTTAGACATTATATCCGCTATATAAATAATCGCCCTATTCCCGTTTCCGTTGTAGTTTAAAAACGAAATAAAAACGACAATTTTGCATCACCGTTGAAGTTAACGACATTCGTCGTAAATATATACATACATAGGTATTCTCTACTTTGAAACGAAGATAAAAACAGCAATAAAATATTCGTTCACTGTTCTCATCATTGTAGGCAACAAAATTCAAAAGACTACAAGAAAAAAATTAAAATGAAAAAAAAAAATACATCAAGGCAGTTCGAAATGGTTAGTGATTTTTCAAGCGAAACTGCCGAGAAATTAATTCCGTTTGGGCATCCAGTTCTTCATGGAAAAGATTGGCATAAAGTAAGTAAAACTAAATTTGAAGAAAATATCCATTAAAATGTTTTTTTTATTAAAATAAATCAAGATAAAAAGGAATTAAAAAAGTAAAAGGAAGGAAAGAATCCAGAGCAACATGGGAAGGCTGTTATAAACAGGTGCGATGTAAAACCTATTAAAATTTAAAAATAAATAAACCCGAAAGGAAACTTAGTGGTATTCGCCGACCATGAAGAAGTTAGATCGCTACTAATAGAGTTTTTTAATTAGAATCTGGAATGGCAAAAATGTTAACGTTCGTTAACGTTCTGTCGTAGCATCCTCCGTTGTACATTAATTTACATATATCCATTATTTCATTATCATCACTTGCACTTGGGAAAAAATTCAGACTCGGCATATTTTGTTAAAACTTACAAAGGAATAACAAACTTTTGTCATAAATTATAACGTAAAAAGTTGAAGTGCTACCACACTTTATTAATTTTTCTTTTTGTTTTCGATAACATTTCTTCTTCGTTTAAATATATTTCAAGAATACGAAGTTAGAAACTAAAAGACGCGTCGCGTCGCGACAATCAAAAAGACAACGACATAGAAACGACTATTAAAATTAAAACGAAAACGGGAATAGGGCCGACTAATAAAAATAAACTCAAAAATTAAAGAGTGTTCCGACAGGGACATGATTTGCAAGTATATGGCCTAATTTTTTACCCATAATAGGTAGACTCTTGAAATTTTCACAGAAGTTGTATTACTATGACCATGCAAGAACTAATTGAATAAAATACGAATTACGAAGTATGTTCAGCGAGAAAAATTGTGTTCACTGCATGGGACAATATCATCACTGACTAACCTAAACCATGACGTAAGCCGTAACGACTTCTATCGCCTAGCTTTGAACAAACCTAAATAAGAGCGCAACGTTTTTTCATAAACAGTAATGTTAACATTTTTTGTTAAATAAAATCTAATAAATTAAGGCGCAAAATAGATATAGACCGCCAGATAAAGCAGAAAATAGCTAAAATGGCACCACTCTTACACAAAAAAAAACAATAACATTTTGTTTGCACCCAACTACACTATCTAACGCTCTATCGAAATTCGATTTTCCAATTGCCAATTGCGTTGACTTCATCCATCTTGCATGAGAATTTTTGACAGTTATTTTACGCCTTACGCTCTTGTTTAGGTTTAGCAGTTAGGTAGTCGCATTACTACAACAAGAATAACCACATGTATTTCGTTGATAACAATTTAATTTTCAGATGTCAAAAAGAGCTGACTGGAATAAAAACTTACAAAGCAAATTTATTCAGGACAATTTTGATACATTTTTTAAAAACAAAAAATATTCACAGCTGAAAAAACGATGTTTTAATTGAGCAAGCTTAATTGAGCATGTGTGAACACTTAATTAATTGAACAGGGTCTTCCGACATTGAAAATTTTTTCACTTACATTCTTGAAATTTTCATGGAAAGTTTATTACCATGGCCGCTATAAAAAAATTACTAAAATTTATACAGAGTATGTAAAATTATGTCTGCTATAGCAAAAAATGTAAAAAATTAAAATCAAAGGGTCTTGCGAACGTTATACAAACCATAGATAACACATAGATGGTCAACTCTCCAAATGTCAAAAACGTGGCTACAAAAGTCTTCACACATACGGGTATGGTGTGGATTCAACACACTTAGGGGAGTAAAATTTTTATTCACATTTAGGCACTATTACGCGTTATTCCATTTCACTTTACAAATATTTAATTAATTTTGAATTTTTGCACAAAAAATTATTTAACAATTTATTGTATTTTAAATTTTTTAATACAGAATAAATTTAATTTTGTTGACATTTCTTTGGTGAAATTTATTTCTACACAGTATTGTATTTTTTTTGTGTTTTAGGGGATGAAAATTTTCAAATCAATATAATAAATATTTAAAATTAGCAATCAATCTAACGTTTTTCGCACATAAATATTTAGCAAAAAATACAAAATTCATATTTTTATTAAAAAGCAAAAGAATTATTTAATTTTAACATATAAAATTGCATGTAAAAAAATATTCTGTTTTTACAAAATATTTTATACAACTATGTGCAGTTTAGGTGCTGTGGGGAATTTTTTTTTTAAACCAACACTTATACAATTTTTCCTACCATTACATTCTTAGGCTTAGGTTTTTTGACAAGAGACTTAGGTTTTTGACGTTTCAGTTGACTATCTATGTGTTATCTATGACACAAACTTACTTACATATATATGTAGCCTTATTTTGGAAGACACTATAAATCTACGCAGAGTATATATGTATAAATTTCTGTAACAACAAGTAACAGAAATAAAATTAAATTAATAAATGTAACGAATTTAAGGAATTTGGCTTTCTCTTCGAACCTTATTTTATTAATATGTATGCAATGGGGTTCCTGCCTCGAGCTCAGTCATCTTCAAGTAGTAGCAATTTTTGAAAAGGTTTCACACCATATGTGAGATAAACTAATTCAATAAAATTTAGATTAAGCCAAAAATTATTCCAAATTTTCCTAAAAAGTCAGTTACACTAAAATTTCACCAAAAAATTAAAACTTAACTTTCAGCAAAAAAAGATGCATATGTCATTTAAAAGCCGAAATAAAGTTACCAGATTAATTAAGCAAAAAGTCGTTAAAATGTTTAAAATTCTTAGTCTTAAAATTATTTTTTTATAAAATTTATATAATATATTTTTTGTTGTTCTTTAAATTAAAAGCACAATAATAAATCTGCCAACTTTGTTTCGGCTTTTTGACATATGCAACTTTTTTTACTTAAAAATAGTTTTAAGTTTTTGATGTAGTTTTAGTATTAGAAAAATTTCGTATAATTTTTGGCTTCATCTAAATTTGCTAGATAACAATACAGTCTTTTAAAAGGTTGTTATTATTTCGTTCAGTAATAATCTGGCATGTTTTTTATTACAACTTGTTATAATTACTTGAATTCGACTTACCTCTTTTTAGTACTATCACGATCATATAATACCGAATTATTTTCTATAGATCTAATTACATTGCCCAAAGTTCAAAATTCGTGATAAGCCATCAATCAGGCAACGTGTTTTAAGTTATTTAAAGTAAAATTGTTGTCTACAATCGAATTCGTTGCCTTATTTTGAAGTGTTTACACTAGAGACGGTATAATTCAAAGTAAATTGCATTTGGATTTTTTAGCAATTATTTCTTTACTTTAATCATATACTGTTCAAGGCGAACCTACATAAGGTGGCATCGCCACGACAACAAATACCACAGAAAAAACACCAAATCACCAAAAACACTAATTAAACACATCTTTCTTACCTTTTCTTGGTAGTATTTTTTAATTTTGAAATATATTTCAAAATAATTAAAATTTTCTTCTTTCTCCCAATTTTTAAAATAAAAAATAAACGAATTTTTGACAGCTAGTTGGCATATAAACAAGGCGAATTCATACCAGATGTGGGCAATAGGGCAACAAATACAACAAAATAACAACTTTGACATTAGATTAGCAGATATGATACAATGTATTTTTGACAAGACATTAGCAAAACAACGAGAGTAAATATAAATCAGTTGGGCTATCGCCTCCACCTGGTATGAATTCGCCTTGGCATATAACAAAGTAAACCAAATAATAATTAACTTCGTCATGCTGCCACCTAGTAAAATGAATTCTCCTTGATACATTTCTTAATTATTCAAAAACACTTTAATTTCCACCTCTCACTCTCTCTCTCTCTCTCTCTCTGTCTCTCTCTCTCTCTCTCTCTCTCTCATTTTAATAAATATTCTCAAAATAAAGTTTTGCTGAATAAAAGATATTTCCTTATTGAACCACATCTAATCGCTAAAGGTTAATTAAGTTTAATAGTAAACCCAGCCATGTATTAAAAATATAATTATAGCTACAATTTGCATTTTCGATTTGAGTATATTACAACAGCCTTAAGCCATCGCAAAGCATTTACAATGTTTTGATGACTTCAAATGTGTCTTGTGTTCACTTCAAATAATAAGAAAAGTGTTTTAAAATAACATAGAAAATCTCTAAAACTGTCAAATTAACTATTAAACGTAATAGTTATCCAAACGTGGCAATAATAACGAAAATACGAGGGCGGTCCCACAATAAACAGATCTTAACAAGAAAAACATAAAGAATTTTGGAAAAAATATTTGTTCTTCAAAAAAGTCTTTTAGCTTAATACGGTTCGGTTTTTAACATATCCTTATTATAGCATGGACCTTCAAGATCATCAATGATATTTAGAAATTGAAGCATTAAAATGTGGTTTACAAATTAATACGATGAAAATAGAAATAACATTGTCAATATCCAAGAACTATCGCTGCAACATTAATAGCTTGAAAACGTCACAACTTTTTGCTACCTGGTCGGGCGACCATAATGCCCAAAAGCTCAATAGAGAATGTGTCAAAGGAGAATGTGTCAAGTCGAATAGACGAGACAATCATTCTGGTAGCTCAATTTAGTTCAAAATCTCAGTAAATGTTAAACTAATAAATTTTACAAATCTGTATGTAAGTTTATTTGATTGTTTGTTTGATTGAACCGACTAAAATGATTTTTGAAACTAAATAGTTAATCATCTAGCGAAATTGGAAACTGTTTTCAAAACAATACTTTAGTAGATCCAAGGGCTGGCGAAACGTTGGCACAAGTTTCATTGGACGCGACGACGGCAAATTGAATTGAGTTAGTTCCTATAAAAAATTTTCTTACGTAGCCAACCTTAATATTCTCTTCCAATAGTAAATTTTAGCAGAGGATTACTTATGGTGTGGGGATAACAGCGAAATGTGACAACTTGGTTCATATATTATATGTCACGTAATTGAAGGTTTATTCGGTCTGTTTCTAAAACTCTAATCCGGAGAAGGAAAAAAAATAAATGGGGATTTTCGAGCGGCCAAAGCGATTTTAAAGAAATTTTACTCATGGATAGATCCTTATGTAGAAGATCAATTAAGCTCACGGGCATTTTTTAATGCCTAAACACGTTTTGTTTTGGAATTATGGACATTTTCTTATCTAAAATGTTACGTATCTATATCTGCTTTAAAAAAGAGTAGGAAAAACAGTAAATTATAAGAAATGCTGTGATCAAACAAAAACTAACGCGTAGCAGAAGGCCTAAAGATCGAACTTAAAAAAACGTAAATGGAGATAGATCGTCCACGCTCTAATGAGATCTCAGAGAAACATAACATTTTACAATGTAAAAGAATTCCTAAGATAATCGCAGCAAGGTACGACACATCTGCCAAAGATAATTTGAAATCAAAGCAGATAGTATATAAACAATTACGTGTACTATGACACAATGGGCCATGTGATGTTTTATTGCGTCTGCTTTGAAATAACGGTAACCTATTGGTCTCTTCCTTTTGTTGCTTAAACTTACAGTATACAAATTTTAACTATTCCGGTTTAGTTTTTACTACACAAACAATTTGGCTGGCTAAAACTATTTCAGCCAGCGAAAAAAGCATTATCGTAAGCAATTGATAAAACTGGTCGTCAAAAAAAAAGTCGTGAGCTTGAAGCTTGTTATGTGATTTTAATTGACTTTTGTGTGCTGAATCCAAATATATTCACAGATTTTTTCTATCACGTCTAGTTTTCGAGATATTCTTATTTAAATAAAATAAAAATAGTAGATATGTATGTAGTTATTGTGATAACAATGGTCGGCAAAAAAAAGTCGGTAGCTTGAACCTTGTTATGTGATTTTTATAAGCTGAATTAAAACCTTTTTTGTATTGATTCTATCATGTCTCGTTTTTGAGATATTCTTACTTAAATAAAATACTGATATTTAAATATTTAATAGGCCACCGTGAAACATACATTTTGTTTGTCTAGCACTGGCTGGAGTTAATAAATATACTTGATATTTGTTTTTATTTTAGATTTAAGATATGAGTAACTTTGTTAGTTCAAATATATTGGCGATACAATAAATAAAATATGAAAAAACAATTTATAGTTTTTACTTATAACAAAAGTAAATAATCTTAATGTGTTACATAATGTTTGCCGAAGAAGGTACCTGCACTTAATCTATACATCTATACATACATATAATGAAATAGTAACTCACTTCCGTCTGTCTGCTTTTCATTGACGTTCGCATCACGTAAAAACTACTGAATGGAATTTAACAAAATTTTGTGAGAAGATACCTAAGTATCGTGGTCCCAATATAGGATACTTTTTTTCCGCAAAAAAGAATCTTATTTCCAAGAGAAAGAGAGAAAATACAGTGAAAGTACGCTTTCCGGTATAAAAGTACTGCTTAGTACAGCTCGAAACCTTTAATTTTTAAAAGTTGTATATTTTAAAACACAGATCGTTTTTACTACTTAGTACAGCACCTCACCTTTTTTTGATATCTAAACACAGATGGCGCTAATATGAATTACTGACTGCCAAATAGCCAATTGAATAAAATTTGTATTTGTTGTTATAATTTGGTTATTTTGTAAAATACATACATACGTGGGTAATTACGCGATTACATTGTTTTTGTTATTTAGCGTTAATTTTTAAAATTTGGTAAGAATACTACGACTTGAGTGTGGCTATAAAATACTGTTATTGTTAGTTCCTCTTTTTTTCTCTTATATTAATGGCTTATTTTATTCCTAGTATACCTAGCTTTCCGAATAAGGACAACATATTATTAGCCATGCCCATAAAAAGAAAATTGTACGTGATCCGCGAAAACTGAAAGCCGATTTGAATTTAACCAGTTGAAATCATTACATTCCACATATTTAAGTTCAGGGAGCAATTTTTTGCAGACCAGTGTAATTTAACGGTATAGATTCTGAAACAATTTTTTGCTTTTGACGTATATGAATAATGTTTTTTAATTATGCTTTCATATTGCTTCTGATTAAAGTTTTATCTTTCATTCGGTTCCCGTCTGCCCCTTGGCAGGAATATGAATAACTGCATTATTGACAGGTAATTAAAACTTCAAGTGTTATCTTGCCTAGATAAGAATTGAATAACCCGCAACTGGAATTCGTGTGTTAATGTCCAGAACTGGCTAACATTAGACCAGGGACCGTGGCAGGCACATATTATATGTTGATGCTATGGGGGACCTTAGCCTTATACCTATGTGAAATCACTTGAGAGTAAAGGCTAGTGACATAGCAAGACTAAATGAAAATAAGGTACTCATCACAATTAGGTACCAGAAATGATAAAATTAGTACCGGTATCCCCCAATATATCAATATAAAATTCTTTTTGAGTGCACCAATATTGTACCGGTCCTTTATATGGAGTTTGCAGGTTGGACTCATGCTAAGGCCTCTGAACTCTAACGGATAAAGCTTTGAACTTTGCATAGATTCAAAAGGATTTTCTTAAAACTCATTTTAACAAATTAATTTGGTTAGTAAGTTTTTGCAATGTAATAATTTGGGTAAAATGTTTTGTTTAAAAGAAGCTACTATAAAGATTGGTTCAAATAAGGCTTTGTCTAAAACTTTTAAAAACTCAGGCTAGTTTCGAATGAAAATAATCAGGCAGTTCTCTAGCTTTTTATCTGTAGTTATACATTTAAATAAGAAATTCGGCTTGTTATGCGCTTCTTAAGTATGGATTAATATCAATTAATATATCCCTGATTGCGCAGACCTGTGCAGGTGGAAGCAAATATTAGTTTCTGGTTCTTTCTGTTTTTGCTTCAAGATTAGGTCCTTCCTTGTAGCAATTAATCCCTAAAATAAGTGTCTGGTATCCGTTTTCCCATAGGGGCATTATATTTTCTTGTTGACTTTCACCACGTTAACACCAATACTCCCGGGGCACGAGACCCCCAGGGCTAGCTGCAGCCTGAAACTGGAAGATCAGAACCTTCGAGGACTGACCAGTGTCCGACACAACGGAAACCATGGAAATTGGTTGCTCCACAGAGATTTGGTTAAATCTTTGGATTGAAATTGCCAGCTGTTAGTGCCTCCCAGCAGAGATAATAATAGCGTGTAAGGAGTTTAGGTAGTCTCCAACACCTAAAGAAGACGTAAGAGCATGGTGCTACCAGCCATGTTGTAAAATTTTTACTTTTCGTGTTACACAGCAAGGGCGTTGGTATTCACATTTTTTCACCTAGTGGTAAGACCACCTTCAGACGTAAGCAACACGACATCTGGTAACAGTGTTTAACGGTTAGCTACAACTTTCAAACTAGATATCCCCTCGGATTTTTCTGCAGTTTGCATGTAGCCGTCCAGTGTTTCAATTAAATTCTAATGGCATTTTCGACGTCTATCGATAAATTTACGAATCTTTTGCAGGCGCGTTGTCGAAAAAGACTTTTTATGTTTTATTAAAACTTCTATAGTTTTGATATAAAGTGTTTTTACCAATGCTCCTGTCGCTGCAAAAAGCAAAACCTCTCAGTAAAATTTGTATGCAGCAATTTTTCCGCCATGATGTCCACCAAATTACGGCAACACAGGGGCTAAGGTCTTAAAAAAAGTTATTTTTAATTTAAATTTAATTATGCTGATTTATATTCTAATATTGCTGATAGAAATGCAAGAAAAATTAAAACAAATTAAATGAGTTTGGGAGGAATAAAAAGAAAAAAAAAACATGTTTAAACAATGGAATTATAAGGATACAACTTGGCATTATTACGTTTCAATAATTTTAATGCAATAAAAAATGCTTAATGAAATAGTAAAAAATCAAAAGAAATAAAGTAAAACAAAATACATTCAATAAAATTTCAATATCCAACATTGACTGACTGCTGCACTACAATTCAACAAACAGGGATATGAGTAGATTTGTAGTAGAAGAAGTATGGCTAAGGTGGCAGTGCTACCAGTAAGAGTATTAGTGGTATGTTTATAAGTCCGTGTGTTAGTGTAAGTGTGTATAAACAATCGTACGTATCTAGAATATTTAATAAACAAGAACAGTAAAAAAGTGCTTATTATAAAAATTTACGATTTGTTGAAAATGTAAAAATAAGAGTACAATAAAATGTAGGGAAAAAATAAGCAGCAGCGGCAGTAGTAGTAGTAGAAGTAGTAAAAAAAATTGAAATGGCTTTTTAAAAAATCATAATGGCAGCTAGTAGCCAGAGTTGTAAATACAACTAGCAATGAAATAAAACAACCACCACTTCCACTACATTTTTCTCCCCCTACATCTCCTCCTCCATTCTTTTTACACAGTCAGAGTCACGAACTCAAACTCTCTTTTTTACGTATACAGCACCATTGTGTCCCATTAGCAGTCATCAAGTTCATCGTTGGTGTGATGACGCTGATGATGATGTTGATTATGATGCCACCCACCTACCAACTCATCCCTTGGTTTTTCTTATACTAAATATCAAATGAAAGACCACTTAAATAAAAAATAAAAAATATATACATAGAAAAATGAAAAATAAAGAAGCAACGAGCAATGTATTTCGCATTTTAAACTGCAACCCACAAAACATGAGTGTATTTTTTTCACTTTTCATACTTTTTTTCATTTTTAATTTCACAATCAACCACCACCCCATATTATTTTGGTCCATTGACGCCGAGGGCTTCTAGCGAACAATAATAGCAGCAGTAAAATGGGAATAAAAAATACAGACATACCTCCTGCATCTAAAAGCTTTAGAAAAAATATAGCTCTGGCTTTACATTTATGCTTGTTCAGCATATTCCCTCTTTACATTTAATTTTTTCCATTTTTTTCTGTAAATAATTTTTTGCAATTATACATACTTACGACTCTTATTTGAATGTATAATGCACACAAATTCATACACACAATCGTATAAAAAAAATCACTCTACAAAATGTAAACACCCTCATACTCCTTGATTTCTGGGTATTTAGTACAGAGTTTCCCAAATCGTTTGCCAGAGCGAGAGATAGAGTGTATAAAACAGGGATCAAATATAGTTTTCATTTAGCGTTGCTACTAAGAAAAGGTCTTTCTAGCACAAATGTCCTGAAAAACTACGATAACGTATGAAAACCTACCAATTATCATATTATCGATTTATTTATTTAATCACCTTTAAATGCATTAAAGGTGATTTATTGAGTTTTATTGTGGTCGAACCATCATAAATGGCGCCAAACATCAGGTCACCCAAAAGAGATCGTAATCGTATTGCCCAATGACCGATAACATGTTACACAGAAAAAAATTGTTGAATCTATTAAAGGTTTTAATTAGTTGCAGATACAAATTTAATTAATTTTTTAATTGAGTCAATTATATATTTAGTTTAGAATTATTTAAATATTATTCTAATTAAATTATTAAATAATTTAATTAATTAAAAACTAATTTAAAGTTGTATCTGAAACTAATTAAAACCTTTAATTAGTGAAATTTTTTTTCTTTGTAAGAAATTGAACGGCAAGGGAAAGGAAGTGCATGAGGTGGCTGAGGCAACCGAGCGGTTACCTCACATTTTACATATATGTATATTTTGATATAAAACTGTAACCTGTAACTGTAATGGCTGCCGCAATAAAGATAATGCGGTGTTCAACTTTGTAGTCACTATGGACAAAATCTTAAAATTGCGCTCTAATTGCTACACCCTATTCCTGTCTCCAAATGTTTAGAAATGGTAAGATATTTTCGCCAAAAAATCTTTAAACAAACACATTTTTTAGAGAATTGAAAAATATCATTATTTGGAATATGTAAATCGCAAAAATATATTTTATCCAAAAAGTCAGGGAGTTTACAAGTTGCCCCCATACATAATACATTATCTATCAAATATTTTTTAGTTGGTATGCAATTTTTTTATTATAATCTGTTCAATAATTTCATGGCATTTATGTTTTAAATATGATTTTCGGCATATGTTCTCAGCAGCTACAAGAGTCATGGTCCAGTTTTTGACTCCTTTTTCAATAATACTGGCCGTATGAAGTCATTGGGGGCTTAAATATTGGCTTCGACTGCTTCAAGAGTTGCATGTTTGTCGGCATAAGCTAATGACTTAACATAGCCCTGTAAAAAGTATTCCATAGATGTTATATCGCCCGCACGAGAGGCCAGTAAACCGCACAACATCTGGAAATAAATTTGTCACTAAATTGTTTGTGTATTAAATCGCGCCCTATATAGCAATATGAGAAAATTTTTTTTCAATTATTTTTTTTGCTTTAGTCTGACCATTCTCAAGGTAGAATTAGTTTTTACTTTCCGTTCTGTTACGAAACAGCTGATCTATTTTTGATAAATAGAAATGTCTACATGGAGTTAGTTTTTCTGTTCCTTTCCGATCTGTTGTGGATGAACCTGTTAAAAACAAATTTTGACAACGTTCTTAAGTAAAACCAAGAAACAGCTGATAAAATTTCAACAACATATAAAAAAAATAATAAAATTTTAACAAAACAAATTCGATAAAATTTTTACAAATAATTTCGATAATATTTTTGCAAATAATTTCGATAAATTTTTGCACAAAACTTTCGATAAAATTATTACAAAAAATTTGGATAATATTGTTACAAAAAAATTTGTACGAAAAAATTTCATTTAATTTTTTACAAAATATCGATAAATTTTTACTAAAAAATTTCGATAAAAATTTTACAAAAAAAATTCTATAAAATGTTTACAAAAATAATGTTAATAAAATTATATCAAAAAAATGTCGATAATAAAATTTTTATAAATAATTTTGATAAAATTTTTACATAAAATTGTCGATAAAATTTTTACAAAAAAAAAATTCGATAAAATTTTTACAAAAACTATACGATAAAATTTTTACAAAAAAATACGATAAAATTTTTAGAAAAAATTTTCGATCAAATTTATAAAAAAATATTCGATAACATTTTTAGGAAAAAATTTTCGATAAAATTTTTAGAAAAAAATTTTTGGTAAAATTTTTCGATAAAATTTTTACAAAAAAATTTCGATAAAAATTTTCGAAAACATTTTTGGCAAAAAATTTTTACTAAAATTTTCACAAAAAGTTTTCGATAAAATTTTCACAAAAAGTTTTCGATAAAATTTTTGCAAAAAAATATTTTCTTTATATTATATTGAATTATAATATAATTGAAAGATATTATATCGGTAATAATAAAGTTGAAAATAACAAAAGTAAAAACCAAATGTATAATGGGAAACAACAAAGTAAGGGAATATCACTCTTACTTGTTTTTTTATCAGAGTAATTATCCACAATTTGAAAGCGTTGTTGTGGCGTTAAACAATTCATGATGTTCGCAAGCCAGTTCAGAAATGTCAACACAGTTTGACATTCTCCGCTTTCGTAATTTTTATCTGAATTTATTTTTAAACAGACCTTGTCAGGTTTTTTGTAACTTAAACAAATATTATCTATTGCTGCTATACTGAATATACATATGTACATATATAACCTATAATATTTGCCGACATTTAGTTTTTTTAATTCATGACACTTGATTTGAAATCGTCATTACACTACCTTATTCATATAGAATATTTGCCTTGAAAACTTTTTATTTTCGAGCATTTGTAAAAATCATAAAAATTATTTGTGCGAATGTTTACGTAAATTACAAAACTAAAATTTATAAAAAGGAAATAAATAAAAACATCGTTGCTTTGTTGTAGTAAAAGAAATGCTAAATGGGCTAAAAGAATATCAGCGTTTTTTAAGATTCGGGATAAAAAATATATTTTTCGTTTGGTGAAATACGGGAGTGTCTTTCCTGTTCATTTAGGATTCCTTTCAGTTTACGTATCGTGTTAAAAGGGAATAAGAAATTGTCTCTATTCACTTGAAATATCTTAGGGAATTCAGTGATTCAGGGAATTACTAGTTGGTAATCATACTGCGTCAAATTTGTTGATTGGAAGTATGGATAGGTGAGTACGGCAGTCACATTTAGAAAAATTACATTTTAACTGACTAACATGGGTAAAAAACCTTTGCGGACCTCTATTACTACAAAGATGCTACTCCCTCAGTCATCAAATAGTATATTGAGAGTAAAAAGGGTAGCATCAACGAATGACAATAAGGGCAGACTTAAACTAGTTAGCCACTCTTGTTGAATTGATAGCTTCAATTCGAGTGGTTAACTTACAACCTAAAGAAAAATAAAAAGAATTTATTTTTTCTGCGTTTATTGATCTACACTGCCTTTAAGAGACCAATCTATATGCCTTAGGATCTTTAAAAGATCGACCGACCCAACGATAATTTTTAAAATAGTGTTAAACTAATTTTGCTTAAGAAACTCTGTCTGACAGCGTAAATGTATTTTTGTATATGCATGTCCTTTAATGTTTGTGCCCGTGTCGCGTAGGCATCCCTTGTACAAATATTGTATTTATTATTTTGTATATCCCGTATTGGAATATACCTCTTGTATTTGTATTCCTTGTAAATATTTATTGTATATAAATTTGTATGTATTTGTAACTAAAATATTATAAATTTTATGCTTTGCTTTCATTGCCTCCATTAGCAACCATGTTGTTCATCATATATTTTTATATAAGGATTTTTTTTTTATTTCTTATTCCTTTTTCCAAACCAGATTTAAAGTCCTGTTAGCACATAATTTTTTTTTTTTTCATCAAAAGAAAAAAATTCTATTACTTTGAGTTGTGTCAGTGTATTTGCTTGTATTTATTTATGGTTTTGTACTGGCTTCAGTTTTTTTTAAATGCACTAAGAAAAAAAGATATGGTGGAATAGACACCTCAGAGTTACGGATTTTGAATTAAGCGCTACCACCAGCATTTACTCTTTACTTTAGTGATTTCAGACTGTCGACTATTAACTGTCGACCTTCTTTCTCATAATGGAGTCTCTAGTAATTGCTAGCATTTATCCAAAGCTTAGATCCCCCAGCCTCTTTCAGACACAGTATGCAAGTATCTTTTCTTCGATTTTCATCTTTGCTAGATGATACTTGAAGTTTCCATAACCTGTCGCTACCACAGTTATCTAGCTTAAGGAACTTCTTCTATATCTGAGCACCTTACTCCCCTCATACCAAGGTACTATTTGAGCACGATTTGAGCCTGTCTACATATAGTAGCCTCTCTAAACCTTTCCTGGTTTAATAAGTTCACCCATTGTTGGACGTTCACTCGCATTAGGCCATTTCCCAATGCTACACTGTGTTCCGTTCACACATCTGTTAAGTCTTAAAACTAAAAGAACTGTAACAGGACCCTGTCTATACATAAAATTTTTTTTAATAAAATTTTAGGTCTTGGAAGAAAATAATTGATATGGAATACAAAACACCAATTTTTTGAATCTTGGTCTTTCTGTCTGTCTGTCGGTCCGTCTCTCTTTCTGATAAAACTACTCGATCAATATTAATAAAATTTTATAGGGAGGAAGCTTAGTACCTCGGTTCAAATATAGGAAACACACAGTTTTGCTGATTTAAATGACTTGGCAGCACCTCTTATTTCGGTGCAAACAGGAAATTTTAGACCTTATTTACAGGACTTTGCAATAAAAAAATGTTTTGTCAAACTTTTGTTGCACCATTTTATACCAAAGATTGGTACCTCTATAAAAAGCAAATATATAAATCATATCTGCAGCACTATAAAAATACGATCCTTAAAATTTGATGTGGATTACTGTCAAAGATAAAGGCAAATTCGAGTTAATAAACTTATAAGATCTAAAAGATGCCAAAGCTATGGCAAACATATAAATGGGCCGAACACTTCCTACTACATATCAATTTTTAAAACGACGAAATTCTAAGTGAATAAGAAAAAAAATTTTTTTTTGAAAAAACCGGTTTAAAACCCTATTACAAAAATGTAAACCGAATATAATTTTTTTAAGTAATTGCATGCGCACGGTGTATAAATACGATTTTCGTATTCTTTAATTTTCGTTTTTCAGAAACTCTTTTTGATACATTATTTATGGTATCCCTTAATGCAAAAAATTGGTAACTATGTTTTTTTGTTTGAAATTTTAATTTTTTCTGCTTTCTAGACTTAATAAACTTCTCATTTGGTTTATTAAGTTTCGGTCATTAAAGTCCAGGTTTTTATTTAGAAAGTGGAAAAAATCCATTGATGAGCTGGTTGAGCACCAGAGAAATGGCTATATGGATATGCTTTCCCCATATTAATCTACTTCGATTATTATATTTGTTTAAATATAATATTTAATTTATAATTATTATTATTTAATAATTATTTAATAAATTTTCAAGGAATTATGCGTGTTTAGATATAAATAATGTTTCATAAAATTTAAACTACGAGTGAGAGGAAAACACGAATTTCAAGACAAAACGCGTCGACCAAGCAGCCAAAAAGAGCTAAAAAATGCTAATTTGAAAATATTTTTTTTTCTTTTTTCAGTCTATTTTATTGTTATACTTGTACTTTAGGGGTACATTTTTTTCATTTACAAAAAGTTCACTTAGGATTTTAAAAAATATATTCATAAGTACGTATTTAAATTATTATTATTTTCTTAGTGTTCTGTAAATTGAAATCCATTATTACTTAAAATTTGCTTATTTTCTCTAGGAATTGAGTTATTTTTACAGGCAAAGGTATCCTACATACCTGCTCACAAAATTTTATTAAAATTCATCCAATAGATTTTACTTGATGCGAACACAGACAGACAGACAAAAATTCCAAAAATTGCTGTTTGCCAGCAATAATTTTTTTTAAAAATATTTCATGTATAGAAATGGTCCTGTTACAGTTTCATTATATATAGATTTTGACTTGATGTATGTTTTATCCCAAATATGCTTGGTGTTAAATCATAACTTGAACTGCAGCTTTGTAAGCCATATTTTGTATGAATTAAATTTTATGTGATTGACAACAAAGATGAGAGAATAAAGGTTAAAGAGGGAAAATGTATTCAACAAATTATAAGTGTCAAACGCACTATTCAAACCCACTGTTCATAACGTCTACCATAATTTTGGCTTAACAAAAGTCAAACTTCGTAAAAAAACAATATTAAAAATTATGTTTTTTTATATTTGATAGATAAAAGAGCTATTTTTTTCTGAAAAAGAGCTAAAGGAAAAAATTTCACGTTAGAGGTATTCAAAAAGAGCTAAAAATAGCGCTAAGTTGGCATCGCTGTGTGTACCACTTTAATTTTTTTTCGTTGGTGATCTATAAACATTGCTTATTAATGAAATGCAAAATGTTTTTATTTTTTAGGTTATTCTAAACTAGATTACCCCGGTGCGCGTCGCTACACCTATCCACAAAAATACAATAAAGAGTTGGAAGAAAAGTATGGCTAACCTTTATCTGAAAAGCAACTATTTTCACGACAAAACGTTCCATTTTATATGCAAGGTACGACGCCCACTGTTCCTATAGATCTCCAGTAAGACCATAATAATTGTTCACTTTGTATAGGAAGTACCAAGCCCACTATTCCAATCCAACCTATGTTTCGCTAAACTATGTTTATTAATAGGCGGGTTGCTGGTGCAAAATTTTAAAAGTGGGCGTGGTTAATTTATCTTTGCGTAAAAACCAAAATTGGGCTATGATGTAGATTTAGAAAAAAAAATTTACTAAATCGGGGTAGTCGTTCTTTTATTTATATAGATAGATTTCATCAAGATTGCAGCCGATATCATAAAAAAATAATCCAATCATTAATAAGTCCACTATGTTAAAAAAAACTAATCTTAACATTTGAGTTATAAATAAGGTTTTTATGATATTTAAAAAAAATGTATGGTTTGGGTACCCCAGAAATACCTCTGTTTTGTCTCTGTGAAATTTAATTTAGATATGTATGTATGTATGTATGTATGTATGTATGTATGTATGTATGTATGTATGTATGTATGTATGTATGTATGTATGTATGTATGTATGTATGTATGTATGTATGTATGTATGTATGTATGCATGTATGTATGTTCATGAGTTATTTTCAAAATCAAACATTTTTAAATCATTGTGGGGCGTGGCAAGAAAATCTTTAACTCTATAAACGCATTTAAAATGTCATTCATCGTAGGGGGTGACTGGATAACCTTTTTATTTTTATATCAAGTAATCGTGAAAAAATCGATGTCGGGATTTCGACTGACTTACGGACGTTTTGAGGTCTCTTGAATCCATTATGGCTATTTTCGCGATGATGTCTGTGGGTGGGTGTGAATGCCACAATTTTTGTGGAGTTTGTACAGGTCATACTATTTGACATATCAATATGAAATTCAGTATGTGCCTTTATTATATGGAGATGAAGAGCAGTATTAATTTTGGGCATAATCGGGAAGGGGCAAAGGGTAGTTTATCCTCTCCCAAATGTTGTGAATACTATATAGGTCATACCGTATGATATATTGCTATGAAATGTGCCTTTGGTATATGGAGATAGAGAGCTGTATAAATTTTGGGTATAACCGGGAGGGAGCAAATTTTATCATTCGAATATACTTTGAACTATAACTATTTCCATTGGGTATGGTAAAGTTGAGTGTAGGCCACTACAGTTTTTTTATTTGATCTTTTTACATTATTTTCCCCAATTTCTCTAAATGAAATTTTCTCTGAGTGAAAATTATTAATAAATATTTTATATTTTGTTTAATTTATGTACATGATTTTCCCCAATTTGTATGGATTTCCTTCAAATTTTTTTATTTTGCTTGTTGTTTTACAGCCATAAAACAATTTCTTTTTCTTCATTTGCAGTCATCGGCTTTTAATTTTATATTATACGTTTTATACATTTTTGTTTTCCATTTAATTTTCTTTTTTCTCTGTACTTTTTGCGCATTTTCGTGACTTTTATGCATTATACTCGTTCGTATCTTTTGCCTTAAGAACTGCATGGAAAAAAACTTTTATTAAAATAAAAAAAATAAAAAATAATAAAAAAAGTATCCCTGCCTTTTGCGAATTGCTAATGAGATCTACTCAAACTAAACAAGCCGTGGCTAAAGAAGCTTTTTTTTTCTTTTGAAGTTGTTGTTTTTATTGTTGTTGTTTCTGTCATTTTGTTTTGCTTTCTTTTTAATTTCTATTTATTTTCCAATTCGACTATAAAATTATGTCCTTTTAGAGTTTGAACGAATGTACCAACGTACGACCTCCTTGTCCGCAACAAACAAGCAGCAAAACCATTAACTCGCCCCGACCAGCCCAGCTCACCCCATAATGTGGTGTTAAACTCCAAGTGGCTGACATGTCCTGCTTTGCTGAAGCGCAACTAATGCCTGACAACTACAAACAAACAATCCAAACTAGAGAATAAAAAAAGCTTAAAGAGACAAAGAAACACAGTAAGAAAGTGAGTGAGTGTCCTTATACTTTAATACTTGTCAATGTGTGTGTGTGTGTGTGAGAGTGTGTGTTAGTGTGCGTTTAAGATGTGTCTCTTGTGTGTGTTTGATGTTTTGCGTTTGTGTTAAATTAGAAAAATGTAAATTTATTTTAATTAAGATAAATAAGTAACAAAATGTTTTTTATGGAAATTACATTAACGAACGATGATGATGTTACTTGTACTTGCTTGTGTACTTGGTCCTGTGCCTGCTTTACCTCAGTACTTGTAAAAATTTCTACAAGAGGACGACACTACATTGACGTGTGTATGATTTTCGAAAAAAGTTTTTTCATTTTTTTTTCACATCTTCTTACTTTTTTTACAGGCCCTTTTTTAGAAGGAGGGGATTGAAATTAAAATATACGTGGAACAGTAATTTTGTTAAAAGTAAAACTAAATATTTTTTTTATTTACTAGGCTTACATGACAGAGATATCACGCTAAAATATCTCACATTAAAAAAACTAATTAATGGTCTGAGATACTTAGGATTTGAGAATATATTACACGAATATAAACAGCCGGAAATGTTGCTATTAGATATAAATCGGTTGTTCACATCCAAGTTGATTCGTCAACATCGGATATTACTAAATGAGTTTTGTGGAACAAGATTAAAGTGAGTACCTGCCTAGTTGGCCTAATCTCACGGTGGTCTTACCACCGAGTGAAATGTAAGCGTAGACTAGCGCCCCCATTGTGTAGTACAACAACACTTTACGATCTTAAACCACAATCACCACGTGTACCCCCGAAGATGACCTCACCACCAATAACCGGTCACAGAGAGGATAGGCTCTCTGCGGGGCTACCGATTCCCGTGGTACCAGTCCTTTGGGCACTGGGTCGGGGTCGTCCAGATTTAGGTTCTAGGAACCCTAGCGTCTGGTGCCCCTATTTTCCCCGAATGAACCGCGGCAAGGCATTTGAGAATATACTGCAATGACAATTGGAACCCCCGGGGGTTTACTAAATGAGTTGGTAAGAATTCTTACTTAAGTGCCTCGATAGACCGATTGGTAGCGCGCTAGTCTATCACACTAGTGGTTGCGGGATTGATTTCCGCCAAAAGACTCTGGATATTTTGTGAAAACATGTTTCTCACTATCTTGCTATAGAAATAAATTTACTGCGGGAAACGTGTAGTGCAACCATGATCAGATAATCTTCGGAGACCAACTATTCAACTCTGAGGGGTAGGTGCTTATAAACTGGCTTTTGTAGTACTTGTTAGAACTAAACTATTGCTACATTTTATCTAGATATTTATCAGCTGCTTTAGCACTCGATCCAACGTGGATATATTCTCTCCAAATATTATTAAGCAATCTAGTACGGACCCAACAATGTTAGCCTGTGAAAATTTTACTTGACTGAAAACGACTCGCTTATCACTCCACAGCTCCACTGTACGATATCAATTGAAAATAAAAAATAGGATAACGAAAGCAATATGGAAATTATGGGTGAAACTTTTTTGTATTGAAATAATGAATAGACAAAAATCCAGTACTTATACACACACATACATTTAAACAATACATTCCCATGTATTTGTGCGAATATAAAACTCTTTTTCATTGAAAATCATCGATTATTTTAACAGCGTTTTTCTTTTTTTTGGCAGTTTAATATAAAAACTTTTAATTAACAACCTTAATAAAGTTTCAGTATTGTACTGTTGGTTTAAGCAGAGTTTTCGAACATGCCTTTTGTATGTTGGCGTACACTGGTCAAGAGCAATAATTAAAAGTAGAAATGGTAAAAAGGAATTAAATTTATTTAGTGTTAAACTGTTTTATTTAAATTTATAATAGTACTAAAACTTATTATCTGTCTGTTTGTGCTCGCATCAAGTAAACACTACTGGATGGATTTTAACAAAATTTTGTGAGGAGGTAACTTTGTATCCGGGTTCCAATATAGGGTACTTTGTTCCGCAAAAATATCTTATTTCCAAGAGAAAGTGGAAAAAACGCAGTGAAGGTACGTACGTAATTTTAGCGATTAAAAGGTACTCAATACTTTAAGGCATCTTTTATTTTTGAAAATAATGACAAAATCTGAATTGAAAGCCGGATAATTTAAACAGTTGTGCAACAGATGGCGCTGTTCTAAAATAATGACAAAATATGAATTACTTACTACCAAATATCCAATTAAATAAAATTTTTATTTGATTTGTATTTGTAATTTGACTTTGTGAAATTACATTGTTATTAAAATATTTTAAACACGAGCTTTACAATAATTTTTAGAATTTTATATAATTTTTAGAATTTTATCTAGAGATGGGTACCTTTATATAAAGTACAAACGTAAGAGTCTTAAAGTTTGGTGTGGATTACTTTTAAAGCAAAATCGAACAAAATATTGTCAGGACGCATACAATGTGTGTGAGCACAGCGAGTTTATTTCCGTCTGTCTGTCTGTCTGCTTTTCATTTTTTCGCCCCGAGACCGCTTTCGTATTATTTAGGGTAGTTATCTAATTCTACAGCGTCTGGGTTTCGCAATTGTTTAGTATGGAGTTGACTTGTACAATTACAGGATCCAAGGATTTGCTCAGAGGCTCTGAATGCTATCCTGTATCTAGTTCCAATAGACATTCATGGCTATATCTGCTAGCAAGGCGGCTAGATTGTCTGTTCCAGATTGTGGAGATCAGGGTACGGTTTTTAGATTGGAACAGGCGGATGGAATAGTCAGGGTTGGCTTCGCCCTCAGTGTATCCAATGCGCTATCGGTCGCTATGGTCATTATTACTTAAAGAGCTGAGGTAAGAAAGCGCGAACTATACAATAAAATGTGGCTGTATTGCTTGTTGGCTGTGCTAACGGGCCACTGGGCGATCGGTGTAGATGCTAATAGACTGGGACTTACCCCTAATAGACACTGTCGTAGCTGACAGATACCAGGCAAAGAAGAATTGATATACCACCTTTTGCGCGAGTAAACAGCGCCATATACATTCAAGACGAAAAACCTCACAGCAACCGAAAATACAATATTTTTTAACGTGCCTTACATAACATGCATACATACATTAAAAAGAAGTCAATAAAAAAATTAAAAAATAATTTTCGTTATATTACAGAGAATTTAATTCCCAAAAAAAAAATATTATTATTGCATTACATTTATTTAAATTTTTAAAAATATACCAAACTACTGAAAAATTCACCCACCCACCTTCTTAACACAACCATCTATCTATTCATTCATCTGCATCTATTCAACATTCTATTCCACTCAAGTATTTGCTGTTGCATTTTTTTCTCACATTCACTTCGTCTTCTTTGTGTGTTTAACTATTGCAAATGAATTTTATTTTGCAAAAAAGAAAGAAAGAAGAAGAAAAAACACTAGTTCGTAGCATTATTATTTTTATTGTTTTTCCCTCACATTGCACAGTGGGGCAGAATCAAAATATTTTGAAAATAACTCAGCCATATGTAAAGGGATAGGCTGATTAATCCAACATTTTACATGAGCATAGCAGAGAAGTATCTGTGAACCATACACTTGTCTTAAACACCTAGTTAATACCTACAAAATGATGCCTTAAACTATAAATTATGTTTTAAAATTAGCGAGTTGCAATCATTTTAGAATCATTTAAAAATTGATCATCCTTGTAGAAGATGTAGATCCTACAATTTGATATATTTTACATCGAAATTTTGACTTTAGCCTATATTTTCTAAAATGCCAAAGCTGGGATCGGAAAAACAATACTGCTGTAATAAAGCTATATATACTCCCAATTATTGTTGAAAATATTTTAACCAGGCCTGGTCTATATGCGGCCTTTGTGGACAAAATACTAAAAATTTCGATTTTGTGATTTTTGGTCTTTATTTTTTGAGAATTGTGGGACTTACTTTATCTTAATGTTGTAGATTTTTACTATTTGATTTTGGTCCACTTATTACATATCCACAGAAAATTTCATTTGAATCGTTCAATTTATAAAAATTTTGTTGCAAATTTAATATTTGAAGAAATGCCAAGCTCTAAAAGAAATTGCAGGTGCGAGGTACCCAACTTTTAGACCACATAGAGCCACCCCTGCCATGTGTATAGTGCCTAGAGGCAAAACTTTAACTCAAATACTCCTCTGCTTTACTTATGTCAAATTTTAGATCAATCGGCTTAGGTCTTTACAAATGCGTGAGTTATTTCCAAAATATTTTGATTCTGCCCCACTGTGCATTGTAGTGATTGTTTGAATTTTATGGAATGCGAATGCATATTTGAAGTATGTACGTATTATTGTTGCACATGATTATGATTTGCATATGATTTACTTAAAATCCATCCAGCCATCAAATTTATTTTTTTACATTTACGTTATGTAATATATTTACAGAAAAATACTCGTACGTACGTATGAGTATTTGATACAAAAAGAAACATATTTAATATCAAAAAAAATAATAATACTCTGCATTTGTGTTTGTTAGTATAGGTGCGTTTTTTGTATGTAATGTGCACTTAAACAATAGTTGATTTTTTACACTGCGTGTGTGTGTTTGTTTTAAGTATGTACTTAGAAAACGTAATTGCATTTTTAATGCATTCTCCTCATATTGCAACGTTTATTATTTTAGTCAATGATTTCTTTGTTTTTATTTTTTCTATTCACTTTTTTATTTCAACTGTTCATCATTATACGAGTATTTTGGGAAAAATTTTAACTAAGATATGTAATAAATTATCACAGACACTGACTCATCAGTCTATATTTTGTTAGATGACTTTTCATTTTATGTATATTAAAACTAATTATGAAAAATAGTGGATTTTAAAGCAAATAATATAATTTTAAGACCTTTCAAAATGAAAACAAAAATGCTAGAACTGTACCAAATAGTTAATTTAATTGATCGCTCGCCTTGGTTCTTAGGTCAATAATAAACTAGCTCATTCTTTTAGTTCATCGTTCTTTTTGCTCTTGAACTCTGTTTTGTGTTCCGAACCCCGGTTGCCAGATTTTCTTTTGCCTCTCCCCTAAAAGCTGCTGGCTGTAATATTGAACTTAAAGCTGGATTCATCCATTTTGTCTAAACAAAATTTTTTTTATACGTAGTTTGAGATTTCTCTCAGAGGGTGAGAAAAAAGATTTTGTTCGTACAACTCCCAGCTTGAATTGGTTTAATTTTAATTTAATTTTTGTCTGGACAAAATATATTTGAGTTGCAACCAATTATAATTCCTTACGAAAACGCTGAATTGAGTTGCCACATCATATAGTGTTTGCTTAACATTCAGTTGGGCATTTGTTTTGTTTGTTTTAATTACTTGAAATGAGAAAAAAAATATGTTTTAATAAACAAAACGTTAAATTAAAAAACAATGTGTAATTTTACATCAATTCATTTATTTATAATCAGTTGTTGCTTTGACTTGTTTACTTATGTTTTCGTATGGCAGCTTTATTTGTATGGACAAATTTTTCGAAATGAGGGAATCATGTTGCAGTAAAAATTCTCAGTAAAAAATTGTTGTCCGGACAAAAATTTTCGGTCAGAAAAAAATTTTTCACTGAGAGTTTTCTGCAGCACTATTCACTCATTTCGAAAAATTAGTCCGGACGAACAAAGCTGTCATATGAATTACATTAGTAAACAATTGGTGGCAACTGAGTTATATTTTGACCGGACAAAAATTAAACCAATTCAAAAATTAAACCAATACACAAAATCACTTCTCTTACTCTCTGAGAGAAATATCAAACTACTAGTTCTGTTCAACACTTGCAATTTTTGTTTCTGAAACGTTTTTTAAATTTTCTTTTGAAGTTGCATTCGTTTCGATACTTTAAAAATTGTGTTTATGTCGACTGCCTACTTTTATACCGACATTCTCATGTCGAAAAGAGCAAACAACAACAACAATAGAGAGTCGGAGCAGATTTTCAAGTACATGCAACATCGTACCCATTGCAATTTTTCTTTCCTCTCCCAACAACAAAAACATGAGTTGCAGAAATAAAAATTGCAAGTATGGAACGGGTCATACGAAAAATATTTTGTCCGGACAAAATGAGTGTATCCAGGGGCCAAATCACCTCATTCGATATCTACCGAAATTTCCATTAACATGCTATGAATATTTCATATCGAATGCCGTAATTTGCCCCCAGCTTTAATTTTTGTACATACATGTTTCAAATAAACTATTGGGTCGTTCGGAAAGTAATTTCGTTTTTTTTTTCAGAGAGTTGTCGTTTCGCGATATCAAGCACTGTGTTTCTTGCTTTGTTGCAATCTATATCTGTTCATATAATAAAATCTGCTCATATAATAAAACTGTAACAGGACCATTTCTGTACATGAAATATTTTTTAAAAAATGTGTTGCTAGCGCAGATATTAATCGATAGGGAATACAAAATACCAATTTTTTAAATTCTTGGCTGACTGTATATACATATATAAAAACTATATATATAAAGATATAGATTGCAACAAAGCAGTGCTTGATTTCGTGCTTCGGATCTTAAAATAATTTAAGCTTTTTTATTTTAAATAAACTTAAAAAAAATATATGCCCGAGTTACCCAAATTTAAGGTCACACTCACAAGCCCTCCTTCGCCCTAGGAGGCCAACCATCTACAATCTACAATTCTTTTCGAAAACACCTCTGCTTTACCTATGTGGAATTTCATTCAAATATCTTTAGTGGTTCATGAGCTGTCGAATTATTTCCAAAATTGAAAACAATATTTACGTACATACATAAAATGCTTCCAAATCGCAAAATAGACCCCAAGAATCATAGACGCAGAATTGCTCCATCCGAATTATTTTTATTTTGTGTCTGTGATTCTTGGTAGACACTACAATTTCAATATTAGTTTTTCCAAGTGTAACAATCAATGTTGCTAAACAATTTCCACAATTCGAACATAAACATGAGAAATGTATCTGTCAACATTTAAGCAACATTTTTTCCAAAGTGTGAAGAAAATCTGTCCGGTCTTTATTTCACTTGAAATTTCAAACTATAGGTGTTCGAATTTAAAATATTAAATAATAAATTTATTTAAATAGCAAAACTTTAGAATATTTGAAGTATTTTAGACCATTTTAATAATTAATATTATTTAATTTTATTTATATTTTTTTATTTATTATTTTATATTATATATTTATATATTTAGTTTATTGTTTCTTAGAGAGAATAAAAGGAACTTAAGCTTGACTTCAAATTTCATCTGATTTTAATATAATAAATAGTTCGACTAATAAAATTTCAAATACTCAATATTATATAATATATATAATTTTATTTGTAATATTTATTTAATTATATTTCTTTACATAAAACAATTACTTAAAAAACACTGCCACGAAAATGTATAAACATATTGGGTCTGTTGACATATAAATAAAAAAGTACTGCATTTCGATATAGTACAAAAATTAAAAATTCTATTAAATAGCGAGGTAGATATCACTTATTGAATTTAAAATTGTTTAAGTGAATTATCCAATGTTGCTTAACGTTTTCACAAATTCGAACAAAGCACCAGGCTTAAGCAAATATTTTTGAATTTTTGAAAAACTTGTTTTTGAAATTCTTTATCAGGACATGCTGTTTACGCAGTTGTTGTCTTGCTGAGAAAAAAATTTAATCTAATTACAAATTTTAAAGCTCGTACTTCATTGACTTTGGTTTTACCCAAAAAAGGAACCTGTTTTGATTTTTAAACTCTGTAACAAACAATAGCCAAATAGAAAAATTAAAAAAAAAAAATTTCTCTAATTCAATTTATACAAAGAAGAAAAAATACAATTAAATAATTAGCATAAGAAAAGGAAATGGAACGAGAATGAGAATGCGAACTAAGAATTGTTTTGAACCAAAGTGTGACATTAAATGAAAGATCGTTATACAACATGTGTAGTTATTCCATAAATACATATTTAAATTCATAAAACTATAAACGTGGGAATTTGTAAATAGAAAGAAAATGTTTAAATAATTAAAAAACTAAAAACGTTTTAAACTTCTTTGGTATATTTTTGTTCAAAACCCGATCATTCACTTACTCTCATAAGTGCACCACTTTATTTTTTTAAGTTAAAGTTAGACAAATAAAGAACGCATTGACATTATTCCATTTCTACCTTTTGATCACTGAGTAGCAAAAAGATTTGTCATATCCTTTTTATAAAAAAAAATAAATACTTATAAAGGTGATTGTTGTAACCCTTTTCTTATCCCTTTTTTTAATTTCACAAAAATAGTCACTGATAACACAATTGTTTTTTTTATATTTTTCTTCCTCTAACTATTTGTAGTGTTTTTTTTTTTTTTTGTCAGGATCCCATTTAAACACAAAGACCATGCAGCATCCTTTTGAATTATGAAACAAATAATAATAATTTGCATATGCGCGTATATGAATGTGTTACACAGGACATCATTTCAGGACTTGTGTGTCAAATCTATTTGTGTACGTCTTTTCCTGCTTGAAAATTTATTTTTATTTTATTTTAAATCCCATAAACAAGTTACCCCTTTTTTAAAGAAAAATATAGTAAAAAAAGTGCTAGAAATATTCTAATTTTTAGCATCTGAATTTGGTTTCTTATTTCCCATTTAAATGCATTAAAAAAATTTCCCATCACAAAATGTGGCAGATTTTAAACGGAATTTTTACCTGATTTTTTTTCGTAAAAACACATACATATTAAACTCGTATGTAAATATATGTATATTTGTAAACCTACAGATTTTAAAGCAGTCAAAATAAAATATCCTCATTTTTTTCATAAAAAAGTTATAAAATTCATTTAAAAACTGGTTCGTTGTTTTTTTGACAGGATTATGCCAATTTACTTGAATATACATATATGTATATGAAATATAGAATTAATATATAAAGTACAGAAATTATAAAAAATATAGGGTTGTTATTAAAAAAATATTCGTTTAATCGATTAATATAAATAAACGGTTTAATTATTTGTCTTAGCGAGATAAGATATAAAATATGAAATTGAAATACAAAGTCGATTTTCGAATTAAAATTATTCGATTAATCGATAAATATAAATATGAAAAAAAAAAAACAATTGATACTCGTCAACATAATGTGAACTTACTTTAATGTAAGACATTTAAAATTAAAATTGAGAATAATATTAAAAACACTAATATTGTGATTAATTTAAAAATTATTCAATTTATATGAGTATTTAAAATCTTGAATATAAAAAACTTGAATATATTAAAATTAAAATACTATGAACTGAAGTTATATAGAATTATTCGATTAATCGATAAATATACATGAATATGAAAAAAATAGTTTAATATACATATGAAATATATAATTAATATATAAAGTACACAAATTACAGATGAAATTTGAAGTCAAGCTTAAGTTCGTTTTATTCTCTCTAAAAAATAATAATTTAAATTACAAATTAGGTGAAAAATATTAAAGACTGATATTAATAAAATATAGAATTAATACATAAAGTACAGAAATTATAAAAAAATTAGGGTTCTCATTAAAAAAAATATTCAATTAATCGATTAATATAAATATTACCAAATCAACCCGTTTAATTTTTTGTCTTAAAAAACTAAGATACAAATTATGAATTTGGATTATAAAGTTGACTTTCAAATAAAAATTCTTCGATTAATCGATAAATATAAATATGAAAAAACAGTATAATTTTTTTAGTTGTCAACATAACATGTGAACTTACTTCAACGTAAGACATTTGAATTTAAAGTTGAAAATAACATTATAAAAAACTAATGTTGCGGTTGAATAAATTATTATTCGTTTCATATGAATATTTTAACCCGGTTTAATTTTTTTATCTTGCTAAGATAATGTTAATTTAATTAAATGTATAAAATTAAAACATAATAAAATTAAGTTTTAAAAAATGTTTGGTAGTCATTCATATAAAAAATTTTCGATTAATCGATTAATGTGATTTTAAAAATAACCGGTTTAATTTTCTCTCTTAATTTTTCTTTGAATTTTTGAAATATGAAATCAAAATATAAAATACTGAAATTAAAGAAAACTTTGGGTTGTCGTTGAAAAAATATTCGATTAATGGATAACAGAAATATTAAAAAATATTAAAAATTAAAAGATAACGTCAGTTTACTTAAAAGTAACAAAATAGCTTTTTTATGTAACACAAAAACAATTTTTTGCTCTTATTAAAGGTTTTAATTAAATTTAGATACAAATTTAATTTAATATTTTATTAATTCAATTATTTATTTAATTTGAATTTTATTTTGTTCTTTCTTAAATTAATATATGATTGTATCTATTGAAAAATTAATTAAAATTATATTTAAAACTAAGTAAAAGCCTTGTTAGGTGCAAAATATTTTTTCTGTGAATGGAAAAAAATCTGAAAAAAATTATTTTAATATCTCTACAATTGGCTTTTTTAATTATATCATTTTTGTCACTAATGTTTAAATATGATTTCGGGCATGTGGGCGCTTTTGTTAGCGCATACATTAGGTCTAATTACTACACTCCCTTCAGGATGCAAATTGTCGAATATTCGTTTCCATCGAATATTGGTTGGATAGATTTTCTTGTTTATCTGCATAAACCTGGGGCTTTACATATCCCATGAGAAAATAATCTAATGGCGTTAAATCTCATGAACGAGGTGGCCAATTAAAAGCTACATTTCCTGTAATTATTCGTTCCCCAATTGTTCTTCTTAACAAATTGAGGATATTGTGCGCTGTGTTGACATGTGGCATCATCATGCTGAAATCATATAACTACAATACCCCCAAATTAAGCACAAAAAGGTTAGAAACCATGTCTCTATATCGCTTACCGCAGACGGTAAGCGCAGACATATGGACCAATGATTCCACCAACCCATTAAGCTTACGAATCAGTAAGATTTTCTGGATGTAATGTTGTTTCGACAATGATAAATTACCAAACCAAACTAAACTCAAAACAATCGAGAACTGTATCTAAAAAAAAATACACGCGATAAAAATTTTGTGTCGAATAAGTCGATTAATCTATTAAAAATTTTCATTCAATATTTCAAATAAATTGAAGAATTCAGAACGACGAAATCTTCTTGTTCAAACTAAATTGAGAAAAAATGGGACCTGAACTTTGAACATATGCTAGCACATACCAGAGACTGCGTGATGAGAAACAAGGCCGATAGTTACCAGTCGTCAATCTGAAATCACTAAAGTCAAGATTAAAGTCTGGTTGTAGCACGTGACTCCATGAGGGTAAGTTCGCCGTAATTACATTTCGTTTGTCTATAAGCATAGGTGACATGAGGGGTCACAAAGGGACGCGTTAAAGAAGTGGTCTGCTTCGTTATTCCCCCTACATTAAATTTAAATTTTCGTTCAATATTTCAAATAAATTCAATAACTCAGAAAGAAGAAATATTCTTGTTAAAACTAAATTGGGCAAAAAGTTTTTGATTTAATAAAGTTTTTTTCAAACGGGATAATTGTTAAGCTACAGTATGTGAGACATTGAAATATTTTTGATTTATTTATTTATAATACAAAACTCATCTAAACGAAGACCATTTGAAAGATCTGTACTTAAAAGTCTAAATTAATTTACGACTTTTAATTAATTTTACTTTTTTCGTTTATTTTTTTTTTTGTAATTTGGCTTAGAAAGTTGTAAATGTTTTTACAGAAGTTTTACACAAAGCGCAGAGAAATCTGCGGGGAAAATGTTAAACTTGAAAAAGTGTCATTATTGTTCGCTCGTATTCGGTTACGTGTTAAATAAATATGTTTTCGTAAGAAAAAGTTATGGAAAACTTAATACGTGCGAATTTTCAACGAAAACTTCTTTGATCAACAGGTTTGTAGCGCTTCGGACCGCATTGCCATATACAAAAAAATTTAACTATAAAAAATCTACACATGTTCTGCGTTGGTGGCTCAAGGATTTTATCAGTTAAAAAAAAAATGACATTAACAACAATTATTCAATAATTTCATTGTCATTAAGGCCCTCAGATAATGTGATAATTATGTGGCAAAAAATGTATGTGGCACAATTTTATTCTAAAAAAGTTGCTGTTGGTTGCTGACTAAAGCCTTTTTTTCTTCATCTTAATAAATGCTGACGTGAAGCTTCCACCATCTGAGAAGTTAAATTCAAGTATTTCTGTTAATAAATATTTTATATCCTCATTTGTCGTTTTAATCCCCTGGAGTAAATTTAAAAAGCAATTCTTAAGTTCTTGAATACAACAGTCATCATATTTGGTATAATTTTCTTTATTTGTTGCTGCCTCTTGCTGCCTCTTTGTCTAAGATGCATGTTTTAGTATTCAGAGTTTATGACGACGATGTCAATTCAAAAGTCTTAAATTATTTAAACTCTGTATTTAACTAAACTCTGCACTATGTGGCAAGATGTGTTGCAAATACGTGTGAGTTGCTGTTTTTGTGTGTGCAATGCGATGATGTGATGATTCTTTCCAAAGAGTGCACTTTTAATTACATGATACCAAAGTTGATGTTAAATAATGTTGCCGCTGTCATTGAAGATTGAAATGATAATAATAAAAATAATAATGATGACAAAGATGATGTTGGGCTGTTGGTACCTGATGTTGGTGGTGGTCTTGAATATCAGTTTTTTTCATTTCGTTGAAATTTTCAACAGAACAATCATAACGTCGTCGTACACCAAAAAATGTTATACGGATCTCCACAAAAAGCTCATAAACATCAACGTAGCGTAGCCTTCATCATGTTGAATTTTGAGTCGTTTGTCATTATCCGCATTCACATTCCCATTTTAGTTTAATTCCTTTTTTATTTCAACTATACATTTTACTTTTTTTTTCCTGTTTAAATAACACTCCAAGTTGGACGAGCTAATATTTTGTTTTCAGTTTGAAACATTTTTTTCTTTCGTACAAACTCTGGAAAATTATAATGTAACACTTGAGAAATAGAAAACGAAAGATGTCTCATTGGGATTATAAAATTAAAATAAATTGTTGCCTCTTTCTATAAAACTAATTTAATAAGATTTTCTATTTAATTTGAAATTTTTGGGAAAATTAAATATTTAGTAGCAATACGACATAAAGGAGCACAGTGGCTTGAAAACAATATATTTTGGGCATAAATCACTCATGAACCACTGAAGATATCTCATCTCATGAACCACTGAAGATATCTTAATGAAATTTCACAGAGGCAAAGTAGAGGTATTTCTGAGTGGAGCTGCGAATGGTCGGCCCCTTATTGAAAGGGGGACTTCTGGTAAGCCCCCAAAAGGTACCTCAGGTATATAATTTTTGGAAATATCATAAAAAACTTACTCAAATGTTAAGATAAATTTAAGTAGACCTTGGAAATATCTATATAAATGTGCGTACATGTAACCTACACATGTACGCTCTCTTTTAGTTTGGGAGAAAATTGGAATAGATTTTTTTTTAATTTTGACCGACTCTGACTTAGTATTTTTGGCGTCGCGTACTTATTAATGATCGGATTATTATTTTAAGACATTGGATAAATGTTTGATAAAATTTTGAATAAATTAGTTCTAAGAGCTTTTTTTCGTTAAAAATTAGGTAAAAAATTATAATGGTTCTCCCTTCAGCCAATTTTGAAACAAAATTTATAAATTATTGTACAATTTCTCTCAGTGCAAAGCACAGATTAAAGAACGTAAACGGATTTTTAAAGCCTCATTTGTTGGCTACATACTCAAAATAGGACTTTTGTAAAAAGGGCAAATTTTTTCCCCTTTCTGGAAATTTATATGTAAAAGTTTTTTTACCTATATGATTTCAAAATTTTTTAAGAATGTTTAGATTTTGGGGCAATTCAAATACTATACCACCTTAACGAGATTTTTTCAGTTTTTGGAGTAAGTATCCTTTAAAAAATTGAGCGCAAATAAAAATCCTTATAATATTGTTAATCTCGATACCACTTACATGTAAGTATGTCGAGCTGTTGGAGCTTCCCGAACCTAGCCTCCTCATGATTTTTTTTTTTCATTTTATTTGTAAACATAAAAATAAATCGTTTACAAACAACCGGCAGTGGCGAAGTAACAAAACAAATATCAACTTTAATTCATTAACACAGGTATGTGAATACCCCTTTTTTATAATAAAGGGTATCCTAAAATTTCCACAATGAATTTTTAATTACAGTTAGTAAAATAAACAAATTAAAAGAATACGGAGGGGAAAATATTTCAAATAGTAAATCTGGCAAATCTGCCATGACATTTTCCATTAATGTGACAAAATTTTGTTAATATAGCTTTTAATTTCCCCGCTTAATTTTCAGGAGAAACGGTTTAAAGGCATTTATCTTTCGACAATCACATATGGGCCCATGGAAGCCAACATGCGATCACTTTGCGGTTATCGAATTCATCACTTAGGACAAATTTTGTCATTTTTTCGAATTTGGTTTTATCTGCAAAAGAGTTTGATTAAACCCCCCTTAAATAAAACAAGACTGACTTTTAAATCTTTATTTTTTTGTTTTTGAAAACTTTAATTATTATTAGTTGAACTGTCTATATAATACATACTATGAAATTTATACTCAAGCTTAAGTTCGTTTTTATTCTCTTTAAGAAAGAATTAATTAAATTACAAATGATGTGAAAATATTAAAGAAAAATTGAGAAAATTTAATTTTTAGACACCAGCAGGAGCGGAATGCACATTTTCTAGACAGCCACGTCCGTGATCAGCACTTTTGTATCTAATCTACTTAGGGTAGTGTTTAGTTGTAAGCATCATATATTTAACCAACCAAACCCAGATAAAGGAATACGAGAAAAACTTGTATTCAATTATCAATCGTCAGTTGGTGAGAACGAAGTCTACCACTACCTTAAGCTTCCCTTACCACCTTATATGTATTTTGTTGCTCCTTCAGCCAACCTTCGGTTTTTTTTTCTAATAGTGAAGACTTACTTTCTCCTTTACGTTAAATTCTGAGCTTTGATTTATATTCAGAGACTCATAGTAGAATTTTATTACCAATATTTTTGTGGAATATCATAACTCGTTATATCTCTATTTTAAGAATACTTTTTTTCTTTCTCCTTTCTAGAGTTTAAAACTTCCATAAAATTGTTCCCAGAAGAATTTGAAAGTTAAAGTTGACGACCACGTCTTTAATTGGGGTTAAGTAAAAATCCTAAAAACTCAAATGTGGTCAAGATTAACGTCGGAACATAACAGAAAATTCTTCTGTTCCACTGGATGAATACAATGCGTAGACCAGCGCCCTTGTTGCGCAAACACTACAATGAACCTTTAATTTAACTACATACTGTAAAATGTAGTGTAGAATTGAAGAAAAGTTTACAGACATAAAAAAAATTATTTTTTTTTTTCCTTATATTGAATAAATTTCATCAATATGACTATTTGTTTTCGTTATTTAACAGTGTGTAAATATGATAAAAAATAAGTTAAATTAACTAAAATTTTTAGTTAATGTTTTTTTAAATTTTATCCTTTATAGTATTTTGTGATCATTAGATAAAAATCTTCAACATAATCTTTAAAGAAAAATAAACGAATGAAGCTTTTAGTTTCTGTTGCGATTTGAAATATTTAAAATAAAAAATATAAATTAAAAAAATTTATATTTTATATATACACTAGCTATCCCCGGTGCGCTTCGCTACACCCATCCATAAAAAATACAACAAACACTTGGAAGAAAAGTATGACCAACCTCTAACTCGAAAACGCACGCTATTCTCACATCAAAAATGTTTTATTTTATATGCAGGTACGACGCCTACTGTTCCCAACCAATCTGTTTTTTCCTTGACTATACATATTAACACGATAATAATTATTCACCACGTCCATTGTCCCAATCCGGTCAGTATTTTGCTGCGCTATGCACATTACTCTGAAGGTTACTTGTGCAAAGTTTCAAGGTACACGATAATAATTTTTCACTTTGTATAGAAGGTACCACGCCGACTGAACCAATCCAGTTTATATTGGTAGACTATGTGCATTAGCATAGGGGCTACTCGTGCAAAGCCTCAAGGGTCTATCTATTGTAGCTTTCTAGGTAAACGATAATAATTTCTCACAATGTATAGGAGGTACCACACCACCCATTACAACTCAGTCTGTGTTTCTCTAAACAATTTATTTCCTTTAAGGGTTACTGATGCAAAATTCCCAGACGCCACCTATTGCAGTTCTCTAGATACAGGATAATAATTTTTTACTTTGTATAGGACGTGATCACGTGATCACTGTCTCAATCCAGCCTATGTTTTTCCAGAGTATATGGGTATGCGGGTTACTTGTACCTACATTTAAGATCATATCTATTATAGTACTCTATGTACACGATTATAATTTTTCAGTTTATACGGGAGGTACTACGCCCACTGTCTCAATTCATTCTGTAATTTAGTAGATTATACGAATTTGCACAGGGGTTACTCGTGGAAAGTTTTAAGGCGCTATCTGTTTTAGTTCGCCAGAGACACCATAATAATTTTTCACTTTGTATGGGAGGTACCACGCCTGCTATTCCAATTCAGTCTGTGTTTAGCTAAACTATGTACGTTAATATCATGGTTACTTGTGCGAAATTCCAAGGCGCTACCTATGGCAGTTCTCTAGGTACAGTATAATAATTTTCCACTGTCCCAATTAATTTTGTATTTTGGTAGACTATGCACATTAGCATAGGGGTTACTCGTGCAGATTCAAGGCTCTGTCTATTGTAGTTCGCCAGGAATACGATAATAATTTTTAACTTTGTATAGGAGGTACCACGCCCACTATAACAATCCAGTATATTTTTCTCTAAACTATGCACGTTAATATAGATGTTCCTGTTGCAAAATTTCATAGCGCTACCTATTACCGTTACCAAGATATACGATGATAAATATTTACTTTGTATTGGAGGTGCCACGCCACGTCGAATATCAAAAAAATAAGTACCCTGTTTTACCATCCGTATATCCAATAACAAACTGTGAAAATTTCAGAAATATCGGTTCACTGGTGTAGGCAGCTGCAGATTTCCGACAAACAAACAAACAAACATAGAAACAAACACATTTTGTGCTTTATATATATATGTAGATTAGAGATATTTAAAGTTTTGCATTTGAATAACTTGAAAAATATGGATATATGTTATTACACTAGTTTTGCGTTTTTAAATATTAAATTGGTTTAAATTTATAATATGTGACCCGGTCTACGAAAAGGTGGATGACTCAAAAACAAAATTTCGAAAAATTAGCTGTTAAATATTTATAAACAATGCAACAACAACAAAAAGTGGGAAAATTTTGTTTGAGTCATAAGCCACCTTTTCATAGGCCCGGTCACATATAATAATTTTTTAAGTGCAATTAACAAAAATTTATACATTAAATGACTTCAAAAAGACTTACACCACTTTTAAAGTCAGCATTAAGTAAAAATCTTATATTTACAAAATATTAACTACGGGATCTCAATTGAAACAAACCAATTTCTTTTTATGAAATTTTTATGAAATACTTCAACAATAAAAACAAAATAAAAAATAAAAAATAAAAAGGCTTTATTCCAACATTTACCATTCAACCAACATTATTTGTACTCTTACTATTAATATATTTTAACTTTTTCCATTATGATTATGTTTTTGAAAATAGTCATGATGTGTTCGAAGGATATATGGTAATAAATCAATCATATCTGTAATTGTTTTGAATATGTAGTACAATTTTGAACTAAATAGTCGACTTACTCGTACACCATTGTCAAAGTAATTATATTTGTAACTTTATTAACTACGAAATTTGTAATGATAAAAACAATGACAGTTTTAACCGATTTTTTTGAATAAAGTTTATAAATAAAAAGTTCATAGTAAATTTTAATCACTTTTATCATTAACATATGTTTTGTCAAAATGGACTTAAGCCATTTTCAAAGAAAATGGGTCATATATTCAATTTTCTTCAAAAATAAAATAAAAAACTAAAATTCTGTAATACATAAATAGGTCGACTAATAATAATTTAAATTTTTAAAAATTAAAAATCGCAAAGCACCGTCCAATCATGTTTACTCAATAAAGTTTGGTTTACTCAACAAAGTTAGATTAGTGTTAACTAAAAACGAATGTTGGAAGTAAAACAAATAAACAAAAAAAGTAACTTTCATTGCTAACCGAAGGTTGGCTGAAGGAACAACAAATATAAGGTGGTAAATATTAAAAGGTAAAAATATTCAACAAGAGGGAAGCTTAAGGTAGTGGTAGACTTCGTTCTCACCAACTGACGATTGATAATTGAATACAAGTTTTCTCGTATTCCTTTATCTGGGTTTGGTTGGTTAAATAGATGATGGTTACAACTAAACACTACCCTAAGTAGATTAGATACAAGAGTGCTAATGACGGACGTGGCTGTCTTTAATATTATCACCTAATTTGGAATTTAATTAATTCTTTCTTAGAGAGAATAAAAACGAACTTAAGCTTGACTATAAAATAAATTTCATTGTATGTAATACATAAATAGTTCAACTAATAATAATTAATATTTTCAAAAATAAAAAAAAAACAATAAAATAATTTAAACGAAAATTTTGTCAAATCAACTAAAATTGATTTAATTTCTTTTATGGAAAATTTAACAAATTTTATCGGTTGTGTTTCTTAGAATGTGTTACTACTGTTTCAACTAAACTTTTGTAAATTTAACAGAATTTTATTTAAATTTTTATAAGTTCTTCAGTTGTTATTGAGATATTTTTTTAACAAAAAAAAATTTTGAATAAAATTAGTTTATATGAATAAATCGTATATAGATTTGAACAAAAATTAAGTTGATTTAACTATTAATTTTTTTCGTTAATATTACCTACGAAATTTGGTTCAGTGTAAAAGTAGCAATTTTAGAACATGGCAAGCGTTAACCTTGTTTAACTATTGTGGCTTTTGTTGAGAGTGCAATAACACTCTGAGCAACCTTGCACCATCCCTACAACACTGGTCCAAACCTCAGCCATAATATACTCACCGAATGGATCGGGCTTACAGATGAGCCCGATGGGGTTACCGTTTCCAGTGGTAGCAGTCTTCTGGATACTGGTCGAGCCTCGAAAAACCTTCACACCTTTTTTTCAGACAGAGGCTTCAGCAAGCCCCCCATATACCACGGAAGCACTGTGTCAATATGTGTAAAAAGAAAAACATACCAAAAAATGCTACCGGGAGGACCTTCAGAACTCAAGTTTAAACTTTTTAAATTAAATGCTTTCATAGACTGCTTGGTAGTGCGCTAGTTGATCAAAGATCAAGGTTTGTTCTCCAGACAAGTTGGAAGCCTCGCAGATAGAATACTAACTGAACTTGGTTACATTCGACTAAAAAGAAGAGATACTGCTTTTCTTGGCCGTACATCAGAGGGATGACCCGCAAATGATTGCAACAACCGTGAAACAAATATTAATTTTGTCTAGCAATGGCCAGACTTAAAAAGTATATTTTTTTTTTTATTATAATCTGAAGATATGAGTAATTATTGTTAGTTCAAATATATTAAAGATACAACAAATAATAAATGAAAAAAACTTATTCTATTTTCCCCTCTGCCAGAATCCTTAGTTGGAATTACTTTGGAAAAGGAGTAATTATGTTGTACAGGAAATCAAAGCTTTCTGAGGATCCTTTATGGATCACTTCTCCTATTTAATTTAAAAAACAAACTCAAGGCAGATTATTCAGATAACCCCACTACGAAAGGGAAATATTAAGGCGAACATTTTTAATTTTTTGTATATGGATTTTGACAGTTTAACTTACAATTTTTCCTCTTAAATGGAAGTTTAACGTCAAACTTCATATAAAATAAATTTAAAATTTTCGCCTTAATTTTTCCCCTCCGTAGTGATTCTACCTGATTAATGTGCCTTCAAATTCAATTTTCTAAACACCAAATTCAATTTCTATTCCAAGGTTAGAAAATTCTTCAATATTTTTCCCTTCTTCACATCATTTAACTAAAATTCTTTTCTGCTTAGCAACGACTTTTTCTTTGGTCTACGGTATCCCCTTCTAGAAATAAATGAATATCTTTCCGTATCTGGTGCATATTCGCTTGCAGAGCTACTATCAACTTCGTTGATGCAATGGACTGGATTCATTAGAAGACTATTTAGATATGTTGTTCATTTAGGCCCATTATTATAACTTGCCAATAGCTAAAGTTATTATTTTATCCGAGAGATAAGTAGCTTTTTGTTATAACACCGAGGTTAAGGCTTGTTACTTACTATTTACATTTGTAAGTATATATTAAAACAATTACTTCTTTAAAACTAATCGCCGATATTAAAGCTAAATTAAGAATTGTTCGACAATCTCTTATTAACACAAAAACGGTTTTGAAATATAATAAAAAGAAACATTTAAATTTGAAAACATTTTAATGGGGACAGTTTTTAATTAAGTATGAGAATAGATGTACCGTATACAACAACAACAACAAATAATAGATAATTTCCTTTTCAATGAATATTCAACCAGAAAAAAAGTCAAAATTTATATCATGTTTAGTAACTGACATGCTGTCAGACTTGTTTCAGTCGTTATTTTATTGTGTTTTTTTTTTGTAACTTTTCAACTACAAAAACCAATTTTCATTAAAATTTATAGAGCTTCCGGTTTTTTGTTTCCTCTTATGTTTTTTTTTAATAATTTGTACTACAAAAAATGTACACAAAACTGTTACAATTTAAATGGATTATTACATTTTTTATAGAAAAAAAAAAATGATAAAAAATTCAGTTTTTAAGTCAGCAGGATTTTTTTTATAAATCCTTGTTACAAAAAAAATTTCAATAAAATTAACTTGAAAATTATGAGCGTGTCAAATAAAAAACACAAATTCTAACAACCCGTCAACACATTCAGGCTCACGAAATAAAACCTCATTCATACACTTTTTTTACACTTTAAGTAAAAAAAAATCAGTATTTTTTGTAACAATTGAATTGTTTTTATGCGTAGAAAATTTTAATTTTTTTTGTTGTCTCTGTTTTTTAGGAACTTTTTAATGCAACATTTGGGGTCGTTTTGTAGATATTCAGGGGTGTTTTATGCGTTTTTTTTTTCGTTTTTGTTTTTTGTTACAATCTTTCCTATTATTTAAGCCCACCCCTCGTGCTGATTATCACCATGAGTATTTTTTTTATTTCAATAAAATTTTTAAAAAAAAGGCCTAAGCTGTGAAAATATTTTCGTTTTTTTTTTATATTAAAATAGTTAAATTTTGAGCAAAAAAATTTAGCTGAAATAACAACTGCTTGATTTTAATTGTTAGATAAAGTCAAAAGGATTTATGTTACAATTATGTTTTCATTTTTAATAAAATAAATCTTTTTTAGTACCAAAATGTGTCTAAAAGAACAAAAAATGTTAACGCACAAGAAAAGATTTTGACATGTGCACTTTATATTTAAATTTGAATGACAGTTTATTTAAAATATTATTTATAGAAGAGACTAGAAATTTTAATTTTTTTTTTAATAATTAGTTTTATATCAAATTTGGTTCACTTCAAGCTTCTAATATTATAATTAAAATACTAAATTTTTATTAACGAAAACCTTAATTTTTAATTAAAATTTTTAAAGTTTAAAAAAGCCTGGAATCATATGACGCGACGAACAGTGCTTTGTTCCATAGAAAAAAAAAAACACAAAAAATTAGTATATCTAGCAACGTAAGTTATACTATAGTCCTAACCCATCTGAAAAAATTTTTAAGTTTTAGCTCCTATTGACGGCACCAGAGGGCGCAATAGTCAGATAATAATGTGCTTTAACTATTAAAAATTAAACTTTTGAATCTTTCTTAAAAATAGCTGCACATATTAAAATATTGAGCAGAAAATTACCAATAATAACTTATTAGAAGGTTTCAGAAATATTTTGTTAAAGTGACTTCTCAATGCACATAAAAAGTCATATTATTCAAATGAAATTTGAAATAACTTTAAGTTCAATATTCCATTTTAATATTCCATTGAAGCAAAAAAGAAAAATGTGGTATTCTGATTTTTCCTGTTTTTGATAATTTGTTTTGTTTTCTAACAGCATGGTCAAAAAAAGTTAAGAACATTTTGCCGCAACTTTGCAAAAAATTAAATTTGTTTAAAGTCTATTTTTTTATTTTGGCTCGAATTTCTCTACTTTTTAAAGGTTTTTAATGAAAAGAACTACAAATGTCGCACAGAGAGGTATTTTTCCAATCCGGACACTAGGAAAAAGATCAATTTTGAGAAATGTCAAAATTTAAGTAAGCAGCTCGACAGACAACAAAATTCTGCATCGTGTAGTGCATTTTGCTTGAGATATGCCGTTTAGGGACACTGTTAAAAGCAGGAAAGTTTAGTAAATCGCATTCGTTTTTATTGCCTTTTTGAGAGGTTTGCAATATGTATATTTTTATGGCTAAACGAATAAAGATTTTGTATTGATTTTTTTTCTGTGAAAGGCTATATTAACAGCTTCTTATAAAAAATGTTATATTAAATTTTTATGAAAAAAGTTTCTTTCGCAATTAAAAAAATAATTTCTTTTTCACTTTTTTGTGAAAAAAAGTGAAAAGGTTTTTGAGAGTGAGGACCAACCATCGCGATCCTAAAAATGTTATATATCACTATAAAATGGACGATCTCTACTTTTATACTGTAGAAAAAAAAAGTTGCGGGTTTTTGCGCCATTTTTTGTGATTTTTTTTCAAATTTCATGAATAAGAAACCTTTCTGTCGGCCATAAAATGTTTTTGGTTTCTAAGTTGTTTTAAATAAATTAATTGTTATTATTTTAAATAAAATTTATTGTTACAAATGTATTATCAATACATATAATAAAACTGTAATTTTCTGCCTGTCCGTCTGTTTGTGTTTTTATCACGTAAAAACTACCAGATGAATTATAATAAAATTTTATCTAGAGGTACCTTAGTATTGTGATTTAAATATAGGATATTTTTTCCCGTACAAATATCTCATTACCAAGAAATAGGGAGAAAAAGTAGTGAAACTACTCAATTTTACTGATTTAAGGGTACAGCAAACTTGGCAACAACTTTTATTTTAGGATTTTTATACAAATTTTAGACTTTTATATGAAGCCTATGTTTCCGAATAATTACCCAGGGATAAAGTAATTACATAAACCATATCTGAAGCACTATAAAATTATGAGTCTTAAAGTGGATTACTTTCAAAGCAAAATAATGACGATGATGAAGTGGCAGGGACAGCTAGTTATGAATAAATTAATTATTGTGAGATAAATTAAATACTATAAAGTAATAACTTACAAAAATTACTTTTATTGATATTCTTCTCTTCGACATAAAAGCTTTGAAATTAATATTTTTTGGAAATTAGCAAAAAAAAATTTTCAAAAAATTCACATGGACATTTCGTGAGGTCTGATTGGAGGGATGCCTCCCTCTGCCCATAAAAACTTAAAAATTTTATTTTTACGGTATAAAGGCGTCTGTAAACCATTTCTTTTAATAATTATATTATTTTCGAAAATAATATTTTATGTCACCGCCCACAAAAGGGAGAGGGGCGGAAATCGCATTTTAGAATCTTCAGGGTCCAAGTTTAGGTTTTTGAACATTCGCTGCCTATAAAAGTTGATTTGCTAAAAAAAAGTATGGGAAAACTTAAAAAATGGAGTTTTTCAGAGGTAGGTTTAGTACTTCTAAGGGGAACTTTTATCTCCTTGGTCCGATTTCTCTCATTTTATACCTATGACCATAAGTTAAGTTTCATTAATCTAGGGGCACTCAATAAATTTACAGAGCCAATATAAGCTAAAAAAAGTGATGTCCGGATAGATTCGCAAAATACCCCTATGTGAGTCGCAAAATATTAGTTGAATTTGACTGTTTTCTATAGAATCCACAATCGGAAACATGCTGAGGAAAAAAATACTGAATTGTCTCCTTTTTGCTGCAAGGGGACGCTGAAGTCATAATTTAAGTAGTTTTATATTGTTTCACAAAAATAATCGCTAAATATTTATTTTTTGCAACAAGAACTAAAAATTGAGTTTGTATAATAGCTTAGTATTTTTCCTATAGAATATATAAAAATTTTAATATATAAAGTTTGTTTGAAATAATTTTAATTTGTCAATAGGTACATATGATTTAGAACACCTTTATGAAATTCAAATAATAAATTAAATAAAAAACCATTTTAGGCTGGTTGTCAGAAGAAGCAAATCACAAAAATGTGAGAAAAGTAGGGTTGTCGCATAGACACACCTAAGGGTTTGATGACTCACTTGTTAATATCCGCAGATCCATTTATGTTATCAGGAGGGAATTTATGATTGAAAATAATAGATTTGGAAGATAAATATATACAAAAAAACGTGTCGTTAATGATTAATTAATTTTGCGTGATCGTGCGTGAGTAAATTTTTTCTCACCGATAGTATGCGTGACCTTGAGTAAAAAACAGTCATGTGTACTTCTCTACTAATTAAATGCCTGTTAGTACAGAAGTGCACATGAAATTCGCATTTGACAGGATAGATAGAGAGTCCCTTTTCAAAAGTGATTATGGTAGTTTCGATAAACATATGATTTCACATTTTTTTATTGAATAACATAGCAAATATAAGAACATTTGCTTTTTGGAACATGGGCTGCCGGCGAGTCCTTGTTCCGATTTTTTAAAAATTAAAAATTTTTTAAATTGGCTAAATATACATAACTGCCTTGCAAAATTTCAAAAGTCTGTGTCAACTCCTTCTATTTTTGTCTCATCGTTATATGGGAACAAAGCATTGTGCGGCGGCCACATACCCTACATGATAATTGGATGGATATTTAAAACGTTTTATAGTTCTCCGTCTACCTCTATAAAAAAACTCCCTTTATTTGTTGTATTAGCAATGAAAGAATTTTCTTTTTATTACGTCATAATTTTCATTTTTTCCAGACTAGCTTAAAAAAATAAAAGAAAAATTAAACACCTGAAAGAAAAGTATGGACAACATATAACTCGAAAACGCACGCTATTCTCTCGACAAAACTTTTTAAGTTTATATGCAAGGTACGACGTCCACTGTTCCCGTTCCCGTTTTTTGCTAGACTATGCGTATTAATACGAAAATAATTTGTTACTTTGTATGGGTGGTACCACTCAAGTCTAAATTTGGCTAGATTTGCACATTAGTATGAGGGTTACTTGTGAAAATTTTCAAGACTCAACATATTGTAGTTCAATTTTCACATTGTATGGGAGGTACCCCGTCTACTGTCCCAATCCAGTCTGTGTTTTGTTAGACTATGCACATTAGTATATGTTACTTGTGCAAAGTTTCAAGACTCTACCTATTTCAGATCTCGAGGTAGACGATAATAATTGCTTACTTTGAATGGGGGGGGGGGGGGTACCCTACGATAAACTATATATTATATGAATTTTATTTGAACTATTTTTGAATTAATAAATTTTAAATTAATTATTTAGGCTTAAGTTCTTATTTATAAAGAGATAAAGAAAAATTAGATACCAGCAAAGCAGAATGCATTTTCTAGACAGCTACGTCCGTCATCAGTACTCTTTGTATCAATCTACCCGGTAGCTTCAATTGTTATTAATTTTCTATTTATACAAACTTATCAAAGAAATAGAATATGAAAAATTTTAATTTTACATTATATTTCATAGGAGATAGAGCTTTTTGAAATTGTTTTACACTTGTAAACTCTATTTTCTTTTTATATTATACTACCAAGAAAACATTTTTTCTTTATTTTTATTCTCTTTATATATTTTCTTTTATTTGAAAATGGTATATATCTGTCTTGCTATTAGCTAACCTTTGGTTAGCAATTAACAACAATTAGATATTTTTTATTTTTAAACAATTATTATAATTTTTGACCTTTTGAATAATTTTATAATTAAGTTTTTACGCTCTAGGTCTTTTGTATAAAAATATTGTAATTTATTTTTATATTCGATATTTCGCTACACCGTTGGGTGCATCGTCATTCAATTAAATATTATAAAACTATTTTTATTTCCTGACGATCCAATGGTGTAGCGAAATATCGAATATAAAAATAAATTACAATATTTTTATAAAAAAGTCCTAGAGCGTAAAAACTTAATTATAAAAATATTTTTTATTTTATTAATTCAAAATGGTTCAAATAAAATTCATATAATTTCACAGAGCGGGCACGGCTTTGACATTGTTAACTTAAACACTATTGTGTTAATAATCAAAATATACATTTGTAAAATAAAAAATATCTAATTGTTGTTAATTGCTAACCAAAGGATAGCTAATAGCAAGACAGATATATACCATTTTCAAATAAAAGAAAATATATTAAGAGAATAAAAATAAAGAAATAATGTTTGCTTGGTAGTATAATATAAAAAAGAAATAGAGTTTACACGTGTAAAACAATTTCAAAAAGCTCTATCTCCTATGAAATATAATGTAAAATTAAAATTTCTCATATTCTATTTCTTTGATAAGTTTGTTTAAATAGAAAATTAATAACAATTGAAACTACCGGGTAGATTGATACAAAGAGTACTGATGACGGACGTAGCTGTCTAGAAAATGCATTCTAATTTTTCTTTATCTCTTTATAAATAAGAACTTAAGCCTAAATAATTAATTTATTGATAAACTATATATTAATATTTATAAAAAGGTTACTGGCGCAAGAGTTTAAAGATCTACCTATAATAGTTCTCTAGATACTTAAAAGGTGGGCGTGGTCAGTTTTTATGTCCGTAAAATCTAAGTTGGATTATGATGAAGAAAAAAAATTTACCAAATCGGTGCAGCCGTTGATGCAATTACCAACGAAAGACATTTGGTTTATTTATATAGGAGAAGATAATTCTTCATGTTACAAAAAATTATATGGCTCATTACATTAACTCTATAATTACATTTACTCTACAATACACTCGATAATCATTTTCAATATTTACACAATGCTAATAATGCTTGATTGATACAATCACAACAAAACACTTTATTGATAATAATTCCCATTGAAATTAAAACTAATCCCCCTAATTCTAACAAATTTTAATTTGTATTGATCTCTTCTTACACGTTTATTGTTTGACGATGAATAAAAGAACAAAACCGTTTAACATGAGTGAAAATTGAAAAATCAAAGTTCAAAGTATCAATCAATACATCGCACAAAAACACAATTCACACCACAAAATGATCAACAAATTGTAAAACTCTATAATTGATCCATTCATCTATTCAGTAGAATCAATTGAGGGTTTTACCTGGCATTTTGGTACTCAAGCAAAATTAATTGAGGAGGGTAAGGATTTCACTTACCATCCATACCTCTTACTCACACAGTAAAACATTCGGAAATTTGAGGGGTGAGAAAGTGTCAGCAGAGAGTGCATGGAAAAGGAGGACTGTTCATTTAAAGACTGTTGCTTTTGTAATAGACTTTTTGACAAATGACTGTTAAATATTTTGTTATACTTAATGTTTAAATATAAATATAAAAGTTAATAGGCTTAATTCGTCAATTTTTTATATTCTGTTTCTGAATGTGTTTTTTTTTTTTTTTTTTTGCAATTAATATTATTAATCTTTTTTTATTTGATGCTTTTTTTCTTTTTGACAGACCATTTTTATGACTTTTAATTTTCTCATCATTTTTAACATTTTAATCGACTTTTCCCTCAATTTGTCAACACACAGAGGTTGGTGTTGTAATAGGCGGCAGAATTTAATGTGGGCGTGTTTTTTCTTAGCTTCAAATGCATTTTTAAATTAATTTTAACCACTGCATAATATATCAATTAGTTAATAAAAATTACATTTTCTCTGTTTTGGATAAAAAAAAAAATGCTCAACAATATTAAATTATGCAGTATTAGAAACAGCGTTGCCGTTTTGGCTACTTTTAACCAAAATTGTTTTTTTTTCTGATGTGTAGATGTGTACTTTTTTTGGATTTTGGTTATTATGTATAAAATGTATAAATGTATGTATATACACTATGTATTTAGATGCTCATTTTTCAAATTGCGCTTTAATATATCTACGTTTAACATTGCAATGTACCCGTTTTTATTTCATCGTGGGAAGTACAAGTTTTTTTTTTTATTAAAATGTGAAATAAAATAAAAAAATCTACACTTACCTTTACCATACCTAACGGAAACAGATATTTTTATGGATATATTACATAAGGAATAAAGTTCAGAGTATATTCAAATCGAAAAATTAATTGTTTTCGGTTTGGGGTGTTAAGTAATCTACCCCTTGCCGAGGTAGATTAGTTCAAATGAATTCATCTCCATATACCAAAGGCATATACTGAATTTCATTTTGAAATGTCGTACGGTATGACCTGCAAAGCGTTCACAAAGTTTGAGAGTAAGTAAACTTCCCCTTGCTCCCTCCCGATTATGCCCAAAATTTATACAGCTCTTTTTCTCCATATACCAAAGGCACAAACTGAATTTCATTTTATTATGTCATACGGTATGACCTTTAGAACGTTCACAAAATTTGGGGTTAAGGAAACTACCCCTTGACCCCTCCCAATTATGCCCAAAAACCAAACAGCTCTTCATCTCCATATACCAAAAGCACACACTAAATTTTATTTTAATATTTCAAACGGTATGACCTATACACCCACCCACAGACATCATCGCAAAAATAGCTAAAATGAATTCAGGAGACCTCAAAACGTATAAATCCGTCAAAATTCCGACCTCGATTTTTTCACGATACTATACTTTACCTTATACTACGTATGGTGAAGTAATTAAATAAATCAAAATAATTTTTGGTTTTGATTATTTTTTTTCTCATTTGGTTATATTTTTAAGATATTTTGGTTGTCAGTTTTTTTTGGTCGTGGGAACACTGATTAGAAAATAAACATCATTTCTTGGCCACAGCCGTTGCTCTTACGAGTAATATTACAATAATTTATTATTGAAATATTATAAATAATGTAATTTCCTTCTTTAAAATCAGCATAATTATAAAAATAGTCAGGCAACTTTACTGCTTAACCTAAACAAGTACACAAGGCGTAACGCTGTCTAGCGCCTAGCAAACCTAAATAAGAGCGCAACTCTATGTAATAATCAGTAATGTTAACAAATTTGTTTAATGAAATCTAAAAAACTTAAATGCAAAATAGAGATAAAATCGCTAGATAAAGCAGAAAGCAGCTAAAATGTCATCACTGTTACCCAAAAAAAACAGGTTGTTTGCATCTTACTTCACTACCTAACGCTCTGTCAAAATTAGGTTTTTCTATTATTAAACTGGACGCTGTGCTCTTTAAGAGCTTAAACTAAACAAGAGCGTAAGGCGTAACGACGTCTACCGTCTAGCTTTGAACAAACCTAAATGAAAGCGCAACGTATTGCAATAAACAGTAATGATAACATTTCTTTTTTTAGTAAAATCTAATAAATTTAAGCGCAAATTAGACATAAAACCGCTAGATAAAGCAGAAAATAGCTAAAATAGCACCACTCTTACACAAAAAAAAACAATAACATTTTGTTTGCACCCGTAGGGACTCATGCCCTCCTGTTCTCATAAATAACATGATACCACAGCTTTCAGACGTTTAATATCTGGGTATACATCTTGACCGTCGCCTTACTTGGAAAAGCCACATTGATTTCAAGTTAACATAAATGAAACTAAAAGCAGTACAACAAAATTGGCTTATTGGTAGAAACTCTACCCTGAGCTTAGATTGTAAACTTCTACTGTACAAGTCGATCCTCAAACCAATTTGGTGTTATGGGATTCAGTTATGGGGCACTGCCTCAGCTAGCAATGTAGAAAAAATTCAAAGGCGCCAAAATAAGATACTACGTATGATTACATCTGCTCCCTGGTATATAAAAAATTCGAACATCCACAAAGACCTAAACATGCCATCCGTTAAAGCAGAAATAGCGAAACATGCAGTCACATATCTAAAGAGGCTTGAATCTCATCCAAACCCTTTGGCGCGTAACATGCTGAATGAACCTGGTTACATTCGACTGAAAATAAGAGATACTGCTCTTCTTAGCCGTACATTAGAGGGATGACCCGCAAATGATTGCAAAATCCGTGAAACAAACATTATTTTTGTCCAGCACTTAAAAAGTATATTTTTATTTTAGACTTAAGATATGAGTAATTATTGTTAGTTCAAAAATATTGAAGATTCAATAAAAAATTTATGAAAAAAAAAATTTTTTTTGTTTGCAACCAAAATTCGATTTTCCAATTACCAATTGCGTTGACGCTATTTAGGTTTGCTTCATACATTTTGTATGTATATGAGAATTTTTGACAGTTATTTTACGCCTTACGCGCTTGTTTAGGTTTGGCTGCTAGTGGTAACTATTGAGAGGGGACCTTTATGGGACCTCTTTTAGGCATCCGACTGCTAATTAACAAATTTCTTACTAATACTCACAACTGTAGTGATTTCAGACGATCGACTGGTAATTGTCAAAAATATTCCTCATATCCAGTGTTACCATTTTTTTTTTCTAAAAAATCTTTAAGTCAACCAAAACAAAAAAACCTTTATCTTTTATTAAAAATCTTTTTTAGTGATACAATAGTTCCTTCATCGGATAATTTATGGGTTTATGAGTTTAACTTTTAAATATGAAAATATTCATCTTATACAGACTAAAATGACTAACAGTGCAATTCTTAAAACAATAACTACTATCAGTAATGATAGCTGTTATTTTTTATTACATACTAGCTGTGCCCGCTACGTCGTGGGCGTCCTGACAATATTTTGGTCGATTTTGCTTTGAAAGTATTCAACACCAACTGTAAGACTCTTACTTTTAAAGTGCTTCAGTTATGGCTTATGTATTTACTTTATATAAAGGTACCCACCCCGGATGAAATTCTAAAATTTATAAAAAATTCTAAAAATTATTATAAAGCTCTGTAAAGGTGTTTAAAATATTTTAATAACATTGCAATTCCAATTGGCTATTTGGCAGTAAGTAATAATATATAAGTTGTTGTTTTGTTGTAGCTGTTGTCCTACTGCTCACACCTGGTATGAATTCGCCTTGGCAGTACATATAAATCAGTAAAAAAAAGTCTGCGTACTTTTACTGCTTTTTCTCTTTAATATCTCTTGCAAATAAGGTATTTTTGCGGAAAAGTATTCTATATTGGAATCAGGATTCTAAGGTACCACCTCACTAAATTTTGGTAAAATCTATCCAGTAGTTTTACATGATGCGAACGCAAAATAAAAGCAGCCAGAAGTACAGACAGACAGACGGAAATGAGCTACTATTTTAAGTAAAAGTATAAAAGTAAGAGTTCTAAAATATTACAACAATAAGGTTAAATAAAAAAAAAAATACATTGTGTTTTTATCTCGTGTGTATATAGCATATATATGCATATTTTTGTGCACATATATACTCGTAAAAGGGTTGTCAGATTTTTTTTTCGACAAAATCGAGGTAAAAATCCTAATAATTCCAACAATATATGTACAGTAGACCCCCTTATAACACGATACTCTTACAACGCATTTTCATATTACGCGATTTCAGTCCCTCTTACAACGCGGTTTATATATAGTAAAAAAACTAGTTATACGAGAATACTCGTATAACGCGCTTTCCTTTAACGCGAAACCAATCCATCGTGTTATAAGGGGGATGTATATACAATTTACTTTCATAAATTCAATTTCTTTGTCATCCTTTTTGATATTCCGTAATTAAATTTCTAATGTTTACCAAAAGTCAATGAAAAATCGGCATTAAATATCTTTCAGAGATTTTTTAAACTTGCTCTGTTGATAACCATTATAGTTTTTTAACGAGCTTTTACTTATCATATAAAAACATAAACTGTATGTTAGTCTTCGTTCTTAAAATTTATTTATGCACTCATATTTGGTTGAGTAAGCAGTTCAAGCAACGCACTTTATCTTTTACACGTTGGATCGGACGAAACCGATCAGTAGCATTAACAAAAACAACCAATACTTCGCACTACTCTGGGCAAAGTTAAAGCTAAGCTTAAGCTAAATATAAATAAGCTTTTTAATCTAGTGCCTTTCTTCCTAACAAACTTAACCGAAAAATTTCGCCATAACGTAATAAAGCAAAAAAGATATGCTCTTTGAAACCATTTTGTTGCTTTTTCTCACATTGTTTTCTTTCAACTCAACATGATGGCTTACAGACCACAAACAAAAATATTATAAAAAAAAGACCCCCAAAGCTAGAAGAATTTACGTAATTAACTGTGACTGCTGGGGCACCACAAGCAGCCAACTAAAAAAAAAACATTAAGAAATTTGATATGAAAAGGCATTTTTTCTTCTTAATATTTCTTTATTTTTATGAAGGAAGAAATGTTAAAAATTTCAGAGCAACAATGTTACAGTGGGGGCTCAAAGTAATTTGACACTCTGGTGGTAAAATTTTGTTTCTAAATAAAGAAATACAACAATTTTTAATCCCTAGGTTATACGGGTCCTGGTAAGATACATTACAACGCAAACACGAACATATGCTAACTTTCGTAAGTGTGTAAATAAATATGTCTATTTTATTAAGAATTTCAAAATTTCGAACTGTGATCGAAATAACGATATCGATAACTACGGTTTGACAGCTGAAAATGTTGAAAATGTCGATCTGTGTTAACATTTCTTTGGATCTTTCAACGCCATAAAAACGCTTCCAATTTACTTAAAAATTTAAAAAATGTTCGCGAAATAGTTATATAAATACACAAAATTGTCGTTTTTGGAGCAAAAACAATCTTTAAGCTGTTAATGAATCACCAACATCCATTAAAATTCTCTATTTGGTGGTGTGGTTCATCATCGGTACTTATTTCTTTCAAAATTAACAAGGAGCTGCCGTTACGGTGAATGAGAGCCCTATCGAACCATGTTGGTTCTGTTCACTAACACTCTCGTTCATGCGATTTAACGTCTCTGAATAACTTTCATCGGGCTATGTTTCAACCCACCATTGCCAGATTTATTGGAAAAATTTGTAAAAATTGGACTGATCGAATGAAACATGTAACTCGCAGCCACGGCGGGCATATGCCAGAAATCAGATTATTATAAATATAATTTTAAGTTCTCATGCAGCGAAAAACACCCTACACTTTGAAATTTAAAATATTTTTGAGAATCACTTGAACTAAAATTTATCATGCGGAATCCTGTCAAACTACATACATAAAAATTTTGATGAAAAAGAAATGAAAAAATGTTGCAGAAGTAGTGCTCTATTTTTACTGTGGAAGAACATTGAAATGTTTCTGGCAACATTTTATCAAAGCTGTGAAATTTTTTCATGTGGAATTTTTTAAACAACAGCTTTTGCTAACATTTGTAAAACAATGTGGTATACTTAAATACAATAAAATCATTAAATTCTTCCAAATCGCGAAATAGAGACCACATTTTAAATATTAAATTTTCCTTCTGAAATAATAAATGTTGCTCAACATTTTTCACAAATTCGAACAGAGTACTAAGCTTTAAATTTAAAACTAGCTATCCCCGGTGCGCTTCGCTACACCCATCCAAAAAAAAAAAAAACACTTGGAAGAAAATTATGACCAACCTTTAACGCGAAAACGCACGCTATTCTCACGTGAAAATGTTCCCATCCTTTTTTTTGACAGACTATACGTATTAACACGATAACAATTTTTAACTTTTCATACGAGGTATCACGCGCTCCATTCAAATTCAGTCTGTGTTTTTTCTACACAATGTATCTTATTAAGGGGGTTACTGATGCAAAATTCCAAGGCGCTACCTTTTGCAGTTCTCTAAAACAGGATAATATTTTTTTACTTTGTATGGGGGGTACCACGCTCACTGTCCCAATTCAGCCTATGTTTTTCTATAGTATACGCGTGGGTATAGGGTTTACTTGTACCCACTTTAAAGACCATACTTATTATAGTTCTCTATGTACACAATAATATTTTTTCACTTTGTAAGGGAGGTACCACGCCCACTGTCCCAATTCATTCTGTATTTTGGCAGACTATGCGCTTTAGCACAAAGGTTTCTCTTGCAAAGTTTCAAGGCGCTATCTATTGTAGTTCGCCAGGAACACGATAATAATTTTTCACTTTGTATGCGAGGTACCACCCCCACTATTTCAATTCAGTCTGAGTTTAACTAAACTATGTACTAAACTATGTAAACTATGTAATTCCAAGGCGCTAGCTAGTGCAGTTCTCTAGATACAGGATAATAATTTTTACTTTGTATGGGAGGTACCACTCCCGCTATTCCAATCCAGTGCATCTTTCTCCAAACTATGTATATATGCCTACACCAATAAACCGATCTTTCTGAAATTTTCACAGTTTGTTATTAGATACACGTATGGTAAAATAGGGTACTTATTTATATATATATATATATATATATATATATATATATAGATTTTCTTTGAGAAAAATATATTTTTTATATTTTATATTTTTTTATAACTAAAAAAGGGCGAAGGAAATGATCAATAGGAGTGGCAAATCCACAACAAAGAAAATACTTTTTATCTACAAAACTTTAAAAGCTAGAGCCCTTCTGATTAATACCTTCATTAATGTCAGTAAGTCGTTTATTTGACAAACTTTACAATTATTGCCCTGTTTAATCTTTGTCGCCGCGTGACCGCCCCTGTTAAACAAAAATCTTTTACATATTTTAGTTTATCCGAAAATATGTAAGAACTGAATTATTTTTCGATTGTCTCTTTATATATTTATAATCCAATTCCGAATTATTTAATTTAAAGAGGACATGACTCCTTTTCTTCAAGAAGTATCTAATGTGATTTTCCTAGAGTTCGAATCTTAAAAGCTATTTTCGCAGTCATGAGAAAGAGTGAGCGAAGAATATAAGCCGCGATCAAGAACATCATGATCACCACTGGGTTAACCTCCACGGATTAAGACTTAGGAAGATTACAATTGGGACGTAACATAAGAATGCTAATTGGCTTCCTCACAGGCCATTACATGTTGAGAAAACATCGCAACAGGCTAGACGTTGTAGAGTTTGTGTTTACGAAAAGGAAACTCCAGTACCTATTCTATATAAAGATTTTCGGCCTTTGTCACAACAAATGCAATCGGTTAGACAGGACAGTAAGGAAAAATAAAAACGTGGTTTGTTTGTTGGTGTTTTGTTGAAGCTTTAATATTCTGTAATATTATTCTATTAACATGCATAATTCTCATTGTGTTTTGTAGAATTTTATTACTTATAAAATATTTTTGGCTTCTCTAAAATTAGGAAAAAGGTTTCCTGATGATCTGGCCTGAGCAACCAGTGAAATACGTATAGGGACTAGCTCTTTCCCCCAACAAATAAATTGCATTTTTATTATAAAACGTTATGGGTAATTAGCATAATATTAAATAAGGAAGTTTAAGATCTGCCAACACAATAACCAACTGCAGTGGGAATAAATGCATACACACCCAATATTTAGACTCTGAACCACTGTGCAATGTACATATTAGAATCTAATTTTTCTCTGATATGTTAGTGTTTAATTTTCGACTGGTAAGCAAAACTTTTAAAAGCATCCTTTAAAACAAAAACATCATCTGAAAACTTTTATCCCACACTGCAGGCACCAACCACATTTGATTCTCTGCATTAATAAAATTTTCTTTCTAAGGCAGCAAAAATGTATAGTTTGTCAACGGCAAAGGAATTAAAGGAATAAAACATAATCAAAGCACAGGAAAAAAACTGCAAATCAACAAAAAGATTTGTTTCTACTAAAAACAAAAAAACCAAACTAAGAAAAAAATTTAAAAAGAATAGGAAAACTTAATTGAACCATGAAGTACATATAAAAAATATTGTATATAAGGTAAGAGTATGTATGTCTATATATTTGTCACCCTGTTCGTAAGATGACTGTATAGAGAGCAATTTGCACGAAAGATATAATTGAAAAGATTTTTCCTTAGAGGTATAAACTTAACAGCAAATGAAATATTAGAATTTTGAATTATAATGTGCAACAAAAAAACAAAACAAATAAAAAAATTAGGAAGAAATACTGACTATTTGCTACGCAAGAAAATGAAAAATGTATAAGAAACAAACACATGCACAGTCACAGTCACATACAAATTTTGGAAATTATGCACAAAGGACCACTGGCGTTTAAGCCACACAAAAGCACGGAGACGCCGCAGCATGAGTTTTGTAAAGACACAAGAAGAAAAAAAAAAACCTACCAGGAAGGAAAAAGGAAAACACTATGTGCAGAAAGCTTTTACGGCAAAGAGGAAAACATATTTGGAAACTATAAAAGTAATTTAATAAGGAAATCCTAAATTTTTTTTCTTATTAATAAAATTTAATAAAAGGTTTTTTAAATACTATTTATACCAAATACCAACATGAATGGGGTTATAAAAGAGCAAAAAAAAGCTTAAGAATTTATTATATTATTTACGATAATCCATAATATGCAAATGAGTTGTTAAAGTAAGACTTAAGTTCGTTTTTTTTTTTTCTTTTTACCGTAGAATAGGTAAAACAAAACAAGAAGTATTTTTTTACAAATTGGTGATTCATTTTAAAGAAAAATGGAAAAAAGTTTATTTTTAATAAATTTTCTGTAATACATTTCCTGATGTCATATTCTGTAATTCTCGTAGCTAAATCTATCACTAAAATTCTAAAAATACACAAACAAATTATGAGTGTTCTTGTAATAATACTCGTAATTTGTTGGTGCGTTTTGATAATTTTAGCGATAGATTTAGCTACGAGAATTACAAAATATGGCACCTGTATTGCTACATCCTTCGCCAGCATTCTTTGAATCTATCTATTTTAAGCAGTGTTAGGTTGTAAACATCATCTATTTAACCAAACAAACTCAGATAATATAATACGAGAAATTGTATTCAATCATTTGTTTTCAGTTGGTACGAACGAAGTCTACCACTACCTAAAGTTTTCCTCTTCAAGTATTTTTCTTTTAAATTTACCACCTTATAATCTATAACATTTGCAACGTAGTGACTCTGATTGCAAGCTGCGTCTATTAGTTTATTTTTGATAGTCATTGCAGCAGGCAACCTTGTTATTTTGAACGAAATGGCAAAAAGTTTATTAGCATTATTTTTTACGTAACAAAAAACATCTCCGAAATCAAAAAAAGTCTGGATACTACTTGGCTCTGCAATGATAAAAAAAGTTAGTTTATTAAATTTAATTGTGATCGTACAAGCGCAAACGATGCTAAATTTTTAGGTCGATTAAAAGACCGTAATGTTTGATCAAATTCATGAAAGCAGGTGGCATGAGATAGTTGAGGCTGGAGACATTTCAACCGAGCGGGTTAATCATATTTTGGAGGAATCTTTGGATATGTCATTGACAAGACCTGAACTGTATTAGGGATGGGACACTGACTAGCATAATAGGATTTGCGAGAAACTCCAGGACTGGAGATGCTCTTTCCAAGTTTGAAAAAATAGTTGTTTCAAGCAAAAAAAACATGCTTGAGGTAACCATAATCTAAGAACGACATATTATGGTTAAATTAAATGGTAGTAGTCAAACCATATTTATATTAAACATTATGATATTGTTACGAAAGAATAATTTATTTTTTATAAGCTTTGAAAAGATATACGCAATAATTTTTTATGTTATAACAACAACATTAATGGTCTATTTTCTTACTAAAAATAATGAAAGAAACAAAGAAATTCGGTAAGCATTACTTGGTTGTTGTCCGTTTCTCTAGAAATACCCTATATCCAAACATTAAAAAATCCGCCATCAAATAAGTAGCACAAACACACACGCACATTAATACAAGTATAAAATAAACACGCCCTCTGTTCGATGTGAAAAATCGCCAAAAAAATTTTTGTTAAAATTTGCCTATAATATCTATATATATAATCTATACATATCTATACATATAATAATCAAATATAATAATAAAAATAGTAACTCAATTCCGTATGTCTGTCTGTCTGTATGTCTGTCTGCTTTTCATTTGTGTTCTCATCACGTAAAAACTACTGGATGGATTTTAACAAAATTTTGTGAGGAGGTATTTTAGTACCCTGATCCCAATATAGGATACTTTTTTTTCTCAAAAAAATGTTATTTCCAAGAGAAAGTGAAAAACGCAATTTCCGGTTTGAAGGTACTGAAATTTTCGGTTTAAAACTGCATTATTTTCAACACGGTTATTTTTCAACACACCTTTTTATTTTTGAAATTTTCGGTTTAAAACTCGGATATTTTTAACTCGGTTATTTTTCAACTATTGCGCAACAGATGGCACCCGTTGAATAAAATTTACATTGTTATAAAATATTTTCAACACCTCTTGCAGAGGTTTACAATAATTTTTAGAATTTTAGATTTTTTATAAATTTTAGAATTTTATCCAGGGATGGGTACCTTTATATAAAGTAAATACATAAACCATAAATAAAGCACTATAAAAGTAAGAGTCTTTCAATTCGTGTGGAATACATACTTTCAAAGCAAAATCGAGCAAAATATTGTGAGGACGCCCACAACGTGGCGGGCCCAGCTAGTCTTACATATAATAAAATAGTAACTCATTTCTGTCCGTCCGTTCGCTTTTCTTTTGCGTTCATATCACGTAAAAACTACTGGATGGATTTTAACAAAATTTGTGGAGGTACCTGAGCATCCAATATAGGATACTTTTTTCCACATTTCCAAGAGAAAGTGGAGAATAAGCATTGAAAGCACGCAGTAAAGTTAATACATAAAACATAACTGAACTGAACCAACCGGATATGCCTACTTTATTTTTTATAAAGTAAATACATAAACAAATATGCAGCATAGTTCAAGGCGGCACTAAAAACGTAAGTTTCTTTGGTGTGGATTGCTGTCAAAGCAAAATCGAACAAAATATTGCAAGGTCGCTAACAAAGTGACGGGCACAGCTAGTATACAATATTTTTTTAATTCTGAAAATATTTTTAATAAATCACAATAGAAAAAAAGTCGCTAAAATATATAAACATTTCGTTTTTTAGTTAAAACGATTAGTAAATTCGAGAAAGGTAAAATTTTCACTTAAAAAATTTAAAATAGTGGTCATTATATTAAATGCAGAACTCTTGGCAGCGATGGCTGGGAGAAAAAATTTCGGCGGCAGTTTAAATTAGGCTGAAGCCGGAAATTGATAAGAAATTTTATTTTTTTCACCACTTATCTAAAACAAAAAAAAATAAGAAGCAGATTACAAGTGATTTCAGCCTGTCTTTGTCCTTAATCAAAAGTTCTTTTTTAAACGAATTAAATATCATGTCTTGATCTTTAAGCACTCTACAGTATTCATACTTTTCTTACTCTTTTCTGCCACCTAGGTAGAAATCTTCAAAAAAGTTCCAACATTCGGAAATATTTTCACTTACAATATGTGAAGCTTTTTTAATTCTGTTCATAATCGCAAGAAAATGGAATGGAAGAATCTGATGAGTTATATCGCAAAGTATTTAGTTAAAAAATATACATAAATATATATATAAATATACATAGTAAATATATATAAAGGTGGCTAAACAATGTTAGCCGAAACAAGCCGCTCACATCGGCGGCGACTCAAAATCACACATAAAGACAGCGGCGGCTTTTAGCCGACTTCGAGGCGAGTGACTTGGACCTCTGGTGTGTACCTAAAACGTACCCCGGGGGTTCCAATTGTCACTGCAGTAATGGCAAATGCTTTGACGCGGTTCACTCGGGGAAAATAGGGGCACCAGACGCTAGGGTTCCTAGAGCCTAAATCTGGAAGAAAAGGTCTGTTGTTTTAACACGGGACCGACCAGTGCCCAAAGGACTGGTACCACGGGAATCGGTGGCCCCACAGAGAGCCTATCCTCTCTGTGACCGGTTATTGGTGAGGTCCCCTTCGGGGGTACACGTGGTGGTTGTGGTTTAAGATCGATTATTGCAGATGTGGTGCAAGGTCGATCAAGTGTGCTGTTGCACTCTCAACAGACGGAGTTTGGATAGTCTCCAAGCCCCTAAGCAAGAGGTTATAATATGTATCTAGGCTTGCCTTGGAAAGGCTTGCCATATTGTATAAATTGCTACTCATTGTGACTGTATGCACACAAATTGCGATTGGTGGCAATCGTAAAGTGTTGTTATACTACACAATGGGGGCGCTAGTCTACGTCTTTATTTCACTCGGTGTTAGGAGCACCGTGGGATAAAGCCACCGTGGCAGGAGCCCACGTTAATCTTGAACACATCTGTACCTAAAACGTAAAAATCCCTCAAAGAACGGACTTCTAAAGAACACGCTTTTATTTTTATTAATTTTATTTTTGTTACATACAATGTGAAACTGGCACTGAACAAGCACCTCCTAGGCCATCGCCATATTAAAGTGACAGGTCCCTTTTATAGAAAGTATTAGAACTCGAACCGGTTCTCTTTCCTGTAGGAAACTCTTGAGGAGTTTGAATTTTTTTACTTTTTGCATTTTTCTGCCTTATGTTTTCAATGTATCTATATATATAAAGCACAAAAAGATATTCGATGTGGGCGTAACACCTCCCATACAAAGTAAGTATTTATAATCATCTTTCTTGGTAACAGTAATAGGTAGCGCCTTGAAATTTTGCACCAGTAACCTCTATAATAACATACATAGTTTAGAAAAACACAATTTAGATTGGAATAGATTGGAATAGTGGGCGTGGTACCTCCCATACAAAGTGAAAAATTATTATCGTGTATTTAGAGAACTACAAGGAGTAGCGCCTTGGAATTCGCACCAGAAACCCCGATATTAACGTAGATAGTTCAGCTAAACATAGACTGAATTGAAATAGTGGGTGTGGTACCTCCCAAGTGAAAAAATAGTATCGTGTTCCTGACGAACTACATTAGATAGAGCCTCGAAGATTTGCACGAATAACCCCTATGCTAATGCGCATAGTGTGCCAAAATACAGAATTTATTGGGACAGTAGACGTGGTTCCTCCTATACAAAGTGAAAAATTATTATCGTATACAAAGAGAACTATAATAGGTGTGGTCTTGAAAGTGGGTACAAGTAACCTCCATACCCCTACGTATACTTTAGAAAAACATAGGCTAAATTGGGACAGTGAGCGTGGTACCCTCCATACAAAGTAAAAAATTATTATCTTATATCTAGAGAACTGCAATAGGTAGCGCTCTGGAGTTTTGCATCATTAACATTGTATAGACAAACACAGACTGGATTGGAATGGAATAGTACCTCCTATACAAAGTGAAAGATTATAATCGTGTACCTAGAAAACTCCTATAGATAGAGCCTTGAAACGTTGCAGGAGGAACCCTTATACTAATCTTCATAGTCTAGCAAAATACAAACTGGATTGGAGCAAACTGGATTGGAGCTGAGTCTTGAAACTTTGCACAAATAACTCTCAGACTAATGTGCATAAAGGTTCGGCATACTTTTCTTCCACATGTTTATTCTATTTTTTGTGGATGGGTGTAACGAAGCGCACCGGGGATAGCTAGTTATTTATAAAGGATAATATTATGAAAACCCTTAAAGTCAATTGCCCTTATGCAAAAGAAGTAAAGATTACTTCAAGTCTACTTTAAAACAAATTTTATATGAAAATTTTGTCTTAAAGTACATTTCAAGTAGACTTTATTTCTTTTGCAAATAAAGAATAGAAAAAGAAAAGCTTTTTTTGAATAAAATATAAAAAAATGAAAAAAAATTATTTGAATTCCTTTTTGATTGGGTAATAGGACGTAGGATACAAAATGAAAGGGAAGAATCTCTCAAATTTTTTTCTATCAAGATAATCGAATGAAAGTAATGGCCTTTTGTGAATGTATTCTTTTAATACCCGCCAAAAACATGTATTTATTAACATCTTTTTGATGCTGAGCATTACCTCAGAAACTACGAGACCAGTCTGTCCGAAATAGTCTCAAATCATAACTTTAAAAAAATGACGCGGTTGACCAATATTATCCAATATTTTAATTATTTAGTACCTACTTAATTGAATATTTTTAATATACAATTTGTCTAAGAAATCTGATCAGCCACTTTAACTCCTGACGTTTTATATATGTATGTACGTAGGTACATATGTATATCAAAATCTTATCTAAAAACTCACAAGAAAAACTCCTCAAAGCTTAACTTCCACACAAATATTGCCCTCCCTAATGTTTTGACCATAAACTTAACTAATGTAAACGTACATCAAAATATTGTTGCCAAGCAGAAAATATGTTTCCTGTTACCTTTTTTTCATTTCACCGTTAATAAATTCTTCTTGTAATAAGAACTGTTATAATTAAGAAATATTATGGAAAATATGCTTAAAATTAAGGAAATGAAATTTACCATTTTACAAAATGAATTCATTCATAGGTATAGCCGTAGTCGCAACGATTGCTCTCGCCCTCCTCTATTTTACGTTATATCTTTTTTTTCCCATTTTTCTTCCTGCTGCTCGCTCTCACCGCTTTATTTCTGTTTGCAACAAACCAACAACAACAGCAAAGTGAAGTGGGTGAAAAAAGTTTGTTGCTTTCGGCATTAGTTGTTATAGTGGTGTAGTGGGCGCGAATGTAGAAAAAAATATGAAATGCTTTTGGTTAAAATACAAAATGGCAGCCCATTACATCAGTAGTAGTTGTCTGTCTGCCATTAAAGTTTTGCATTTTAGTTGTTGCAGGCTTCTATTTTTTTATTTTCCTATTCTTTATTTTTTTTTTTTTTTTTTGTTCGTTTGCATTCGCTTGTTTTAACGTTTTTATCCTCTGCTATTTTTTCTTGCTGTTAATAAATTTTTTTCTCAACTTCCGGTTCGTTGGTTAAACTATAGCTCATTTGGTTTAACCACCATAATTTTGTTGCTGTAGTAGTTGCATTTCAGATTTTACAAGTACATGCTTCTTCTACTACTATTATTGTTAAATGTACAAAGTGTTGGAGTAGTTATACGTAGGTTGTCTATTTTTTATAGTGAATTTAAAAATCTTAAAAGTCCTTTTTTGTAACTATAATAGTCTTAGCCAAAATTTTAATTAATTTTGAGTGCTTGATCCGCTTTAGCAAAGGTATTATGGCAATTCACTTGATCTTAATAGGTATTTTACCTGGCTTTATACTTGTGGCTGCTTAGGTGTTTGACAAAAGATGCTTTTAAGCACCAATTAAGCTTCAAATAAATACTTGCATTAATTTTAGTCGTCAACTGTCTGCAAATTACACTCGAAACAAAATAGTAATTTTAAATGTTTACTTAACAGTTTTATTTAACCTTTAACCAATATGCTAACTAGCAACTGAGTCCACACATCGACATTTATTGACAATACAGCGTTTTTAAAAATACAAGAAAGTCCGCAAGTATCATCACAATATTTCCGAGACCATACCCAGCAAAAATACTGATTTACCTTATGCAAGTTTGTAAGGGAATGACGAGTTGTTATCTCTTACAAACCTGCTTACTCATGACATGATACTTGTTCGCGATGTCCCAATTAGTGGCATTTCCTTATAGCGGTTATTCTAAAATCATGCCGTATTATATTCGTAATTCATCGTAACTCCTCGTAAATTTAAATCTCTTATCTCTGCCTTACAGTTGTTCTTTTTAGTATGCACTACTGTAAAAGGAAAAGTAAAAAAATTCTTTGTTTTTTTGTAAACTTAACATTTTATGTCACAAAAAAAATTGCGTTTATTTCGGCAACACTAATTTGCTTACTATTAAGAGCTTTTATATGGCAGGAAAACAGTAAACTGCTTACAACAACTCGATTTTTTGCGGAATAAAGTCAATTCAGAAAAATGGTTGAAGAAATAGAGAATAAAGGTGAACAAACAGAAATATGGACAGTTAACGTTTACACTAATTATTGACTTATGCCCCCAATCGCACAAACAAACAACTAATTTCACAACTTTCAGAAGTTTAAAGCCCATACAGAATGAATGAAGTTAAAAGCGTCCCAATTAAACTGCCTTAATGGCAGAAACTCTACCCTCAGCTTAGATTGCAAGATTCTACTATGCAACTCAAACGTCAAACGCATATGGTGTTATAGAGTTCAGTTATGGGGCTGTCCATGAGCTTCGTACTTACAAAAAATGCAAAGGCAAATATTCACTCGAACATTGACAAGATTTAAACATGCCATTAGTTAAAGCAGAAATAGCGAAACATGCATTCACGTATTTAGAGGAAATTGAACCACAGCCAAATCCGCTGGCTTTTCTAGGTCGAACATCAGATGACCCGCATCAATAAAATATAAAACTTTTTTGTCTAGCACTGCCTGGACTTACAAGTATCGGGTGTTTTTAGCTGCATGAGATCTATTAGTATCGATAACTATGGTTTGACAGCTGAAAATGTCAAACTGTTCTGTTCATGAATCGTTAAATTCCAAAACAATGCTTCCAAATTTTGCAAATTTACTTTTAAAAAATAAAATCTATTCGCGAAGTTCATAGATCACTACGTCCCAAGAATTGTGTTTAGTGCTGAAGCTCATTTTTGTTTAAATGGCTATGCCAATAAGCAAAATTGCAGCATTTGAAGCGAAGATGATTCTTAAGCCATTAACGAATCACCATTATATCCACTAAAATTGACTGTTTGGTGCGGTTTACACGTTGGCGGGCATTATCGTCCCTTATTTCTTTCGAAAAGAGCAAGAAACTGCCGTTGCGGTTAATGTTGAGCACTATCGATCCATTCTGACTAAATTTTTGTTCAATTTTGTTAATTTTGTTAAAAAATTAACCAGCTAAACATCAATGTCATTTGAGCACGTAAAACTTGGTGACAGCTTTATTTCCAGAAGTGGTCCTGTTCACTGGTCCCCTAGTACGTGCGATTTAACGCCTCTGGATTACTCTTGAAGCATTGAAAACGAATATTTCAACATATGGTCAAAATTATTCAAAAAAGTGATCAAAAATTGGAATGGACTATGTGACTCGTTTTATTTTACTCGTTTTATTTAATTTTTTATTTAATTATATTTAAATGTAAATGCATTGAAATTATCTACCAGATTATAATAATTTATTCCAACAATATTTCTGTCTTGTGTTATCATTTTAATTTATCATGCAGTGAAAAAACACCCAATATATTCGTGCCTTCTTATGGACTTTAGATAAGAGTACTTTTGGTTAGTTATTGACCCATTAATTGTTAATTTTATTTCTAAAAAATGCTGATGATTGTTTTCCATTGCCATTATTTCTAATAATAAAGTACTAAAACAAAGACTTTGTGTTATTTAGACATTTTTAAACCTTTTTTTAAAGTTCAAATTGCCGAAAATCTGCTACTTAATAGAGCATAACTTCTTCGCGTCAAAAAAAAGAACGTTAAATTATCCTGCATTATTTTGTATACCGAATCCTCCCCTAAACTCCCACGCAGAGAAAAAATATGATTATGGTATGGTCACAGAAAATCATCTTATGTTCTCTGTAACAATATATGGTTGCGATTAATAACTTATAGCTGTTTTAATCATTACTATGGTCACGACAAAAAAGTTTTTGTTACTATTTGATAATTAAATGTTTACCATACCCAAAAAGTGCAATTATATATGCTCATTTTATAAACTCCCTTGTATCGTTTAAAGTTTATTAACCGACTTCAAAAAAAGAAGGAGGTTATCAATTCGTCTGAATGTTGCTTTTTTATGTTTGTGCCCGCAGAACTCAGCCATTTCTGAACCGATTTTAAACATTTTTTCTTTATTAGAAAGTTCAGAATTTTGAAAATTAAAGGGTGTCCCCATACAACATACGTGTTTTTTACGTGTATTATGAACCGTAAAGGGCACCCTTTTTTAAAAAACTGTATATCACTATAGCTGCCAATAACAGAAATTAATAAAAAAATAAACTTAAAAATTAAAGGGTGTCCCCATATGTGACGTCAATTTAAATATATGACCCATTTGAACCATTGTAGACAATCACTTGAAAATTGGCCAGAAAGTCCAATATTTATAGTCAGAAATTAAAGATTTATAATTAGAAGTTAAAGGGTGTCCCAATAGTTCATGTAATTTGATGCATATGGCCAAACTTTTGAACCGTTTTAGACAGACATTTGAAATTAACAAAGAATCTGTCCTTTAAAATAAGTGTTTAATTTAAAATTGTACATTAAAGGGTGTCCCCTAGGTGATATTGTTTAAGCTATATGGCCATATCTTTGGAACCTTTACTTTTTATTACTGTGTCAGTAATAATAACTGTAAACATATAAAGGGTGTCCCCATATCTGACGTAATTTGTCGTTATGGATAGACATTTGAATGTACAGAACGTATATTACTTGTCCGTTAGAGCAAAAAGTATAGAAGTATTTGATTTGAGTACTATTTCTTACAGATTACTTCCTTTTAAATTTTTAGTTTAGAAGTGATGCACATATATTTGTTTTGTAGTCGGTTTTTTTTTTGCAAGAATTATATAAATACACTTTAACAGCTTGTGAGCAGGGTTTGAAATTGTAGAATTGTATCGTTTTTTACTCAAAAAATAATAATATTCAAAATACAATAAATATTTTCAAAACCAACGTCACCATTTTTGGATTTTTTCTCTCAAATTTGATAGATCTTTCTGGGATTTTTAGAATGGTAGACTATAGCTAATTTTGGTAAGATTGAGAAAATATATTACTTTTGAAATAGTTTTTATAGTAAAAACTAATATTTATACAACATAAAGAAAATAGAATAGCGCACAAAAACCAAAACTTAACTGATTAGAATATTCGAGTTCATATAAGTACATATATTCATATAAGTACATATATTTCTTAAGTTAGTTCTAAGTCAGATAAATAATCTCCCCAAAGAATTCCAGCCAGAAAGTTAATGTTAACAATATTTATATTCAACAATAAATTCTATATTTTAACCAATTTGAGTAATTTTATAAAAAAATAATTTGGTCATTAGTAACACTACTGAAATTGATTGGACAATTAAAAATTGCCACATAGATGTCTTATGGCTTAAAATCCGAAATATGCATTGATAAAAATTTTAATTCGAAAAAATTTTTGAATGAAATTAAAAATATTAAAACTTGTATTGTTGTTACTAACCAAAATTACTCTAAATTCGATTTTACGGGTGAAGATAACAAAGTTTTACAAATAATTACGTCTTCCATAGTATTTTCTACAGAAAGTTTGACTGTATTGTTCCTAGTTTAAATATTTTGTAACCTTACAATTTTGCTTCAAATTTTTTATAATAAAATCATACTTTCACTAATTGCATGTGTATGCATTCAGATATGCACTCAGATAGCTTACGAATTTGTTGTAAAGGATTATAGTAGATTAAAAAAATGGTAAAATAAAAACTTTTAGCAATGGCAACGTTGTTCAGAATAATAAAATGAAATTGAATCATACATGGGAAGTAGTAATTACAAATATAGTAAAAAATAATTTTTACACAATTTGTAATTTTAATATAGATTGAATAAATTTGCGGGGTAAAAAGTTAGGTCGATTCTGAGAGTGAGGGGTGAAAATAGAGGCTAAATTAAAAGACCCGTATCGCTAGAAACCTGTGCAACAATTAAAAATTTTTAAAAAATTGATTTTGAAAATGTTTGCAGTGCTTATGAAGCAAAATGTGAAATTATAATTGTTCCAACATTTTGCTTCATAAGCACCACAAAAATTTTCTAAATCCATTTTTTAAAAAAATTTAATTGTTGCACAGGTCTATAGTAATAATTTGGCTTTTACAGATTTAAAAAATATCAATTAGTCGACGAGTTATATGTTGAAAATCGGCATTTGACTGCAAAGTTCGAAGGTCGATTAAAAAAAAACTCGAACTAACATAAACAAACGCCGCGATACGGGTCTTCTAATTTAGCCTCTATTTTCACCCCTCACTCTTAGAATCGACCTAACTTTTAGTGACCTAAATTTTTTTTAAAAAGGTTTTCCTGATTGATATCATTAGGTTCCTATAAGATCAAGTGTAAATCATCTGAATATTATTAATAAGGATATCTTCTTGATTATATTAGATTTCTTATTATTTCGTTTATATCGGGTGCTTAAATTTCAAGTTTTTTTCTGCATTTAATTTGACATATCTCAATTTCAGACTAACTCACTTTGAACCATGGAGCTCGAGCGTTGCTCGATTGTGCATCTTTTTTTTTTTTTTGTTTTCATAACTTATTTATTGTATCTTCAATATTTTTGAACTAACAACAATTACTCGTATCTTAAGTCTAAAATAAAATATTCTTTTTAAGTCCAGCCAGTGCTAGACAAAAATAATGTTTGTTTCACGGATTTTGAAATCACTTGCGGGTCATCCCTCTAATGTACGGCCAAGAAAAGCAGTATCTCTTCTTTTTAGTCGATTGTAACCAGGTTCATTCAGCATGTTACCCGCCAAAGGGTTTGGATGAGATTCAAGCCTCTTTAGATATGTGACTGCATGTTTCGCTATTTCTGCTTTAACTGATGGCATGTTTAGGTCTTTGTGGATGTTCGAATTTGTTATATACCAGGGAGCAGATGTAATAATACGTAAAATCTTATTTTGGCGCCTTTGAATTTTTTCTACATTGCTAGCTGAGGCAGTGCCCCATAACTGAATCCCATAACACCAAATTAGTTTGAGGATCGACTTGTACAGTAGAAGTTTACAATCTAAGCTCAGGGTTTCTGCCAATAAGCCAATTTAGTTGTACTGCTTTTAGTTTCATTTGTGTTAACTTGGATTCTATGTGGCTTTTCCAAGTAAGGCGACGGTCAAGGTGTATACCCAGGTATTTAACGTCTGAAAGCTGTGGTATCATTTGGTTATTTATGCGAATAGGAGGGCATGAGTCCCTACGCAGTGTGAAAGTTATGTGAGTGCATTTTTGTTCATTCACTTTTATTCTCCATTTTTCTAGCCATTTTTCCAAATTGAGTATGTGGTCTTGTAAAAGTTGTGATGCTTCTTGGGCACTTTCATGAATACTTAAAAAAGCTGTATCATCTGCAAAAGTTGATACGTGGACTAGGGTGCTAATTGGCATATCCGATGTGTACAATAAATAAAAAATTGGTCACAAAATACTACCTTGGGGAACTCCGGCTTCAATGAGCTGTGGCGAGCTTAAAAAGTCACCTTCTTTTAGTAAAAACTTGCGATTCGTTAAATAATCTTTTAAGAGCTTATACAAGTTTTCGGGCAAGAATTGGATTCAGCTTAGTTATTAATATTCTCTCAAATAACTTTGACACGTTAGATAAAAGGCTTATAGGTCTGTATGATTCTACTTTTGTGTGGTCTTTTCCTGGTTTAGGAATCATAGTTATCAAAGAGACCTTCCACTCTGTGGGAAAGTACTCAAGACGTAAGATGGCATTAAAAACAAACAGAACAATTCTGCGACCTATACGGGGCAACTCAACTAACATCTTGTTACTTGTTTTATCAACGCCAGGGGCTTTTTTGGTGTTTAAATCTGCTATTGCACTTTCAATATCGCTAAATTCAAATCTTAGAGGTACTACGGCACTAATCTCTACTGATGGCAACTCAGCTATATCAGTACATACCTTTGGGGTGAAAACCTTCTTCAAATGTCCAACAAACAAATTGCCTTTTTCGGTATCATGCCTTGCCCAGTCTCCACAAGAAGTTCGCAAGGGAGGCTTACGTACGACCGGTCTTTTAAGGTTCCTACAAGCACACCATAATGAATAATCTGATTGTGCAGTTGCGTCGAGGTCTTCCAAGTAATTTTTCAGAGATGCTACTCTTCGAGATTCTAGCAGTTGTCTTAGCCGTTTGTGCATCTTTTGCGCAACAAATTCTATAGCCGTGTTATCTCACGTGGTGGCGATGTCAATTGTCCGCCAAGATTATGTGATTTGACACCGTTGGACTTATTTCTTTGGGGTTATTTGAAGGAAAAGGTGTACGTCGATAAGCCAGCAACAATTCAGGAGTTAAATGATGAGATAATTCCTCAATTATGCCTCAGCGTCATCGAATATTTGGAACATCGGATGGAAGTTTGCCGCCGAGGTCGCGGCGGCCTTTTTGTCGATATTTTGTTCCACATCAATATTATTAAAATAAAAAGAAATAACAATAATTTCCTAAATAATTTTTGTGATAATCAACATCGGCCCTTAAAATTTAACCACCCTTTATAAATCAACATAGAAACTGTTTGTGAAAACATAATATATACAGTTTGTGTAGTGGTTACGTGCGTGCCTACAAAACGAAGCACACCAGGTTCGATCCCTGGCAGAGGACGAAAAAATGTTCACTATGAATTTTCGGGTTTTAAAAATTAAGTGGCTTCAACCCCCTCTAGACAATCCATCAAAAGAAGTCCCCTGACATTCCACCCCCTGGTGGAGATGTCAAAGGAGATGCCAAAAAAGCCGTAAAGTTATATATATCCTTCAAAGCTATTTACATATATCTTTTTAAAAAGCAGAAGTTTATAAATTGTTTTCAGTTTTTTATTTTGAGAATTTTTTTCTTCATATTTTTGCTTCTATAAACAAAAACAAGATAGCCTAATAAAATCAAGCCTTTTTGAAAAAAAACAAGAAGAATACCTAATAAAATCCCTAAGTTTTCTTCTTGATTTTTTTAAAAAGGTTTTCCTTAATATTTTTCCTTGAAAAAAACCACAGTTATCTTATAAATTTTGGCTCTTGGTGTCGACTGACTTTGACCATGTCCTAAACATCAATTTTACTTATATGTATCTCCTTTTCAGCAACTTTCTTTACAAAGTACATAGATGGTTTGCACAAAGCAACTGTGTTTTTTGTGCTGTTAAGATCTGGAAGCATCCCTATCAAAATCAAAACCATCTTTCAACCTAAAATGTAGCTTTGTGACGCACTACCTTTTTGGACAATCGTCGTATTTTATGATGAATTCAATACTTGTGTATTATCGGTACAAATGTACTTTCAAATGTTTGTATATTTTTGCATTTTGTAACTTTTATTCTGGCCATAGAATCTATTCATGCAGTTAGCACGAGCATTTGTTAAAGTTTCCGTTCTTTTTTTTTTCTTTGCGGTAGCAACCAAGTTAAAATAATTTGCTTTACAATTTCACTGCATTCACATTTTCATCAGCATCATCGTAAAAAAAATATCCTTTTTATTCGTTTTATCGTTTGTTCTTATTGTAGGCATCGGTGGCAACATCATCATCATTATCATCATCTCCCTTCTTACCAACATCATTATCGTGATTTTGATTATGATTATTTCATTACATTTTCATTTAATTAACAACAATATGCAACTTGTTTCGCATTCATATTTCTGCCTGGTTTGAAATACTTCTTTTCAAGTATTTTCCGCCAAATTGAATAATACTTTTCGAGTTACAAGTTCAAATTTTAATTACAGCCGCATACAATATTTTTTTTTATATTTATTTAATAAGGTATGGAACAATAGTAAAACTGTTAAAAGAGTATGATGAGAAATGTATTTATGATTGTGTGAGTTTAAATTAACAACTACAAAAGTTTCATACACCTTTATGAAAGGGCCAGCCATTTGCTTCTGAGTGTGTAAAATATAGGTAGTTCAAATTTAAAGTATTTTCATTAATCTTCAAGATATTTGGCAAAATTTAATGCAATTAAAATATTTTTAAAAAGTGGGCCCCTAAGTTCAAGCAAGATTTTAGTTTGCCGCCATTTGTTGACAACCCTCACATTTTGACAGCTGTCAGTTTAAGGTTATTAAGATTGCATTCCACAACACGTTTTCACAATTGAAAAATATTTTTAAAAAAAAGTAATACAAATTTACCAGGAACTCTACGGGCAGCATCATTTCAAGCGATGGAACACAAATTTACCTTGATTTATCGCCTTAACGACATTGTCGCATAGTGGGTTGAGAGAAACCGTATACAAGTCGTTGTCCCTTAGAGACATTTGATAGTCATATTAACGACACATTTGATGGTCACATTAGCGATGACAAAAATTGGCGCCTATAACGTTGGAATTTATAACTTTTAGTTCGTTTGTTAGGATTATGCATAGATAAAAAATTTACCGTCGGATTAATGAAGCCGTATCGTTGGTATTATGACATCAATATTATGACAAATGTCATCAATGCAATGACAATAGTTATCATAAAATTTCTTGATATTTCCGATGCCAGCTATGTTTTGACTGAAATATTATCAGTTCAGAACGCCTACGAAGTGGCGGGAACAGCTAGTTAATAATATGGCATCGAGTTGATGATAATGCAGTCATAACACAGATGACACTTAAAATATCATAAAATTCTATGACGACTGTCCAAATAACATTATCATTATTGTCTTATTTGTACACATTTTACCTATTAATAATGAAGAAAATATGAAATCGAATGGATGACATTGCAATCACAAAATAAGTGTAACCTAAAATATGACAAAATTCTGTGATGACTTTTGTCTTTAAATTGTTGCCAGTTTTCGGCATAACATGGATGTCGTAATTCCGATGATAATCGGAATAATTAGAATAATCGGATCATCAATAATGCGACGCTGAATTTTTTATCAGCGTGTGTGAAAATAACGTATTGTTGTCTTATTTAGATACGTTTTACCTAGTTGTAATAAGAAAATGAAATCGAGTGGATGACATTGCAGTCATAAATAAATGACACCTAAAATATAACGAAATTCTATGATGAGATTTGTTATATTTTTAGCTTTTTGATGACATTTCTCATAACATTGATGTTAATGACTTTTGTCATTAAATTGATGCCAGTTGCCACCTTTTTTAATGACATTTGTCATAACACGAATGTCATAATTCCAACGATACAAAATTATTAGTTCGAGGATAAATTTTCCAGATCACTGTTTGTGTAAATAATATATTGTTGTTTTTAATTTTTCCGTATGTCAAAGCCTGCAATATTATATTTTCCTTTTTATATTGAACTAAAAATATTGTTCATGTTACCGGCCTTATTTTTAAGAAGTAAAGTATTGTAGGTTGTGATTTTTTTCTTCTGTGCGTTTTATATAACCAAAATAAAAACCATTTATTTTCTAGTGTTTAAAAAAAATAACTTTAAAGTGCCATTATTACGGGCGGTTCCAAATGCAAAACTATTACAAAAAACATTTATTAAACTCTAGTGGGCAGTCAGTTTAAATAAAACAAAACACTTTTGCTTTTAAATATCTGTCTGACTGTCACAATCTCTATGTCTTTCATACAGTTTGTCTGTCTATTCACATGAATACATACGAGTATGTATATGCAAAAAAACAATAACAACGAAACGACAGTGAGACGACATAAAGCCCATTATGTTGAAAAATCAAAAGATAAAAATGAATTTTTATTGCAAATTAATTATTTTTTAACCGACTTATACACAGTTTGTTCAATTTCATGGTAATAAACGATTCAATGAATGATTATTACCATAAAATTCATTAAAATTATAGAAATAAATTAGTACAACTGACAAGTTGTTGTTTTTCATTTTTGCATAATTGAACCTTTAGATATTTTTTGTTTTCCAATCATTATGATTTTTCATTTAAACAACTTTATTTGATTTGAATGGTGAATTTGGGCTTAAAAAAAACTAAAAAAAATTGCTTACATTCAGTTGTGGCCAATGAGTGGGCTTTTTCTTTAACATTCTTTGTTGTTTGCATGCCATCAAAAAAACAAAAAAAATTTAAATTGTTAAATGTCCGCCTTATGTAAAATTGCTGGCTGGTTGCAATAATTTAAATTTGTATAATGCACTTGTTCAGATGCATTTGGTAATTTATATCATTAATATTAAATTCTTTAAAAAATGGTTGATTTGAAGAATTTTTCTTGATTTTAAAAAAGTTAATTGCAGGAAAGTCTTAGAATTTACAAGCAATTGAAAAGATTTCGTTAAGTAACAAACTTTTCCACTTTCAAGTATACTAAATAAAATTGAAAAAAAACTTTGCCTCAGAGAGCATATCAAAATTCCAAACGGTTTGCAAAATATGAGCTTGAGTAAATGATCATTTTTTTGCAAAAATGACATCGAGGCCCCTCATCTTTGAGGGCCCATAAAAAAAACCTGGAGGACTTTGGGCAAAACTGGGAAACAGGGGTCTTTTATCACGTAGTGGTGTCCGAATATAATTATTTTTTTCCGTGTTGCACTGTGCAATTGAACAAATAAAAACACGGTTTAAAAGATTTACGAAAAATAAAATAAAATTTAAATGAATTAATATAATATTTGAATTAAAAAATCACAGTCGTAAAGTTTCTCAATAACCAAGGCAAAAACTTTCATTGCTCTATTGAAGCCTTCCAATGCGACGTGTGCAACAAGGCATTTACTACTCAGGATCGTTTGCAAGTTCGTAAAATCGGACACTCGGGGCAAAGGTTATTTATTTGTCGTATTTGTGACAAATCTTTTGTGGCCATGAACGCATTCACACTGGCGAAAGGACGTTTAAATGTGATTTTTGTCCAAAAGCATTTGTCCAGCGCACAGATTTGGTCCGTCGCAAGAAATCATTTGAATTAAAATTACATAAATGCAACATATGTTTAAGATCCTTTAAGCGGAAACGTTTATAAGACTTTCATATACAGCCCATTCACACGGGAGAACGGCCATACAAATTTCAAGTATATGGCGCTAAATTTGTCTATCAAGAACACTACATAGCGGCATAAAACCATACGCCTGCAAAGTATGTAGCAAACCATATAATAATCGCGGCAATTGCAATGCCCACAATTTCATATTTGTCTTCAGCTTGCCAGTGTACAGTGTGGTTAATAATTAATTACTTGGAACGATTTGGACAAAGCATAGTGTCGACAATTGAAAGCCATGTTGTACAGAAAATGAAATCTAAGTTTTGCCAAGATTTTAGTAATTTTTTTAATTCCTTTTTCGTACGGTTTAAATGGCTCCTTGCTCATTTGGAAAGAAATAAGATCCGATGATGCCGTCAGTGTGTAATCCACACCAAACGATTAATTTTATTGAATGTAATAGTGATTCGTTAACAACTTGAGCATTATCTTCACTCAAAATACATCAATTTTGCTTATTGATCTAACCGTTTACAAAAATATAAGCTTAATCACTAAACACAACTCTTTGATAAAAATTTCCATCTTCGGTCAGTTTCAAATGAGCCCACTCACCAAAAATACAATGCAAACAATGGTCCTGTGACCATGAAAACATAAAATAAAAAATTCAAGACCCATAAAAAACGGGAAATATTTAAATCTTGTACTTTTTTAAGTTATATATTGAACCTGACTCACACTTGACTGATTTATTTATTAATAAGCGCAGTATATTTGTGTATATACATACATATGTGTCTACATATAAGAAATGGTGTTTAACTGTTATATTATTTATTGTATATTCAATTGAACTTATGTTGAACTTATTATTGAACTAGTAGTGCCTTCGACGTCGTCAGCATCCTGATAATATGTATTTTGTTCGAATTTGCCTTTACCTTTGAAAGTGATCGAAACCAAATTTTAAGATTCTTACTTTTATACTGATGCAGATATAGTTGATATATTTATTAAAGATGTTGCAACATAGCTGTTATATCATATTGTAGTTCTGTATTTAAAAAATATAAGGTGCTGCCAAGTTAATATTACCATTAAATATATCAATTTGGTTCCATTTATTATATTCTCTTAGAAATGAGATATTTTTATGGAAAAATATAGTTGATGTTATCAGTTTCACGTTTCCGTAGCCAAAGGGTAAAAAAGTGACCCTATCGTTTTCGCAACAATGTCTGTCCGTCTGTCAGCGCCTTCTATCTCTGAAACCGTAAAAGTCAGACTCTTAAAATGTTCTCACGCGTTGGATTACTATGGCCGCTAACGTGACTCTTTATACGCGTATATTTGTATCTTTATTTCTTGAACCGTAAGAGGCAGACACTTGAAATTTACGCACAGTAATTAAAATTATATCCGCTTTATAAACAAGATTACAAAAATATACTTATAAGTTAACGGATTTTTGAACCGTAAACGTAGATTCTTGAAATTAAAAAAAATGTTTTGCGGCCGCTATAACAATTACTAAAAATTAAAGGGTGGTCGGACAGAGACATTTTTTTACGTATATGGCCTTATTTTTTGAGCCTTAGACTTTTGATATGTTCATAGAAACTATATTACCATGGCCTCTATAAAAACAATTATTAAAATTCAAAGGTTTTTCCGATAGTGATCGGAATTTCTCCAATATGACTTAATTTTTAACTAGAAATTTATACAGGGTCTGTAAAATTATATCCACTATAGCAAAAATTAAAAAAAATAAAAATTAAATGATGTTGCGAAAGTGATTTTATTTTTGCACAAAGTATGTAAGAATTTGTCCCCTATAATATGTACAAAAAATAATATTAAAAATTAAAAGGTGTTTTAAGTGATACGATTTTGCATATATGACCTTCTATTTGAACAGTATTAGGCTAACACTTAAAATTTATAGATTATATTTTACAATCTCGACTGTAAAAACGATTAATGAAAATAACATTAATAAAAATGATAGGGTGTTCCCTAGAAGAATTTGGCATTCTCTTTTAAACGTTATAGGCAGACACTTGATTTTTATACAGGGTTTTTAGTACTATGCTCTAGTAAATTAAATGAATAAAAAAATAAATCGTCGTAAAAAATATTAAAAACTTGTACTTTGAAAGTAGTACGGAACCCTATGTGTATGAGTCTGACTCGCACTTGACTGAATTATTATTTTCAACACTCTTGCATTTGGCCAATAGAAGCAATGTAACGACTAGCGTTTAGGATGTTATAGGCCATTAGATCTATATGTGCTGCAAGTCTCTTTAAATACTTTGGCGAAAATTTCACAATTCATGTACATATTCTAAATGATAATGCTGCGCTTAAATGAGTAATACTGCACCGCCTTGAATTCACCAGGCATTATGCCTTTCAATAATTACTTGCATTGGACGATAACATACGGATTAGTGCTGGCAAAGTATTGAGTAGTGGTTACCGAGTACTCGGTATTCGATTATTTTTTTGGGTACTCAATACACAATTAGTAGTTAATCGATACTTTTACGGTAGTATTGTTAGAAAAAAATTGATAAAAATATTTGACAACTACAACGACAAATGTTCTCTGCTAGTATGTAAACGGAACTATTGAGTACTACACACAGAAAAAATAGTGTCTAAATACCTAATAAAATAGAACAAAATTTATAAGATATCGCTACGGGTTTTTTTAAGAAGAAAGTCTTATTATTTTAATAAGGAAAACCTTTTTGAAAAAATCAAGTAGAAAACTTAGGGTTTTTACTGGGTATTCTTCTTGGTTTTTTTTTTCAAAATAGTTTTCTTCTTGATTTTATTAGGCTCCTTATTTTTTTTATAAAAACAAAAAAAAATTAACAAAAAATTTTCAAAATAAAAAACTGACAACAATTGGGTATATTATATTGCTTTTTTGCCATCTCCTTTGAACTTTTTTGCTAATCAATCTATGATTTCTTTTCTTTCTACCCTTTCTTTTTGTGGTGGCGGATGCCAGACATTTTATTTTACCTTCATTTCATATTATTTCATATTATCCTCTATTTTTCCAGGGGATGGGTGGAAGGTCAGGGGAGCTTCTTCTGATGGATTGTCTAGAGGGTGTTGAAACCACTAAATTTATAGAACTCTAAAAAACCATGGTGAAAATTTTTTTCGTGTTCTGCCAGGGATCGAACCTGGTGTGCTTCGTTTTGTTGGCACGCACTTAACCACTACACCAAATGTATATTTTATATTTAATTTTTTAACAAACAGTTTTTATGTTGATTTATATAAACAAAATAACAAGAAAGCTAATATAATCAAGAGGATATTCTTACATAGTAAAACACATGATTTGGGGACTCAATTCTGATAATTGTTTATGACAGTAGCCCCAAAAAGAAGAACTTCTGCATCATTCGTTTGGTCATGGTACATCAAATAATAATTTAAATATTAATTTGAAGTTAGTAAGTATCGTATAGGGGAATTTGTCACGTTTTAGGCTCTTTTGTTTGTCATAACTCGAGAACCACTAGTCCGAATAAGCTCAAAAAAATTAAAAAAATTAAGAATTACAATTCCTTTAATCTGTTCATACAACGTTTCGCTACATAAGCAAGAGTTTCGCAGTTATAATAAATGTATGGAGAAAAAGACTATTTTTTGCCTAAAAATTGAAATTTTTTATTTTTAATTCATAAAAAATCCAAAACGGTAAAAAAGTGTCATAAGTACCAGCCAGTAAAATATTCCAAAATTTGTAGTATTTATAGGTGTTCTTTGATCGATTTTTGTCATTTAACAAGAGTCGACGAACGCGAAAAGTAAAAGTTAATTTTTCTCCGGTTTTTAAAAGTGAATAACAACAAAACATATAATATATTTTATTATGGAAAATAACAAGTGCCTAAAATTGGATAATTTTTGTTACGTTTGTGGTCATATAGTCCCAAAAAGAAGGCAACTGGATCGAAAAAATTTGTTTACTGAGGAATTCAAAACAGCGCATTGTCATTATTTTGACGAATCAGATTTAAGTGGTGCCAATTTTACGCCGAACTCAGTGTGCAAAAATTGTTATAATACCCTCATAATTTGGCTACATGGAAAAGGTGGACAGTTTTCTTTTATGAAGCCAGTAATTTGGGTGGAAGTTAAACGCGCTGCTGATACCGATACACTTAAGCCTCCCAGTCTGGATACTGTGTCCCTGCAAGCCGAAACTGTTTTTACCAATACGACCAATTTGAATGATGCTGATTGGACACCCATTATTGAACAAAATGGACCACAACCGCTAACACAAATCGAAATGGATTACATTGTGGCTAAGATGGGACTATCACAACAAAACTCCGAAATGTTGACATAATTTTTGAAAAGCAGAAAACTGACACAGCAAAATGTCAGCGCAACATCATAGCGACAACGCCAAGCTGATTTTCAGAAATTTTATTCCGTTGACGAAGCAAAGACGTTCACCTACTCTCATGATATCCCAGGTTTAGTGAAAGAATTGGGAATGGATTATATCGCTGGCGAGTGGCGTTTATTTATTGAAGGCTGTGCTATTGCGCAAAACGAACAAAAAACCGTCCATTCCATTGGTATTCAGCACAACTATGAAGTAAACGTATGAAACATTGGGCGAAATTTTGGAGAAAATTAACTAAAATGTACACAAATGGAAGATTTGTTGCGAACTAAAGGTTGTCAACATAATACAAGGCATTGTACTAAGGGGCGGTTTTCCAAAATACTTCTGCTTCCTTTGTAATTGGGATTCACGATACGCAGGAAATCAATATCAATGTAAAGATTGGAAAGCAAGAACTCCCGAGCTCGAGAAACAATTAAAATAACGGAATAAACCTTTGATAAAGGATCTACATGATATTTTGTTGCCCTCGCTCCACATGAAATTAGGAATAGCTGGGAAATTCGTCGAAGTGGTAGTCAAAGATATTGATTCTAAATGGACCGGATATACGAAAATTACTGAAAAGCGAATATTTCGAACCATTATAACCACCTATGTGCATGGGACGCATTGAAACAAGTCATCGAAGGCGTTTTAGGAAAGAACCGTGTACAGCGAGATGACATACAGACACCAGTGGACAACTTGCTATATTATTTTGAAAAAATCAATGCATCCATGACGTTAAAATTACATTTCCACCTTGATACCTTTTGGCACAATCACCTCAGGAATCCGACGAACAAGGAGAGAGCTTCTACCAGGTTACCATGCCAATTTTTTTCGCAATTTTTTATTTATTGTATCTTCAATTTAATTGAACTATTAATAATTACTCATATCTTAAGTCTAAAAATAAAAATATACATGTTAAGTCCAACCAGTGCTGGACAAAAAAATTTATGTTTCACGGTTACTGTAATTTGCGGGTTATCCCTCTGATGTACGGATGAGAGAAGCAGTGTCCCTCCTTCTTAGTCGAATGTAACCAGGTTCATTTAGTATGTTACGGGCCAGTGGATTCGGATGAGTTTCAAGCTTCTTTAAATACCTTATGGCAAGTTTCGCTATTTCTGCTTTAACTGATGGCACGTTTAGATCTTTATGGATGTTCGAATTTTTTATATACCAGGGAGCAGATGTAATAATACGTAGAATCTTATTTTGGCGCCTTTGAATTTTGTCTACGTTGGTAGCTGAGGCAGTGCCCCATAATTGAATGCCATAACACCATATTGGTTTTAGAATTGACTTGTATAATAAAAGTTTGCAATCTAAAGCTAGAGTAGAATTTCTGCCAATAAGCCAGTTTAGTTGGACTGCTTTTAACTTCATTTGTGTTAACTTTGTTTCTATGTGGCGTTTCCATGTAAGGCGACGGTCAAAATGTATGCCGAGATATTTGACGTCTGAAAGCTGAGGTATCGTTTGGTTATTTATCCAAATAGGGGGGCAAGATTCTCTACGCAGTGTAAAGGTTATGTGAGTACATTTTTGTTCATTAATTATTATTCTCCATTTCTTCAGCCATTTTTCTAAATTGGATATGTGGTCTTGTAAATATCGTGATGATACTTCGGGTCTTTCGTGAATCCTCAAAAAGGCTGTGTCGTCAGCTAATGTCGATGTGTGAACTCGGTTACTAGTTGGCATGTCTGAAGTATACAATAAGTATAAAAAGGGCCCCAATATACTACCATGCCAATGGAAAAACGATTCAAAGGCAAAAAATTGGATGCATTGCTTGCGGAGGTTTGTTGGTGGAGTTATAAAATTGTGCAATTTGAATATAAAAGCACCGAAGATGAAGATGACACTGAAATTTGTGGACACACTGAACAAAACATGCCCTTGAATATTATGTCTAACTCAGATGGTGATGCAGACTCAGAACATGAATATGAACAACCTAAAAAGAAAACAAGGTCACCAGAACTACAAGCGTCAACTTCAACGAGGATGGATAGTGACAATAATTTAAAATGTTCTAAATTTTGTTTGCATGCATAGATAACATATAAAAATCTTCACACATTTATTTTTTATGAATTAAAAATAGAAAATTTCATTTTTTTAGGCAAAAAATAGTTTTTTTATAACTGCGAAACTGTTGCTTATGTAGCGAAACGTTGTATGAACAGATTAAAGGAATTGTAATTCTTAATTTTTTTAAATTTTTTTGAGCTTATTTAGACTAGTGGTTCTCGAGTTATGACAATCAAAAGAGCCTAAAACGTGACAAATTCCCCTATACGATACTTACTAACTTCAAATTATTTTTTAATTATTATTTGATGTACCATGACGAAACTACTTTGATAAACAATTATCACAATTGAGTTCCGAATCAATCACCACAAAAATGTTGTACTGTTTTATTAAAAAAATTAAAAAGATGCTTTACATATGATCATATGGAAACCTAATGAATTCAATCAGGAAAACCTTTTTGAAAAAATCAATTAGGCAGCCTAATGAAATCAATAAGAAATCCATTTTTTATACAAATCAATAATAGAATCAAAAAGTTTATCTCTATGGATTTTTTTTTTCGCCGAAGAAAATCAATCACACAAGCAAAAAACAGATAAAAAGTTTAGATGGCTGAATAAAATAAGGAAAATAGCAAAATACTAAGCTTACAGCCAAACCTTAGTTAGCGCGCTAAGCGCTAATTAGCTGTCAAAAATTCTCATGTAAATAAAAAATGTATTAAGCAAACCGATAGAGAGCGGCGTCAACGTTTTTAATTGGTAAGTCCGATTTTGACAGAGCGTTAAGTAGTGAAGTTGGCTGCAAACAAACTGTAATTTTTATTTTCTTTTGTATAAAAGTGATGAGTTTTTAGTTCCCTTCTGTTATCTCTATTGTGCGGTTCAATTTATTGGATTTTATTAAACATAATTCTTGCAAAAAAAAACCGACTTCAAAACAGATATAAGGGCACAAATTCTAAACTAAAATTGTAAGAAATAATCTGTAAGATTTAGATTTAAACCAAATAAAATATGCGCCAAAATTAGAGGGAAAAGAAGTAAAGACTGCGTGAATGTCAAGCCTCTCCCTATTACTGTTCAAAAGTTAAGCTATTTTCACCAGCATCCGTCTTTTATGGGGACACCTTTCAAGCCTCTGTGTATAACGGTTTCAAATATAGGGTCACATAGATCAAATAACATCTCATATTGGGACACCCTAAAATTTACAATTTTAATTAATTAAAGACATGTTGTTATAAAGGACGTGGTCACAAAGATTGTTTGTAAATTTCAACTGTCTGTCTATTACGGTTCAAAAGTTTGGCCATATATATCAAATTACATGAACTATTGGGACACCCTTTACATTATAATTTCAAATATTTATACTTGTTATTATACAAGAGAAAGTAGTGGACATTCTGACTAATTTTCAAGTGTTTGTGTTTTACGGTTCAAGAGATAGGGCCATATAGATCAAATTACATAATTTATGGGGACACCCTTTAATTTCTGAATTCAAATCGTATACTTGCTATAGTGGACTTTGGAATACAGGTTCCTTGAAAATTTCAGCTGTCTGTCTATAACAGTTAAAAAGTTTTGCTACATACATAGAATAACATTATCTATTGGGACACCCTTTTATTTCCAAATTAAAATTTTATACTTTTTGTTATAGCTGACTTAGCAATACAGGCTCTTTGTAAATTTCAGCGGTCTGTGTACAACTGGTCAAAAGTATGGCCATATACATCAAATTAAATGAACTATTGGAGCACCCTTTAATTTAAAATTTTGAATATTTATATATTTTATTATAACGGTCATAGTAATCGACATTCTGTAAAATTTTCAAGGTTTTGTCTATAACGGTTCAAAAGATAGGCATATATAGGTCAAATTACGGCACCTATGGGGACACCCTTTAATTTTAAATTTATTTTTTTATTAATTTCTGCCGTTGGGAGATATATCGACACGCAATTTTTTAAAATTTTAATTTGGTGCCCTTTACGGTTCTTAATACACGTAAAAAACATGTATGTTGTATGGAGACACCCTTTAATTTTTAATATAATGAACTGTTGAATTTCAAAATCGGTTCAGAAATGGCTGAGTTCTGCGGTTACATACATAAAAAAGCAACATTCAGACGAATTGATAACCTCCTTCTTTTTTGAAGTCGGTTAAAAATAAGTCAACTTTAGTGTTTATGACAGAGCCTGATTTAGGTTTAGCTAAACACAACCCGAAAATAAATACATATAAGTAAAGTTAACTTTTTAGCTGTAGCACAGCGTAATCAGTTTTTATATAAATATACATATATTTTTTTGTTCTGGTTTAATTTTTATAGTGTCATATGGTGATAACTAGAAAGATAACTGATTAATTTTTAAAACAAATGGTTTGAAATAAGATACATTTCAATGGAAAAAAAAACAAAATATGTATAGACAACTAAACGTAAACGAACGAATAGGAAGCATTAATGTTAGTTAAGAAAAATTAATTTAATGTGACAGTTTAACAAAATTCAAACCAAAACACAGCATGATTTATTAAACTACTTGCAGACAAATATTCGTACTTAAAAAATCTATAAATTTAACCCTTTGAAAAAAATGTTTGTATAAATTTTTGTTTTTGTTGACTTAGGCAACGGTAGACGATGCTGATGTTGTCAATGTTAGATGAATGGATGTATTTAGTAATAGCTTGGAAGGTATGTAGGTTTGATGAATTTTTATTAAGGGTAGTCAGTGGATTTATGTATCTGAAGAAAACGCACACACACACACAGAATTGATAGACTGTCCCTTGTCCGTTTAATTGTTGTTTTCTTTTTTTAAGGGCCTTTTTTTATTTTGATATTAAAGCACACACAGCAGCAGGAATAACAAACAATAGGGGTTTAATTTTATACTAAATTATTAAAAATACGAGGATCGTTTTTTGTCTGCCTTTGGGAGCTGCGTCTAAAAGAGTTTATTTTAACACTTTCGATTTGGTTTGATGTAGTCGTTTTGGGGTCGAAATGACTCAAAGAGTTCGGCAAGAAAAATGGCGTTACTCACATAGCTTTTTTTGTAATTTTGCTATTAAAAAACACCAACAAATCAAAATTTCGCTAAAAAAAACCGAAATTAATTTCAACAATTAAAAAAAAAATTATTAACTTTAACAACGAAATCGAAAAGTCACCAACTAACTAATAAAAATCTTACAAAAAAAATCTGAATGACCTAAAAATGAAATAAATTAGCCAAGTGCGAGCCAGACTCACACACTTAGCCTTCCGTACTATGTTTAATACAACTTTAAAACTACAACATATTATTTTTTCCTGTCTTTTATGGAGCCCCTTTAATCTTATGTTTCTATTTTTTGCTTTTAGAAATTTTAAATGGCTGCTTATTACGTTTTATTAATTTATTTTTTATTTTTAATAATATCCGTTTCCTTTCGTTTTTATTATAATTTTTCTTTACGTCACGTCACGTCACTATCGGCACACCTTTTAATTTTTAGTAATTGTTATTATAGAGGCCATAGCAAACATCTTCTAAAAAATTAAGGCCATATATGTTAATATAAAGTCACAATTGGAACACCCTTTAGTTCTTAGTTTTATTTTTTATACTTGCTAATATAGCGAACATAGTAAATTTTAAATGACTGTACACTACGGTACAAAAAAAAATCCATTTACTTTAAAATCGAAGCACTATCGGAACAACCTTTAATTTTTAGTATTTTATGTTACAGCGCACAGTGAACAGTTCCCATTGTAAAACTGGAAAAAAATCGAAGGAGTTCTGGTAGCTTAATGAAATTTTTGGCACATATCTCTCTTGGCCTACTATTTTAAAAAATGAATTAACATTTTTAGAAATCCTTTTATTTTTCCGGTACGCGGGCAATTAAATACCCAAAATTCCCTATTTCAGTAATTATTATTTTTTTGAATTTTAATCTATCATTTCCCATACAAAATGATAAAGCGTGATAGTTTTTTCTTATAAAATATAACCAATCTCTCTAGTTATTTAGTTCTTGCATATAACATTATTTTAAACTTTTTAGTATTTTTATGTTTATATAAATTAAAATTAAATTATTATTTAACATAAAAAACATATTTATATAAAGATTAATAATAAAGTTACAAACAAATTCAAATAACATAACAATTTTAAACAATTTCTTAATCACTAAAATAAGTTTCTGAGTCTGAATCAGTGTTCATAGATTCATCTTACTTACTTACTTACTTACTTACTTACTTACTTACTTACTTACTTACTTACTTACTTACTTACTTACTTACTTACTTACTTACTTAGGTGGCTATTACAGAACATTTGTTCCTGTAACCGAACGTAAAATAGATTTCCAAGCGCCTCGATCTTCTCCAATTTCTGACACCAAGTTTCGAGATGTCTTCCTCAACTTGATCTTTCCATCGAAGTTTCGGTCTTCCCCTTCTGCGTGAACCGTCACCAGGTGCGTATTCAAATTAGTTCTCACAACATGACCTAGCCAACGCAATCGTTGTAATTTGATACGTTTGACTATGTCAATGTCGGCATACAGCTCATACAGCTCATGGTTCATACGACACCGATATTCTCCGCCAACGCAGATTGGTCCATAGATTTTACGAAGAATTTTTCTCTCAAACACTCCAAGCACTGCATCAACTGCTTTCGCAAGTACCCATGCTTCAGAACCATATAATAGCACGGGTAATATCAGTGTCTTGTAGAGAGTGATTTTTGTCTGTCGAGAGGTGGCCTTGTTTTTAAACTGCTTACTTAGTCCAAAGTAGCATCTATTGGCCAGTATTATTCTTCTCTTTATCTCAAAACTGATGTTGTTTGTTTTGTTAATGGCGGTACCGAGATAGATAAAATTGCTGACTACCTCAAAGTTGTAGTTTTCAACTTCCACTGTCTGCCCGAGTCTACTGGACGTCTTGTGCGTTGATACCATCAACTTGGTTTTATCGCCGTTTACTGCCAGACCCACTTTGGCAGATTCTTTTTCGATTTTTTCAAAGGAGGCAGTTACCGCTCGCAATGTTCGACCCATGATGTCTATATCGTAATTACATAATAGTAGATTCATCTACTGTTATGTAATTGCTAATTTCTTGATTATTGTTGAAAGAGCTGCTTGTATTTATTGTATTTCTATTGGATGAAATTAATGGATCAGAAGAAATTACGAGTTTATTCATTAAATCTTGAGTACAATTTGGTCTGCTATTTTTTCGAGTGTCCTCAAGTCTGTTCTTTCTTAAATGTTTTGTACAGGCATTCTAAAGCATTCGCCCGTGCACTCACCTTGTATTAGTTCGCCCTGGTTTAAAGCATAGCCTATGTATTATCATACATTTTCAAAAAATTAAAAATATCAACTGATAATTTTAATAAAAATATCAAATATGGATGATTTTTAAAATCACTATATTTCAAAAGTTGGCATAGAAAACCTAAACCTTTTTATACATATTTTATTATATATAACAGAAAATAAGATTTTTGATGCATTAAAGTAGTTTTTTGATGTGCCTATTTTTTCGGGTCCATCGAAGCTGATTATTTTTTTTTTTTTTTTTTCTTTAAAGCACATATTTTGGCTAAAAACTTTACAATTTTTTTACAGTGTTGTTATAAATATTTAAATTTAGGATTATTTCATTGTTTCCGCTACATTTCTGAATAAAACAAATATAATTGCATGCATTTTTATTGAAAAATTAATTTTTTATATTTATTTTTTCAAACCCATTTTTTGTTACTTATTAAATTATGAAAAAATTATCAAAATAATTCGACTTTAAAGCCATGTATCTTTTTATAGGTGTAACGCACATGAAAAACCAAACCACCCCTGGAATCATCCAATATGTATTTTATTGATAAATTCGAAAGTTTTTTTTTTTTTTTGATTGTTTGGTTGCTTTTCTAATTCCGATTGCTAGCAATTCCTCGTAACTTTATATCATAGGTCCAAAATTGTGAAGTTTTTAAAGAAAAAAAAAACAGTTTCTTTATGTCTTCTTTGTCTGCAAAATACATTTCAGCATTATATCTTAAATTAAACCAAAGTTATGTAAAACTGAACTGAATATTTCGTTTCTGGTGCAGAGTTTCAGAATTTGTATCTGTCTGTCTGTCTTCGCATCACTTGAAAACTACTAGATGAATTTTAATAATATTTTGTAAGGAGGTACCTCAGTATCTCGGTTCAAATATAGAATACTTTTTTCCCGTAAAAATATCTAATTTCCAAGAGAAAATAGAGAAAAAGTAGTGAAAGTAGTGAAAGTAAGAAATTTTACCGAATTAATGCTACCAAAAACTTATTATTAATGTTATTATTATTAACTAGCTTTGCCCGCCACTTCGTCAGCGTCCTTATTGTGTGGTCAATTTTTCTTACCGTAAAAATGAAGATCTAAAGAAAAAGTTAGCCAAGTCGGTGCAGTCGTTCTTTGAAATTAGATAAATCAAAAGATTGGTAAAAATTACTGGATAAAAATTACTGTGCGTAAATTGCAAGTGCTTTGCTCTCTTATGGTTCAAAAAAAATGCTATAAACGTAAATATCTTGACCCTATCGGAACACCCTATAATTCTTAGTATTCGTTGTTATAGCACAACTAGTACAACAAGTAATGTGCAAATTTTATGGTTCCAGAAATAGAAAGCGCTGACAGACGGACAGATATTGAAGCGAAAGCAATAGGGTTCAGAACCCTAACCCTCACAAAATTTCGAAGTTTTACCAAAAAATTTAAAACTTCCAGACAATCAAAATTTCTCTCATAAGTCACCAAATATCAAAATTTAAACAAATATCGATAATATATCAAAAAATTAAAAATCGAAAATTTGCCAAGCCATATATAGGGTTTGCCAAAAAATATAGATTGATTGAAATAACCATATTTTGTTTGAACAAAACTATAAGCCCAGGAACCCCTTAGATGTTTTCACATTTACCATTTGCGATAATAAACATTTTAGATTTTTGACAAACAATAGAAACTTAACATACAAATGACTAAAAACATTTCATAGAGAAAATCTTTTTGATTCTATTAGGCATTATTAGCTCTGTGTACTATTAAGTATTTTAAGGCTGTGATATTTACGTCTCCTTACTGAAGAGGATACGAGTAAAACCCTATTCGAGTAGACCATACGATTTATAATGGGAATATAAAAAATTCTAAATAAATCAGGCAAGTGCGAGTCAGATTCACTCACCTACTTTTCCGTATTAGGTTCATTACATAACTTTAAAAGTAGAAGATTTTTATTTGTTCACTCTTTTATGGGGCACCCTTTAACTTTATATTATTTTTTATACTTTTTATTATAGAGAGCATAGTACTACATAATCTGTGTAAATTTCAAGTTTCTACAATATTAATTTCGAACCCCATAAAGTATATATCTGGATCTTTATATATAGAGACGTTATGTTCGGGTTGAAATCAACTTTGCCAAAACACTAAAAGAGATGCAGAAAATTTAAGCCCACCAATCTGCCAGGCATAGTTTCGATAATTTTCCTATTGCAATTCGGCTTCATCAGACCATTCCATGTGAGGCTGTGGGCAAAACCTCGCCTATCTGTTTTTTTTTTTGTTACTATACCTACATACGGATCTCGGGTGGCAATAAATCCTTGGAAGGGTTGAGTTTGTTTTCAGGTTTATAGTATTAAATGTCTTTATAGAAGCAATAAATATAGAGGTGGCCAATAGACCCACAGTTTGGCCACTGGCCACAGCAATATAGGCAAAATATTTTAAGTTTTTCCTTCCTTTAGTCTGGCCATTCTAAGGCAATATGGAGTGCAGGACGGTCCTACGAAGTCCAGAGTGAGAGGGAGGAATTATTTGTTTGGGTTTATTATTTTACAAGGTCTGATCACCAATGATTTCCATTGATTTCAGCGCGGACCAAAAGAAGACGGTGGTGGTTCGGCCACAACCCCCTTCCAGGTGTAGGGCAATATTAGATTCGTTTTCTTCTGGTTTTTAAACTCAGTAGTAAAGGCCGTGCCGAATCTTATATACACTATAAAACATAATCTGGGTGGAGAAAAAATATGACTTATTCTTTAAGCGACCCTCGTTTATATTAAATATTCTATTTCAATGTGGTCGATAATTGCTTATTTAAGCGCATTCGTCCTTTTTTGGGATAATATTAAATGAAATCAACAACAACAACACGAATAAAATCACAACAACGTAAAGAACTAAGAAAGTACAATAACAACAACATTGACAAGCACAGCAAACAAAAAAATTTTTCTGAAACGGACAACATAACAAAAAAAAAAGAGTGTTCATTGTCTGTAATTATTAAAAAATCGTTCGTATGCAAATGATAGCTGGCAAAAAGGGTTAAATTGGGTACTCATACTACATATACACACGTACACAAACACATACACATTTATATTTTAACAGAAAACAACAAGAACAGAAGGATAACAAACAATGAAAACAAAAGATTCTTGCCACTACACTAGTATATTGTTTTGTTTTGTTTTATTGTGTTGAATTTTTATTTTTTTTTTTTTAATTTTTTTATTTGAATTTTTCAAGTACGAGTGAGTATATTTGCTTGTACAGGACTGCATGCATGTCTGTATGTCGCTGTGTATATTTGCATTTGTAACATGCAACATTGCAAACGTGTACAGCATTCATCCGAGCAGATGTTCGTTCAAATTTGATGGATGTTTTATTGACCCAACGACGGACACAGCATCATGTACCAGTAAGAGTAGAAAAAAAAACACTAGAAAAAATGATAAAATAATTTTTTTCTGCTTTTAAATATTAATCCTTTTTTGTTTTTTTTTTTACTGTTGTAGAAATGAATAAATCTTCTCTAAATTAATATGAATTTAGGGGCATTTTATTGAAATCTTTTAAGTTTGAAATACATTTAGGTTGAATGATTTTATTGCTTTAAGCTGAGTTCACTGGGTGGTCAAGTGGTCTAATTGCAATAAGTGGAGTTTATTTTTTATAATTTAGAGCAGTTTTGTTTGTGCAGAACCATTGAAATGTTTTAAACTTTTGTATTTCGCTATAACAAGTCTGCCTTAACAGAACAGCATTTTAAACATTATTAAAGCAATATTTTATAAAATTTTATAGAGTATGCTGTAATGCTGTATTAAAAAAGAATGAGTAATAGAAAAAGATCTTTAACTCAATTCAAAGTATACCCTGAAACGTTCATAGAAAGAAAAATACAATTTACTTGATCTCCTTAAGTTAAATTTTTGTTCCTCTTTTTTTACTCCTAAAGCGAATAACACCAACAACCTGTACAAATCGATTTTCATCGTGCTTAATCGATACACATTACCTTTAACGTCGCATATTGTTACATTCTTTTTCGGTTCATATCGGTCGAAACGGAATTTCGAAAATAAACGATAATATACGATCACACTATGGTTCTTTGGAGAATAAATTAAATCATAAAAAGCTGCATGCGGTGTTAAGGATTAAAATAAAGCAAATATTAATGAGCCCTCAAGAAATGTATCATGGGTTTTATTGCACTGAAACAAAGCCAGAATCGGCGTCTTTTAAGTCCAGCTAAAAGTTTAATAAAAATGTGAAATGTTTTTAATATATTCACAAATATATTAATAACAACAAATTAGTACCGACAATAGAAAAAAATGGGTTAGGTATTTTGCAATTTGTAGCCAACCCTATTCACAGAAAAAAAATCCACCAATTAAAGGTTTTAATTGGTTTTTGATTAAAATTTAATTATACAATTAATTCACCAATTATGTTTTTAATTAGGAATTTTTTTGTTCTGTTTTAAACAAATATATCGAGTGGTCAAATTTTAAGGGCCGATGTTGAATGTGAATCACACCTAAACGTCAAGTTAGTTTTCTTCTGCATTTAATTTGACATTTCTCAATTTCAGACTAACTCAATTTGAACCATGGAAAGATACGCAATCGAGCAACGCGTTAAAGTTATTCTAGAAATGGCAACATTGGGTGATCAGTGGATTCGTCAATAAACAGAATTGCCGCATTTAGGCGAATGATAATCCAAGAGTGATTGTCGTAAAACCAATGCACCCACAAAGAGTGACTGTTTGGTGCGGTTTATGGGCTGGCGACATCATCGGGCAGTATTTTTGCCAAAATGAGGTCGGTCAGGCAGTTACTGTGAATGGTGTGCGCTATTGTGAGATGATAATGAACTTGTTATGGCACGTATTGGAAGATATGGATGTGGTTAGGATCACACATGATTGTTTGTGTGCAGGTTCACAAGACCATTAGACTCTTGAAATTTTCGCAGAACAAATACTAAAACTTATAGGGTGACGTATTATTCGAGTATATGTCTTTATTTCTTGAACTGTAGGAGACAGACCTTTAAAATTTACACAGAGTAATTAAAATTTTATTCGCTATATAAACAAGTATAAAAAATGAAAAAAAAGTTAGAGGGTGTTCCGATAGTAACGTAATTTGGATTTTTACAGAATATGTATTGCTATGGTCACTATAACAATTAGAAAAAAAATAAAGGGTGTCCCGACATTGACGTGATTTGTAGTCACTTAGCCACATTAATAAACTTATGTATATACATTTAAAAAAAAATAAAACTATAGAAATGGATTTAGAATATATTTCAGCCTCGAGCGCATATGCAAAAAGTGATATTTTCCTATTTTTAAACTGAATAGTTAAAAAAATTTTTTAAAATTATTTTACGATGCAGGGAGTCAAAAGAAGTATCAATGAAATCTGAAGTAGTCATTTTAAGTGCCATGTTGTCTTGACATCGCATAACACTAGTATTGAAAACAACAAAAAAAGTAGATTTTGATACGGCGATACCAACCAGTTCCAAATGTATTCTATCTTTCAAGTTCGTGGGTTAGGTTAAGAAGAGTTGTGACAAAAATGGCACCTCCACTCGATGAGCCGCAAGGTCCATTGTGATTCCTTTCAGCCAACTAAAAACTGGTACTAACCGATTTTTAATTAAATTTATTAAAAAGTAAATCCACAAGTAAAAAATATTAAAAAAAATAAAAAGATAGTTATCAACAATACTATTTGATCTATCGTATTGTATCTATTAAGCTGTAACAATGTAACAATGGGGTGGCAACTAACGATATAGGTGAAAAAATGGCGGCATTTTGTTATTCCGAATCTTCAAAATTATTCAATCTATGCAGAAAATTAGATAGCCGAAGTACGTTACCAAAACTACAATTATTTGCCTGACCCTTAAATAGTTAGACCATCCATAATAACTTATTTGATTGTATTTATTACTTACTTGTAGATGTATTTAATGAATTGTATACTTATGAACTAATGTTAGAATATAGGAACAATAAATTTTAGAATTTTGGAATTTTTTATAAATTTTAGAATTTTATCTAGGGATGGGTACCTTTATATAAAGTAAATACATAAACCATAACTAAAGCACTATAAAAGTAAGAGTCTTACAATTGATGTGGAATACTTTCAAAGCAAAATCGAGCAAAATATTTTCAGGACGCCCACGATGTGGCGGGCACAGGTAGTTTCTAAAATAAAAACAAAATAGTATGATAAATGGCATTTTTAAGTAAATCTATTAAATTATTTATCTAATGCGATCAGATCCGTTACACATGCCGAAGGCAAGGCCTCTTTTCAGTTCAATCGAATGGGGCTATGTTACTGACAAAAATGAGCTTTCATTAATTAAAACCGGACCAGTAGTTTGTCAACTACAACAAAATGATTGAATAATTTCGGGAGTGTGTTCTAAAAGGCAGTAGGTCACGTTTATTGCGATAAAAGCTCAAATATCTCAGTTTAAGTAACTACCAATCAGTAAATGGAGGCACTCCTTAGCAGGATGGCGCCACATACATATAACAAACAACGCGAGACAACCTACTACGCGAGAAATCTACTGAGAGAAACATTTGGCGAACAAGTAATTTCAGGAAATTTTATTAGATTTTTTCTCTGGGGATATGTAAAGTCCCCCAGGTCTATGCATATAAACTAGAACGAATTTACTATATGAAAACGATTATTCGAAGCGTTGCAGCCTGATGTACTATAAAGACTGTGTAGGTGGTTGCCGAAATCATATTTAAACCGTAATGCCGTAAAATTATTTAATTAATAAAGCCAATTGGATGGATTATAAAAAAACGTTTTTCTCTATTTTATATAAATTTACAGTTCTCAACCTATACTGAAATCAATCAGTCAAGTGCGAGTTAGAATCACACACCTAGGCTTCCGAACTATGTTTAGTACAACTTTAAAAATTCAAGTTGTTAATTTTTTCATGTCTTATGAGTCACCCTTTAATTTTAAAACTAAAGTCATAATCGCGAAAATTGCATCTCTGTTGGAACACCCTTTAAATTTTAGTAATTGTTGTTATAGCGGCCATGGTAATACACTTTCTATAACAATAGACAATACTATCTGCCAATCTTTTTGCTTGTCTGCAGAAAACACCTAGAGTCTTTGGCGGGAATCGAACCCGTAACCTCTAGACTAATAGACTAACTCACTACCAACCGGTATATCGAGCGGCTATGACAATTCTCTTTCTATGAATATATCGAGAGTCTACCCTATAAGTATTAATAATTGTTGCTATATACCACCTTCTGTGAAAATTTCAAGAGTCTACCTATTATGGTTCAAAACTTAGGCCTTATACATGCAAATCACGCCAATATCGGAACGAACACCCTTTAACTTTTAGGTTTATTTTTTTAGATTTGTTTATATAGCGAGCTAAGTCTTAATTACTGCTTGCATATTTTTAGTGTATTCCTCCTAGAGTTAAAAAATAAGCGCATAGTCGTGAATAACACCTCTCTATCGGAACACCCTATAAATTTTAGTATTTGCTACTATAGCGGCCATAGTTATACACCTTCTGTGAATATTTCAAGCGTCTACCTATTTTTGTTTAAAACTTAGGCCTTATACATGCAACTCACACCACTATCGGAACACCCTTTAATTTGTAGGTTTATTTTTTTATACTTCTTTATATAGCGAACTATGTTTTAATTACTGTTTGTAAATCTTTAGTTCAAGAAATAAACACTTATTCCTGAATAACACCTCTCTATCGGAATCCCCTATACGTTTTAGTATTTGATGCTATAGCGGCAACAGCTATACATAATCTGTGAAAATTTAAAGAGTCTACCTATTACGGTTCCAGAGATGAAAGGCGCTGACAGACGGACAGACATTGTAGCGAAAACAATAGGGTAACGTTTTTACCCTTTGGGTACGGAACTCTAAAAACAGCCTTTATAAGTCTGTTTTCTAAGATCGGACCTAGTGTGGAGAAAAGGAAAGAAAGCAATATTAAACGGCTAAGCAGATTTTAATAAATTTTGAACCATATATTGTTCCTCTATGGGATATAACTAATAATTGTATTCGTATATGTTAAACTCACCTAATTTGTTTGTGTAGATTTGACCCATAGATGACGCTGTTGTTGAGTTATTAATAAGTATTTTATCGCCAAAAGTTATTGGATTTAAGATATTGTTGCCCTTGAGGCAACACCGGGTAAAATCACCAAGTTATATAATTTTATTTTTATTCAGCTTAAGTTCATTATTATAAAGAAATAGAGGAAAATAGATACCAATACCCAACCATGCCACATATAAAATATTTTGACAATATTTTGTTTGATTTTACTATTTTCAAGTAATCCACATCAAATTTTAACACTCTTACGTATTTACTTCATATAAAGAAGGTATTAATCCCTGGATAATATTCTTAGATTTATATGAAATTCTAAAATTCTAAAAATTATTCTAAAGCTCTGTAAAAGATGTTTAAAATGATGTTTAAAATATTTTAATAACAATGTAATTCCACAAAGTAAAAATACACATCAAATTCAAATTTTATTCAATTGGCTATTTGGCAGCAAGTAATTCATATTTTGTGAATATTTTAAAACAGCGCCATTTCTTTAGCAACCCTGTTTAAAATATCCCGCTTTCAATTTATGTTGTCATTATTCTAAAACAGCGCCATCTGTTGTGCAACCGTGTTGATGCGTTAAAGTAAAGATGCGTTAAAATATGCAGTACCTTTAAATCGATAAAAAATCGGCGCACTTTCACCGCTTTGTCTCCACTTTCTCTTGAAAGCAAGATATTTTTGTGGAAACAAATACGCCCATATTGAAATCAGGATACTAAAATAATTTTGTTCAAATCCATCCAGTGGTTTTTACGTGTTGCGAACACAAACAGAAAGGCAAACAGGCAGAAAATGAGTTACTATTTTATTATATGTATATAGATAATAAATAAACTCTCGTATTCTATTTCTCTACAAAAGTTGTTTAACTAAAAAAATCATTATTACAATTGATACTACCATGTAAATAGATAAGAAGAATGCTGAAGAAGGATATAGCGATCCTGTAAGTGCATTCTGCTAGCATCTGAATTTTCTTTATCTAATTATTGTAATGAGCTTAAGGCTGTAAATTTATTTATACAATAATTAAAATTCTTTCTTAAAATATTACAATAAAAATTAAGAGATGAAATGTATCAGCGCTTTTAATTCTTTTTGGGATTTAAAATTTATTTTATACTCATTTTATGTAAATTAATTATCCACATTTTCTGCACATTAGCAAAGTTAAAAATGCATATTTTTTTGCGAAAGAATACAAACCTATCGATTCACTGAATATTTTATTTTATAAATACGTTTTACCGCCCAATTTTATTTTTAATTAAAATTTTGTTGTTTTTAAGTGTTTCTGAAAAAATGTTTGCAATTAAAAGTGGGTTTGTTTTTAAGTTGTCATAATTGAACATTTAGAAAAATTAGTTTAATTTTCAACATAAATGTCTGACGGCAATAAAAACTTGTATTTAAACGCATTATACCTTCCTTAGTCAATTTTAAAAGTGTTGCTTTTAAAATTTAAATAAATTTTTAGGACGGGATTCAAACAAAAATTGGTTTAATAGTTTTACAACTATTAGAATATAGTTGAAAAGTATTGTAAGTTTGTTCAGAGGACAGGAAACATTGTTACACATTTCTTTTTGAGAAATTAAAGTTCGCGACAGATGTCATACAGATTTACGGCAGTGCGGGGCGTGTTGCCTTAAGCGTACGATGATCTTACCATAGGGTAAAAACACAGCGCCTACTAACGCCCTTGTTGCATAAAGCGACAAATAAATATTTTAGAACATGTTTTGACCATGGGCACCATCCACTATCCAGGGGTGCCGCTATGTGGTGCCAGTTGGGTACCTCGCGCCTGCAAATTATTTTAGAGCTTAGCATTTCTTCAATTAACATTTCTTCAAATTTAAGAAATAAAATTGAAGGATATGTAATTAGTCAACGAAAATCAAACCACAAAAATTCTGCAACATTAAAGTAAACTAATTCCTACAATTCCCAAAATAAATGCCAAAAATCCCAAAATTGGACTTTTTGGTCTTTTGTCCATAAAGTCCACATGTGGACTAGGGGTCATGAAATTCTTTTCAGCAATAGTTTGGAGTATATAGGCTAAAGTCCAAATTTCGATGTAAAATAGGACAAATTGAATGAATTCCATCTTCTACAATGTTGATCAATGTTACACAATTACACAATTTGTAAGGTTATACAGAGATATAGCATTTTTATACATACATACATATATTTATTAAAAAAAATTTCTATTAAAAAAAATAAGATTGCCGGACATTTTTAGGCTAAAATACACAAAAATTCAATAATTTTAAAATTTCTAAATTGAAAATCGTCTAGTTTTTAACTCAGAAAAGAAATTTTTCCACAATATTTTTAATATCGTCCACTAACTACTATAAGGGAAAATAAAAAAAAAAATCTGAAAATTGTTTAAAATATTTTGAAAAAACTGGACCAGGGTATCAGAAAATAAAATATTTTTATTTTAAAATGCTTATAACATAATTTACAGATTAAACCACCATTTTATAGATATTAACTAGACCTTTAAACCATGTATTTTTTTAAAAATCAAACAAAAATTGAAGAAATGTTAAGCTCTAAAAGACTTTGCTGGGCCGAGGTACCCAACTTTGAGACCACATTGCGCCACCCCAGGCAAGTGGAAGGTGCCCACCGTCAAAACTTAAGCTGAGACACTCTTCTGCTATGCTCATGTCAATCGACTAGCCCTTTATTAATTGCTGAGTTATTTCCAAAATATTTTTATTCTACCCCATTGTGCATTGGTGGCTTCTGTTGTGGTTCAACAGCATATCGGACTAAATTCCCACTCTACCAATTTAGGTCCAAAACATAGCCACTACGCTACTTCCCTAAGAGGATCATTTATAACGGATCAAAGAAATTCGGAAAATAACTATAGGGCTAACGGTTCCCGTTATATTAGTTGTTTGGACACTGGTCAGACCTAGAGTATTATTAGCTTTAAGCTTCAAGCCCCTTGCGAGCCTCGGAGACTGGCATCACATTTACCCCGTCAAGGTATTAAAACTCAAGAAAACAATATGCCCCAGGGGAACTTTCCGCGACCGAAAGCCAAAACAGAACAAGACACTATTCTGGAGAATAGATTGGGGCAAACATAACAATTCTCAGGCTAGATTTATATTTTTCGCTATTCTTGAGCCAAAATTGTTACCAAACAAAAATTAAAAAAAAGCTTATAGTTCAGCTATAGCGCTCTAGACGAATGATGAGAGTATTTTATTGGTTATTATAATTTAAAGAGATGTCTCGTTAGACTAGTAGATAGTGTGGTAGTCTGAAGGTTGTGGGTTGTGGGTTTCAATCCCACCAAAGGCTTTGGGTGCTTCTTTACACCTGTCAGTATGGTCGATAAATAAATCTATACATATAACAAAACTGCAACTTGTCTATTTCTGTTCATGAAATATTTTTTTAAAAATTTTGTTGTTTATAGTAATCGAAATGGAATGCAAAACAGCTGTCTGTCGGTGTTCGCATCACGTAAAAACTGCTGGATGAATTTTAATAAAATTTTGTGAGGAGGTACATTAGTATCCTGGTTCAAATATAGAATACTTTTTTCGGCAAAAATATTTTATTTCCAAAAGAAAATAGAGAAAAAGTATAGAAAGTACGAAATTTTACCGATTCAATGATACTGAAAACTTGACAGCACCTTTTATTTTTATCAGCGGGTAATTTTAAACACTATGTACAGCACTCTTAAATAATTTTATAGTTTTATATCAATTTTAGAATTTGATACCTATTAAGCCCATTGTTTCTGAATAATACCCAGGGATGGGTACCTCTATAAAAGTAAATCAATAATTCAAGCACTATAAAATTAAGAGTCTTTAAATTTAATGGGGATTATTTTCAAAGCAAATAGAATAAAGTATTGAAAGAAAAAAAATTGTAAGGAAAATCAGGCCTGTTTCTCGTTTTTCTTTCCTCTCATATTGGCACATAGTTGCTACAGATTACCTATAGAGTGCTGCGTTTTTATTAAAGTATATATTTTTCTTGATAATATATACTTTAATTGTACCGGGATAATTATTATACGTTTTTTAATTAGCCCTTGTTAGTTGATTTCTGGTGGAGTACCACTCAAACTCCAAAAAAAAAAAATTCATAATTTAAAAGATTAACTTTGTTGAACCATGAATGTAAGAAATTTGGAGGAAACCTTTGTACTCTAGTGATGGATTGGAACCTCCCTCTTATATGATGTTGTGAAGTACTAATGAAAAAACCAAGTTTTCTACTATTATCTCGTAAGTTAAACCCCAGGGAACTGCAGCACCAAGATCGACAGGTTGTAACTCAGCTATATTATTCGAACTATTCGTATTAAAAGCATTTTTAAATTGCTAACAAAGGGTTTGCGTTGTTTTAGTTATTTTAGTCGAATTTGGTTTAGCGCAAATGAAAAATTACACGATTTATTTTTCACTTATCCGGAATTTTTTATTTTTAAGTGAAAACGGTTTTTTTTTTTTTAACGAAGTGACATTAAAAACAAAGCTGACGTTTATTTAATTTCAACTCAGAATAATAATTTTAACTACAAGCTGTGCCCACCACGTCATAGGCGACCTGACAATATTTTGTGTGATTTTGCTTAGAAAGTAATCCACACCAAATTTTAAGACTTTTACTTTTATCACTATAAAAGTTATGGTTTATCTATTTTCTTTATATAGAGTATAATTTATTTAATATTTGTTCCCGATAATTTATTTTACTTGAAGCTTCATCACTGTCTGCAAAATATTATATTAGCGGTGTTCGCTTCATTTAAATGTGCGCCTTTGCAAACAAATTGTGTGTCACTTAACCGATTTTTCAGTTAAGCGAATTTCGTAAAATTCAAAGAAATTAAAAGTTATGAATTTTAAATTTCAATAAAGCGATTTTTCTTTTAAGCGGTGTGCGCTTAATCGAATTCGACTGTATTTCTTGCCCAGCTTCCAACTTGTTCACATATAATTTGTGAATGAATTTAAATTTAACCTCGTTTGAATCACTCAACACATATGTACTATGAAACGTCCATTGTCATACTAAAAACAACCATCAGCTGATGGATAAGTTCTTGCTAATGTCTTAAATTTTCTTAGTATTTAGTAGTGCTCCAGGCACACAGTGTATATATAACGCCCTGTTTTACCCTCCACCCCTATAATTTTCTTTCCATTTATCAAAATAATAAATGTTTAAGCACAAAGACAGTACATACGGTTAAGTCTGTTGGTAAAGTTTAAAAGTTTAACAGAGAAGGCTTCCTGAAATATGTATAAAAAAGTAAAACTTGTATACTTCAGAAAATACTCACTGACTCACTACCTGACTGACTTACTCATCAATATTATCCCTCCGATGACTGACAAGGTCAATATGGACCTTTCGTATTTTTGAAGCCACAGTATTTCAAGATGGCTTGGCAGAATTCCATAAGATTTAATGACATCTAGTATATTTGTAATGTTTTAAAGGTTTTAAAATAGGTTTTGATTATAAATTTTAATATTGAAATCTTTATGAAGGATTAAAGACGTTTACTACGCGGATAAACAACAAAGTTCAAAGGGACCTTTAATGTAATGCGGATATTTTTTATAAAATTTTTTAAAGCTTTGTTGGAAACTGTTAGTAGTAATAAAGCATTTGTTCCTATCGTCACATGATGTTTTCACTACTTTGATTTTATCTGGAGATGTATCCTCATATTGGTATGTTCCTAAAAATAACAAAGCTTTTTTAGTGCATTTCACAAACGGAATAGATGTAAGTAATACAAAAGAGAATACTTTAGCTATTCTTGATTACAATTCGAACAAATTTGCTGTTATACTATGGAGAACTCACACCCACAAACGTGCAATAAAACAATGGCCATTGGCACTGTTCTACAATATGATTGATATTAATAATCTACGATGAACTGAGTCCTAACACTGTATCAGAAAAACGATGTTCATTTTTAAGAAATTTAATAAAACAATATATCACGCATAATATACAAGAACGGGCCACTAATACCCACATTAATCATCATCCAAAAATACGTATTTCTATTGAGTCATTCGGAGTTGTGGCAGGTTATTATGGGAAAAAAATTAATTAATAATACTTTTTTATCTACAATATAATTATGGAGACTAAATAACCAACAACTGAAGCTTCCGTGCCACCAATATCATCGCGCGATAATCGATACTCTTGTCGATTATACCGCGCATAATCTTATCTCCACCGGAATACTTTATACAAGAGCTTTGTTTGCCTAGAGCCTGTACGGAACACTGCACCACCAAAAAATACTCCAGCAGAAGTAAAAATCAAAGGCCATCAAGATATAAGAACTTATATCTTACACGATAGATACGTTCCTTCGAAATGCGTGCAAAAAAAAAATCGTGTAAAAAAATACATGCGAGATATGGTAAATTTAGACATATGTTTTACAACTTTAAAAAATCGTTTAAGATGAAAAAACTCTTAAATATTTTCCCCCAAATCCGTGCAAAAGAAGTAACAATGAAATCCATATTGCGTAACTATTTATCGCTACTTGATAACAAACGCACACGTTTATTATGGTCTGGACCAAAAATGCTATCATCAGTAGATACTATGTCAGATATATCTAGCTCAAGTGTCGGGTTTGATTTTTATAAAGAATTTAATTCTTTATTAACTGTCGCTGTTAGGTATAAAACTGTTAACGGCTGTTTTGTGGTTTTTTAAGTTGTTCCACACTTGTGGGGAATTTAAGCCCTCGAGAGTTAAATTAGCCGAAATTCACCTTCGTCTTTGCCATTATGGACTTATTTCTTATCACAATTCGATCGTCCTGATATAAAGAATTTCTTGCATTAATTTACCATGTCATCCGTTTACATTTGTTAGATTTATAATTTCACACAGCGGATATTCCCCAGAATTTTGTTGCCGCACAGATAAGTTTCTGTAATATACTATCAAAATTGGAATTAAAAAAAAATTGAGATTCTTGCTAGAACAAAAAATTCGTGTAAAAAATTTATTTATTCTTATTGGTGAACCGTGTTATTTCAAAATCGTGTAACAAAATAGTTGAGTATATTCAGTTTCTTTTGTAATTTATATTTACTTTTGCCTTTCAAATATAATTCCTGGTGCCATATTCTGTAATTCTCGTAGCTAAATCTATGGCTAAAATTCTAAAAATGCACCAACAAATTGCGAGTATTCTTACAACAACACTAATAATTTGTTTGTGCATTTTTAGAAGTTTAGCGATAGATTTAGCTACGAGAATTACAGAATATGGCATCTAGATTGTATCAACTTTGTTAAATGAATTATTATTTGCATTTTGCTATTAGTTAAAATATTTCCACACATTCTAGAATCACCGAAATAAACGTAGAAATAAGAAAAAAATCTTGTTGGTTATTGACCGTTGAAAAAATTGCTGGTTATCGGAGGATTATAGGTGTCTTTTACTATAAATAAAGAGATGAAATTTGGTATACAAATAGGTCTCGGTAAGAAATTAACCAGAAAAATTTTTAAAGCGAAAAACTATTGTCTAGGGTATCGACCCAGCCCATAGTTTCCAAGTTGTTACTTTCTCTTTAGCCAGAAAGCTGACACTTTATACACAGGTCTCGATGAATAAGTAATCAGGATAATTTGAAAATGAGAAAATTTTATTTAGGGTAGACCTCCTGGCCATAGTAGAAGCTCTGATGCTTCTACTTTGTATAGAAAGCTGAAATGTGGTACTTGAAATTTCAAAACGAGTAACTATTGTCTAGTATAGTGCACCAGGCTATAGTTTTAGCGTTGGTTCTTTCACTGTAGCTAGGAAGATAAGATTTGGTATTCAAGTAGGTCTCGGTGAGTAAGTTATCAGTTTAATTTTAAAACGAGAAGTTTTTATCCAAGGTACTTCCGGCCGCAAATTTTAACTTAAAATAACCCAGTTCTTGCCTGGTAAAATAACTATCACTATAATTGTATGGTACCAAAAAAGAACTACGTTCTCCTTTTGATGTAAGTAATTTTAACGGACGAAGTTTTACATTTTTGTTTTTGCGCGAATATTCTTTAGGAAAAATAGCCTGTGTATTGCCGGCTACTTTTTTTTCAACAAAAAAATCCTTAAACTAACATTTAAATGGAATTCTCTTACAAAACCATTAATAAAATGAAAAAAACAACATTAAACTTTATTTAAAAATTTCCTTCCTTTTTTCATAGAAAACTTCCACTAACAGCATTGAAAACTGCGTAGTTTTTCGCTTTTAATTAAAAGGTCAATGAATTTTTTGTAATTAAAAGGAAAGAATATGAAAAAAACAAAACAACACAGACGACGAAGAAGGAAAACTGGCGGCTGTTGTCACAATGAAAAACTCATTAAAATTTTAACCCGTTTTGTATCTGTGCTAAACTTGGTTTTCTGCCATGAGTTTCGAGGGGAGTATGACCCAATTTGTTCATCAAAAAACACGCACACACACACAAATTTAGGCTAACACATATACACAAATATGAATGTAGGAATGATTGAGTAAGCAAGTCAGTGAGTGAGTGGGAGTGTAAGTAAGTGTTGGAAAAGTGTGAACTTTTGAATAAATAAAAGGACACAAGTTGTGGTACTCGTTGTACACAAATTATTTTAAAAAGGGTTTACACGAGTGCGCGTATGTGTGTGTATGTATATTTATGTCGTTACTCATTGGAGAGGGGTTTTGGGTCTTAATTATCATGCCAGACATTGTTTTTCTAAGGTCGTGGACATGGAAATGGTTGGTTGTGATACTAAAACAAAAGTTTTTTGTGAAGGTTGGAGGAAAATGGGTTGCTTTTCTTTCGTTTTGTATCCTTTTTTTGTTGTTGTTTAAGACCCTGACCTTTTAGAAATGCTTATTGTTAATTAAAAATGCTTGACCTCTTTTCTTAATTGCAAAAATAGAAAACACACACTAACACTCATAGATTCTAGTTGAATTTAAATTAAAATAAAAAATCAATATTTTTAAGGACACAGTGGCACAATAATTGAGTTAAAGAGTTAACGAACAAACGAATGTAGAAATGAAAACAAAACCATGACCCTTCCCAAGATTTTTAGCATTAAATTGGTCAAAATGTTCAACAGCAACGTATATTCCCACACTGCTATGGTAACAGATTTAAATTAAACAGCTGTTTTGTGCAAAAAGACTTCCCGTCGGTATTTTACAACTCACATCGCAATATATGTATAAACGTGTGTGCATGTGCGTGGGTTTGTATATTCCCATGTATAGAGTCTTATGTGTGTTGCAGCATTAATCTAGTTATTGTTTTTGTTGCTGTTGCTGTTATAATCCATTGACCGGTATATTTATTTCATTGTTGTTTACAAGGATGGCCAGGAGTTGACGATGTTGATAACAATGCTGATGATGATGATGATGTTATTGTCCTTCACATTGACACAGTTTAATGCACTTTTGATCACCACAACAACATAAACAAAATTTAATAGCAGTATGGGCCCTCTTCTTAAAAATTGCTGTTCCGTTGATTGGTTGCATATTTGGCTGTAGCATGTGAAATTTTATTTCTGTTGTTGTTTTTTAATGTCACATTTTCTATAAACAACAACACACCTGTGCTACATTCAACCATTTAGTTACTAATCTCTACAAGTTATTAATCTTTGAAAATGACCCTTTTATACATTGGCTACAAAGTATTTTGTTATAAACGTAACATCTGCCACATCTTGTAAAAACGAAAATAGAAGTTTTTCTTCATAAAATTTCGAAAAAAAAAATAAAAGTAAAAAAAATATTTAAATGTTAATATTTCTAAACAAAAATAATAATTCTTGGAAAAGAAATCAACTTCAAAACAAACAGACAGGCGTACAGACATGGAATATACGTTAAACATTTTATTGGGACCAATCTGTGGTATGCTTTAACCGCCCTGTACTAGGCGATTTGCTAATAACTAGTCCATCTTAAACACAAACGAAACCACACGAAACCACACGAAACCCTTTGTTCTACTCTGGAACTATAGGAATAAATATATGTATATAATATTAGCTGTGCCCACACACGTTGTGTGCGTCCTGATAATATTTTGTTTGATTCACACTAAATTTTAAGACTCTTATGTATTTACTTTATATAAAAATACCCATCCCTGGATAAAATGCTAAAATTTATATAAAATTCTAAAACTACTAGGCGATTTGCTAATAACTAGTCCATCTTAAACACAAACTATTACAAACGAAACCACATGAAACCCTTTATTCTACTCTGGAACTATAGGAATAAACATACGTATATAATATTAGCTGTGCCCACACACGTTGTGTGCGTCCTGATAATATTTTGTTTGATTCACACTAAATTTTTTATGTATTTACTTTATATAAAAATACCCATCCCTGGATAAAATGCTAAAATTTATATAAAATTCTAAAACTTATTGTAATGACAGACAGAAAATGAGTTACTCATTATTTTAAAACAGTGCCATCTGTTGCGCAACATTTCTTAAAATACAAGATGCCTTAAAGTATGCAGTACCTTTAGATCGGTAAAAAAATCGGCGTACTTTTACTGCTTTTTATCCACTTTCTCTTGGAATTAAGATATATTTGCGGAGAAAAAATATCCTTTATTAGAATCAGGATACTAAGGTACCTCCTCACAAAATTTCAAAACACGCCTTATATGGAGTACCCTTTAGTTTTTATTACTTTTTGTTATAAAGGCCATGGTAATAAACACTTTGTGTAAATTTTTTAAATTATAATATTATGGTTAAATTAACGATTATAGTATGGTTAAAAGCCAACACCTTTTTCATGTAGTCTTTCAAGTACAAAGTGAAGTCTTTCTTGTCTTCGAAAGCAAAGTATTCTTGTAAACGGTGATTGAGAATAACACCAATGCCGGTCTCATCGGTTGAGTCTGTACCCTGTTACCTGTTCAAAAGGGGGAAACGGTAATTATTATATGGATGATCCTTCTATATAAGGTCTGTATTTAAGAGTAGGATCAAGAGGGGAGAAAAGAGAAAGGAAACGGGCTGAAATCGATTTTTTTTTTATTATATACTGTAATGTTGTTGGCTGCATTTACATTAGAATTGACAGACGGCCTGGAATAATCATAGTTACCAGCTAAAGAAAGCTAAAATACAACTTGTCCAGTTAAAAAATTAATTCTTTAATTTTGTAAAATAATTTTTTTTTTTTTTGTTAATTACTTGGAGCAACGATATGATTTCAGAGACGATTTCCGATTTGAATTTAAAATTATCTCTTTTATCATGAGCTAACTTATCACAGTTTCTAAAAGTTTTAGAAATATCAAATGTAATTGGCAACGACATGTTGTGCACTGACTTATGCTGCCTGCAAGAAAAGAAGTCATCGATAATTCCAATTGATAAGATTCCTTCTTTGTTCAGGCATGCGATAAAAATAAAGTAGAAAATCTATATACAGACATTGTTCTCATTTGTTCTTGTACACCCACAAGAGGTCCTTTGAGCAAATAAAGGCTGAAATTTTAATAAGAGTAAATTTTAATAAAAATTACAATAATTTAAAAAAAATGTTTGTTACAACTAAACTAATATACAAAATATATAGATATGTTCGATATAATGTTTTTTTACCCTTGACAACAGGTGTTTATATGTATACCCTAAGTTTGTCACTCCGTGTGTAATTTCTATTAAGTATATATCTGGAACCTTATACATAGAGACGTTGATTTAGCGATGTCGGTCTGTCCTTCTGTGTTTGGGTTGAAATCAACTGTGCCAAACCACCAGAAAAGATACAGAAAATTTAAGCCAGGCATAATTTCGAATATTTTGCTAATGGAATTCAGCAACACCAGACCCTTTCATTCGAGGCTGTGGGCAAAAAAAAACACGCCCACGTTAACGCGTAAGCCTGTAGTTCCATTTTCATTTTAGCTATTGAATCATTAAGCTTAAAATATCCCTAAAGATATTACCATTAACTTCTTAGATTAATTAAATTAATACAAATATAATTCTATAAAGAGTTATTACCTTTATTTGGCAATGCATTATTATCAATTTTTTTAGGCAATAATATTTTCTTAAAAAAATACCTCCAGCCACTTTTGTCACAAAAACGGAGTTGAAGAAAATTGAAAAAACCTTTCATGCTAGAACCGTAATTGAAATTTTCACAGAAAGTGTATTACTATGGTAGCTATGGTGGGTGTGATGCCACTATTTTTGTGAAGGCTCTATTGGTTATACCGTTTGACATATCAAAATGAAATTCAGTATGTGCATTTGGTACATAGAAGTGAATAGCTGTAGAGTTTTGGGCATAATCGGGAGGGAGGGGTAGTTTACTAAGCACCCTAAATCTTTACTTTCAACTTTTAATCTTACATCTATAAAAATATCTATAAAAATATCTATTTTCATGACGTATGGTAAAGTTGAGTGTAGGCCACTCCAGATTTTTTATATAAAGTGTTTATAACTATTAGGATTAAAGCAGCCCCCATAGAGGTCACAATTTTACCTGCTACCTTTATCTTTTAAATAATTATAGCCAAACACTTGAAATTTCCGCAAGAATAGCTAAATCCGCCGAATAAAAATAGAAGCCGTGATTCGGATTCATGTGTGGTTGTCTTTTGAACTACAACAGGCAGGCAATTAAAGTTTTTAAAATTAAGTGATAAACATAAAAAATTTAATAATTAATTGAGCTGATGGCCTTTGTTGCTAGTGCTCTTTCCATTGTAACTTTGTAATAATTGATTATTACTAAGTTTCTTATTTCCTTGCGTCCGTTCATGCGATGATGCGGTGGTTGGGCAAGAAGTGATATCGAAAAAGGCAACTTATTTGTTATTCATTTAAAAAACGTATTTATGCCGAATATATTTTCTACTTTAGTGGCAGTATTCCGCCTTAGACTTAACTTACAAGAGGTTGAATCGGCAATTGCTAGTTTAAACCCCAAGAAGGTTTTGATAAGACTAGTAACAAGATGATGAAAGAACTTTTAAATTTTATTTATTTTTAACGGCATTATTCACCTTAAGTATTTTCCTCAGAATGGAAGATTTCTCTTATTACAATGATACCTAAGCCAGGAAAAGATCACACAAAGGCCAATAAGTCTAATATCAAATATGTCAGAACTATTTGAGAAAATATTAATTACTAAGTTGAACCCAATTTTAAGTAAAAAGGATGTATACCGAAACACCAATTCGGTTTTAGAAGACAGCACAGCACTATTGAACAAACGCACAGATTAGTAAATATAGTGAAAAAGACTTTCGGGCAAAGAAAATACTGTTCTGCGCTTTTCATAGACGTTTCTCAAACGTTCGATAAAGTATGGCATGAAGGCCAAAGTTACTAGTTGAAGCAAAACCTGCCCAAATATTTTTATAAATTGTTAAAAAGTTACTTAACTGATCGTAACTTTATAATTAAAAAAGGGGATTTTTTAAGCTCGCCTTAACCAATTTGTGCTGGAATTTCCCAAAGTAGATTTTCAGCGTTTTGTATTTTTGCTGTATACATCCGATATGCTAACTAGCAATCGAGTCCACTCATTAACATTTGCTGACAACGCCGTTTTTCTAATCATTCACGAAAGCCCCCAAGTAGCAACCCAAAACTTATAAGACCACATTTTTTGTTTGAAATTTTGGTTAAAAAATGGAGAAAAATGTACTCACATAACTTTCACACTTCGTAAAGACTCATGCCCTCCTATTCAAATCAATAACAAGACCATACCTCAAAACTCAGAGGTCAAATACCTAGGCATACATCTCGATAGACGTTTATCCTGGAAAATCACATTGAAGCAAAATTTACAAAAATGAAGTTAAAAGCAGTGCAAATAAATTAGCTCATTGGCAGAAACTCAACCGTAAGCCTAGATTACAAAGTTCTACCTTATAATGCAATCCTTAAACCCATATGGTGTTATGGCATTCAGTTATGGGGTTCCGCCTCAGCTTAAAATTTAGCTTGAATCTTACTTGACTGATTTTTATTTATTTTTTTTATATTTTAGAAAACAATTTAGGATATCATATCGTTTATAATGCGGCCACTTATATTAGCAAAAACAGAGTAATGGCAATACCAACCCACTAATCATACCATAATGTGGAAATTAATATTTTTTCATAATGTTGATATAAACATTTCCTTTATTTTACTGGGGGCAGAAAGTACCTAAATTCATTTAAGATTGGAAATGTTATGTGGAGGTACATCTAAGAAACATAAAAAAAGTCTTAACTTTCCCGTATATTCGAAACTCTATAGTATTTTGGCTGATCTCCTCTTGGAGTTTTTATCATAAATAAAGTGGCATGAAAACACATGTTCTTTCGTACTACCAAATGATGTTGTTTTAGCAACTCTAACGATCATCATTAATCCTTTGGGCTCTTTTACTTTTGTTTTTTTTTTTTTGCATAATAAGCAACCAACCCTAATCAAACGGTTGTTACCCAAACGCGTGCCGGCAAGAAAAAATACAACAAAAGGAATATAAGCAATATTAACAAATACAGGCTGACCGAACGACCAACAAACACACACACAGACAGACGGACAAATGTTGAAAGGCTCTAAATGTTTTCTAATCGCTAATCGAAAAATGTCACCTTTATCATTGAGTGGTCATCGTCATCATCATCAATGTCTACAGCATGCATCCATGCATTTAGCAGATGTTTTGCAATTGCCTCTCACGATCGTTTCCAAGCCAAGGCCAAAAGCAATAAAAATGCAAACAAATTTGTGGTACGTTCTAAACATTTGTTTTTTGATTTCCTTTTATAAGTTTTTTTATGTTTATTTCCAATACACCAGCTCCTCCAGCTTTTTCAAAGTCTTAGCTTTTGCGTGTTTTTTGGCGCTTGCTGTCGTATTGTTTTCAAATCGAATATAAACTAGATTTATGACCTCCTTTAAATATTAGATGGGTAGACGGTCGTAAATTTAAACCCAACAAAATATGTTGAGGGGCATTTTTATTCATACATTGTGCTCATTTCATTTCTGTTTTAGTTTTTTTTTTTTTTTTTTGTTTTGTTTTTGGCAACATTCCATACACGTTGAACTTTTAAATGAAAATGAATTTTTGTTTTCAATAATATTTTTTTTCGGCTGACAATGTCAGTCACTCAGTTACTCAGCCATACCGTTATAATATTTGTTGATAGGTATCTGAAAAAAAATGTTTTTAAATTTAACTTCCATCTGTATGAATTAAGGTTATAATTAAAAAATGTTTTTGAATATTAGATTAAAATGGTTGAAAATAGACACATATTATTATTCAGTCTTTAATTACTAGTAATAATCTCAACAAAAAAATCAAACTTGACAAAATGCTAATGAAAATTTGTCTGGATAAAAAGTACTTTGTTGTAACTTCTCTTTAACTTGTGTTAAAGTTAGTTCTAATTTTTTAGGTTAAAGAAAGAAATACTTTTTTTTCAGAAAACTTCAAAATTCTAATTTTTTTAGTGGTAGTGATTATTTTTTTTCCTAGTTTTTTTGTTCTTTTTTGTTCCAAGTTCCATAAATAACATATGCAAATAGATGAGTTATATACGGTAACAAAACATAAGAACTTAAATCGACTTAAGCAGTTATTCCTTTTTGGCAACAGAGATATAAAAATTTAAAAAAGACCAAGTTCCTGTCCAAAAGTTTTGAACATTAAAATCTCCAATTTCTTGATTGGTACGACACTCTTTTAGTGATATGTATAGAACCAAGCAAGAAATAAGATCACATTTGGATCTCAGCACTTTTAATGACGAAATTTTTGGATAAGAAATTGTTTTCTTTTATGTGCTTAAGCAGATCTGACTCCTAACCTTAAAGTTAGGCTTATGTAAGTGCCAGCAAGAGAAATACGCAGAGCAACACTATCCTAGATAAACATTTATCGTGTTCAGATTTTTCTGGCTACATACTTACCGAAACCCCACAAATTTCGATTAAAACAACTATAGGTAGTTTATCGCAACCATATATTGTTACAGAGAAAACAAGATGGTTGCTGTGACCCTACCATAATCATGAATTTTCTCTGCATGTAGCTATTGGGAAGTGCCACATAATATTGATGAGGAAGTAAGTCAGTCTGTAAGTCAATGGGTATATTTTACACTTTGACATCTCTGGAAGCCTTTACTATAAAACTGTTAATTTTCACCATTAGGGCTACTCGTATCCGAAGCCCTTGCATTTTAAATTTCATCAATTTCTGATAACGAGAAATAAGGTTATGAGGGCGGCAAAAGCAGGTCGTATGGGTTCGTGTTATAACACACAGAGTGTGCAGAGGCGGGATTTGTATTATTGCATATTAATTAAAATTTAAATAAAAAATATCTTTTACTCTTTTACTTTATTATTATTAAAATGAAACATTATTACATTTTGTACCCCCGGGGGTTCCAATTGTCACTGCAGGAATGGCAAATGCTTTGACGCGGTTCACTCGGGGAAAATAGGGGCACCAGACGCTAGGGTTCCTAGAGCCTAAATCTGGAAGAAAAGGTCTGTTGTTTTATAACACGGGTTCTCTTCGAGGCCCGACCAGTGCCCAAAGGACTGGTACCACGGGAATCGGTGGCCCCACAGAGAGCCTATCCTCTCTGTGACCGGTTATTGGTGAGGTAGGTATGGTGCAAGGTCGATCAAGTGTGCTGTTGCACTCTCAACAGACGGAGTTTGGATAGTCTCCAAACCCCTAAGCAAGAGGTTATAATGTGGATCTAGGCTTGCCTTGGGAAGGCAATTGCTACTCATTGTGACTGTATCACACACAAAAAGCGACTGGTAAAGTGTTGTTATACTACACAATGGGGGCGCTAGTCTACGCCTAAGTTTCACTCGGTGGTAAGACCACCGTGAGGTTAGGCCGACTAGGCAGGTACTCACGTTAAACTTGTTCCACAATTACATTTTGTATTATTTGTTATTGTAGCGGTCATATAGTTTCTCTAAAATATATGACCGCTGAAGTGAAAAAAATTACACAATAACGATCACATACAGTCGATATTCGCATGTAAATTTAGATCCAGAAGGAACAAACTACTTCAAAACAAGTAAGAGCGCTAAATATGGCCGTACCGAATTTCATATACCCTTCACCATAAAGTTGTTAGATTTTTCATTTTTATTTATTTTATTTAGATGTAATCGTTACAGACTATAGCATGTGTTTATATTTTACTGAAAACTAAAATTAGTTGTTTAAATAAACAATTATATCTTGCTTTACAACATTTAATGATAATGAATAATCAATAAATTGATATAAACTAATAAAATTTTTACAAATTCTTCTAATTGCATCTGTGTTTGAATAATCGTTGTGGAAGAACTGTAAGAACAGTGGCTGACAGCATCGAGTTAAACGACGCGGAACATTGAAACATTGATTTTTTTGGTGACCTTCCAGCGAACTTTTAAGTTATTGATACCTTTTATTTATTTATTTATTTATTTATTTGTTTTTTTTTTTTTGGTTTTAACTTGTAGATTTTTAAGGAAATATTAATTTTTTATTTGTGGTAAAATTTTAATTGTTAAGTAAAATTTCGATTTAGTGGTAGTCTTTTTATATGGTTTTCAATATATTTAAACTAATAACAGCAATATATAAAACACGTCAATAAAGTGACAAACGCTGTTTTTTCACCAGATTTCCGCCAATTTTTAACCGATTTTACTGTTTTTTTTAAACCATAAATTTTCAAAGTATATCTATCAGATTGGTATTCCATGAATTATAATAAATTTAAACATTTTAAATCAAATCGACTTTCCTATGTACGAGGTCTGTTCGAAAGAAAAGGTTAGTGACGTTTGTGTTTGTTCTTCGGTTTTTTTACTTGTGGCCGCTTCCATTGGGATCATTGGGCCTTGGTTTCAACGTGATAACCATATACCACGTTTCGTCACCAGTTAAGCGAACCTGGATCGTCGTTCACGTCATTCAAAAACTCCTGCGCTATACTAATGTCGTTGCTTATGCTCAGAATTTTGCAATTTTTGCTGCCACACGTTTCATGCCCAAAACATTCGAAAAAATTGCATGGCATGAGCCGATTGATTTGCAAACATCCTCTGCAACTTCCCTAATAGTGATTTGACTATTTCCAAAACAATTTTTTTCGCTGTTTTCTTCACTTTTTGAAGTAGTTGCAACTCCAGATCGCTCATCGTCATCAACATCTTCTCAGCCTTCTGTAACGCGCTTGTACCACATATAAACACTTTAGTGAGACAAAGTGGACTCGCCGACTACTACAATCAACATTTAAAGTGCCTTAGATCACTTTATTCTATTTTTAATGCAAAACTTAGTCACACAAACGTGACTAACTTTTACAGTTGTCAACAACAAACTACTAATCCAAACAGGCTGATAATGCCAACATATGACAAACACTTGTGTACAAAAAAACAAAAAAAAAATTGATAATCGAAAACACTAATTCACATTTTCGTTTGGAACAGACCCCGTATAAAAATCCAGAATACAAATATGCTTTATGGGTTTGGAAATGAATGTTGTAGTAATTACATATGGAATGACAAACTCATATATACAGTTTCCACCTGTAGTTAAAAGTATAAAATTGACACAATAGTCGATTTTTTAATGAAATTTCGATATTTAATTGAAATAAAATTAATTAATACTAAAAACTCTGTAATTTGATTAAGTAGCCAGGGGTTGAACTTGGGCCAAACTTAAAATCATTTCTTTGAATTAGATGGTGTTATAATTATAACTTAATTTGTACGGTATTCTTTTTCAAACTTTCGAACTTTTTTAGTTCATTTTTACTCTTGTGAATTTTCGGTTTTTACTGAAATTAAAATATTTTGATCTAAATTACAATTTGTGGTAACCTAACAATAAATGCTTAATTTTACTGGAAAAAAATGAAAGGACCTATTATTAAAAAAACAAGCGTTTGGAAGGTATCAAATATGTATGAATAATTGTTTCTAAGTTTTGATTTAAGCTCTTTAAAATATAATACAAAAAAGATATTTAAAATCCTCTTTAAATTTTTTATGTCTTGTATTTCTTCTGTGGGTCTGTCCAAGTGTTTCACTGCTTCAGCCAATTAAATGTCAACAAATCTCAAATACTTTTTACATTAAAATTATTAAGAAAATAAAATAAATGTCTACAAGGTCCAAAAAAAAAAAAAGATTTTGCAATTTAAAAAAAGAAAAAAAAACACCTTTTAATAAATTCAGTGGAAAGAGTGAATGGAAGCAATAGGAAAAAAGTACCTAATGATGTTATAGAAAATTAAAAAAGTACTAATTAAATTCTTATGGTACGCAGCTGCAAAATAAAATAAAAAAATACATCATCTACATTATTAACATTTTTAAATTAAACACAAGTTTTCTTCAAAATAAAATCGTAAAAAAGAAATGAAACAAAAGGAAAGAAAATAAAATAAAAAAGACAACAACCAAAAGAAAGATAACAAAAATCCCGGGAATAAATCGGAAACAAGAAAAATACGTTGAACATAAAATGCAAACTTATTTACGTACTTACGAACAAATGAAAGAAAGAGGAACGAGGTAGATAATGAAAAAACCCGTATTCCATCAAAAGACTTTGAATAAGGGTATGACGTTATTGGCAGGAGCAGCAGGCTGGAAGGGGGCCAACTGGGCGAAGCAGAAAACAAAACTTACTGGAAGAAGGTTTTCAAAAGACTCTCCCTCATGCAACTAGATTGAAAATGAATTGGTAACTTGCGTTGACTGGCCCTGTTATGGACAATTCCAACAGGAAAGAAATATTGAAACTTTTTTAAAATAAAGTAAGTTTAAGCCGACCACATTCCAAATGCTACATTTGGAAATTTGCATAGTAAAAACTAAGGAAAGGCAAACCAATAAATGATGATGTAGTATGAGAATTTCCAGCACAAGCTGGCATTAGATTAAGGACCAAATACAGATGCTTACAAGAATTATTGAAGTCTTAGTTATGAGGAGTAAGGTCGATTACCACCAATAATCCTTGGGAAACGAACGATGTTCATAAAGAGATCTCAAACAGTTGTTGTGTGCAGAGATCGTATATAATCAGTTATAGATATCAAAAAATTGCTTTATAACTGTTATTTTAAAAATTAAATAAAAAAAATTCATATAAAACAGTTATTATTCAACGAAAAAATAAAAGCTCGACTGAAAGTTTTAAAAAAAGAATATTATTTTGCCGCAAACAAGGTAGATTTAGCTTATTAGGAAGTGTCGTCTCTACAACAAATACAATAATAAAAGAACAACGTGGCATTTTATTGTTGCATTGTAGTTTGAAATGTCAAAAAACATAGAAGAAAAGTGAGAAGGCTTGTATTTGTTTTATTGCTTTCTAACTTCTGCACTATTGAATTTCATACAACTTTTGACATGTCGAACTATTAAACTAACTAGGCGGACGGCACTACCTAGTAAGATAAAGCTAACTATGTATGCTATAAATAAATAAAACGTTTTTAGGAGTTTTAATTTTTTTGTCAATAAATAAACTAATTTTTTTGTAAATTTATAGTTAATACAATCACACACCTTGATTTTTTTATAAAGAGAAGTAACACTTAGGCAATTAATACCTATATTAACTGTGTTACTTCCTTTGGAAAGGAATAAGAGTAGGTAAGACGGATGTTTAGTGTGATAGTAAGGCTTCACTTATGGCAACACTGCAATTGCACGTTATATTTGTTTAGAACAGTGTTGCAGAGCCTCTGGTGTTATTTTGGCGCATTCATTTGAAGCTAGTATGGCCAGTTTATAATTATTTTACTTCGCCGACTATTTAGTGCTATATGGTTATATCAGGGAAGGAGGGCGCTGTTATATGTACTATTGTGAATAGAATTAATACATTATCACAAAAATCTATGTTGCCACGGCTAAGTATTAACGCCATGACCATGCTTTAGTAGTCAACGTGCTAACCACTTGAGCTACAGCACACTCCAGTAAATCGTCATTAAAATGATGTAGGTTTTTAATATGTTATTTTGTTTGACTAACGATCTTCATCGGATATGTTCAAATATCCGACGGAATTTTGCTATGGCAGAACAAGAAAGCGAAGAAAATGATAATGAGGATGAAAAAAAGTTTTCTTTGAAACTTATAATTTTTCTCCAATGCGCTTAATAAACCTCTGTGTTCTAGGAGGAAAAAAATACATTATCCACACTCATTGGCATGCAACCCAGGGAAGCCCTATGCTCTTAATTTTTTTTTAAAGAGAAGTAACACTCAGGCAATTAATGCCTATTTTAACTGTGTTACTTCCTTTGGAAACGGATGATGTGTTCAAGGTTAACGTGGGCTCCTGCCACGATGGCTTGGTAAATGGCAAAGGTACGAAACCAAACCGCCAGGGTGTGATTGTCTTAGCTTCCTCTAAAATCTGCAGCTCGACCTATACCTTCATATAGAAACTTGAGGGTATTGGTTCTCCTCCAGTAAAAGATGGTGCTCCACCAATGTCCGACTTATTGAAATTAAAATTTTTAGGTTATATACGATAACCAAACAATTACACGTGGCTGATTAAGCAACCACCAATAACAGCTGTTCGAGGACGCCAATCAGCCAGTGTGAGAACGTGACGCAAACCACTCGAAGGCCGAGCAACAAGGACGGCCTGATTGACTATAGATAGACTATAGATAGTGTGATAGTAAAGGTTCGTTTATGGCAAGACTGCAGTTGCACGTTGTTGTTATTTTTATAACAGTGTTGGAGCGCCTTTAGTGTAATGTAGGCGTTTTAGTTTGAAGCTAGCATAACCAATTAATAATTATTTTACTTCACCGGCGTTTTAGTGCTTTGTGTTAATACCGGCGAAGGAGGGCGCTGTGATATGCATTATTATAAAGAGAAATTAATACATATCAGAAAAATTGATGTTGCCATGGCTGAGTATTAAACTCGTGACCATTGCTTAGTAGTCAACGTGCTAACCACTTAAGCTACAGCACCCTCAATCAAAATTGGTATTGAGCGGCCCGAGTTCAAATTTGTCCACAGAAAAATTTATGTTCCTTTTATATTAAACAAATAAATTACTACACACATTATATCAGATAGACCCTATAAAAAAGAGACTGTAAAAAAGAGGAATTTTAGACGGAAAAATAAAACTCCTCAAAAGAAAATATACAAAGTTACTTTTATTTTTTGACGGGAAAAATAAAACCTCTTAAAAAAAAGTTTTATTTTATGACGGTAAAGTAAAACTAAGTTTTTAGGAGTTTCATTCGAAATTTTATATTTTCGTTAAAAAAAATAACTCTTAACTATGGAGATGAGATCGATTTTTTAGGATCACCATAGATTTTGAAAGAGCTCGTCAATACAAATCTGTTGATATATGGCAGTATATATCTCCGTTGAGTCTAACATAAAGAGTTTTTAAGTTTAATTCTTCTTATAACTGTTATTTACGGTCCCTGGTTGTGTGCTTAGAATGGAATTTGCCGATTGCTATGAGCTGTCTGACAAGATCTCGGATGGCTCTCTGTAAATTTATGAATGTTGTTTCTTCCGATATTCAAATTCCAGCCGAAAAATGGCACTCCTTTTTTATTTATATGAAGTCAAAATAAATCGTTTAAAATTTAGCAATTTTCATTTACAAATTCAACTTATCAGAAGCCAGTGAACGCAATAACAAATCAACAATATTCCTATTATCCTATAGAGATAGCAACGAGTAAAACAAGGATGTATTTTTTTCTCTTCTTTTTACTCCAATTTTGCTTTGCTTTAGTGTTGGTAATTACGTACTGTTCATCATGCTCGTTAGTCAAAAGCGTTTTGTTTTTTTTTTTTGTGTTAATTTTTTATTTCACAACGATGAGGGGTGGATTTTTTTATATTTTCTGTGTTTTTTATTTCTTTTTTAATATCAACTTTAATGCAATGTCCTGAATGTGGGCAAACTCATACCAGAATGAGGGTGTTTTGCGTGCACACATACACTTACTTACAACTCATATACTAATACATTTGTATAAACAAATATATGTATATATTCTTTGTTTTTCTGTACTTTGGCTGTCATTGCTATAACCCCTGCCCTTTTTAATAGACATTATTACTATTTTTTTTTTTTTTTTGTCTCATTCGTTTCTCTTCAAACCGCCGGAAACCGCCATTTTTTATACAACATTTTTTTAAATTTTCCAAAAAAAAGCGGAACAATTTTTTCTTGTGTGAGAGGGCGTCATTTGGTAATGTGGTGGTGTTGTAACGAGGGTGAAATTTTAGCCCACTGTTTTTTTTTCAATTTCTCTTGAGTTTTATACCCTTGCAAATGTGTGTAACAACGTTTAGAAAAATTTTCAAATACAGTAAATGAAACTCCGTTTAAATTTTAATCTTTTTTTTTTATTTTGGAAAATAAATTTTTTGTTTTTATTCTTGCCCGTTTATAAAAAAAAATGGTCGTTTAATGCTAAATTAGTAACATTAATGTGTAATTTTGTACAAAATAATTGCAATTTAAATTTTAAAAACATCTCCTCATTCTTATATTTTAATTTGTTTAATTTAATAAATAAATAAACTTTAATATAAAAATTTTGGTTTTTATAATGTTTATACTCGTATACCCTTCACCAAAAGCATTCATTTCGGAAGTATACAGAAAAAATTTTTTTCACCAATGAAGGGTTTTCTAATCAGTTTTAAAATTTAAAGTTAAATTAATTTTTTAATTGATTAAAATATATATATTTTTTTTAAACAGACCAACAAAATTTTTAATTAAACAATTAATTGAATCAATTAATTATTTAATAAAATTTTAATATGAAATCAATTTAAACCTTTAATTGGTTAAAATATTTTTTTTGTGTAATTTCCAAAAAATAAGTAAAAGTAAAGTAAGCTTTAACCCGAAAAAGCACGTTTTTATTACAGAAGCCTATGTCAAATTTTGAGATTTCACTTTGAGATTTCGCTTTGCGTTGAAGGAACCAAATCCATTTTTCCACTCCAGCCTGTATTTGGCTAGACTGTTCACATTAATACAAGGGTTACTTGCGCAAAATTTCAAGACCTTACCTATTAAAATTCTTTATGTAAGCGAATATAATTTTCAACTTGTATGGGGGTATTAGGCCCACAGTTCCAATCCAGCCAATATTTTCCATGTTGCCATGTTGTTGCTATTTTTTCGTATATTGCAAATTCAGCAAAATAAACTAAAGATTAGAAAAATTCAAAGTTCACTAATATATAAAATATGGCTGCATGCAAAATGATCCTATGAAAAATCGCCCAAGAAATCTTCATACAAAATTGGGTAATATTTCATATGAAAAGTTACCCAAAAATTTTTAGTGTTTTTTCGTCGTTTTTGGATAATAATTCATTTTTATATTTTTGGGCGATTTTTCATAATAAAAAATTGCCCAAATGTATTGTTTATTGCCCAAATGTTTTAATGAAAGATCACCCATTTTTAATAATAAGAGTGAAAAAATAATGGTTTGTCTTAATAAAAAAATAAAGTACGTATACGTTAAACAGCAGAAGTGTTAAAATTAAAAATTGATCACGATTTTAACTGGTAAAATAAGCAATTTAATTTCTGTCTTTCAAAAAAAAAAACAATATAAATTTACAGAAAATATATTGACATCACTTTTGAAGTCGTAACACTGCCCGTCTTCAAAAAGGCTCTAAGTAAATTATTTTACGAAAAAGTAGAAGCTGTTTTGATTCTTTTATACTAGTAAATATTGCTAGCAATGTTGTTATAAATAAGTTACTTATATGAGTTAAAATATGTAATTATTGTTATAAATGTGTTTATTGTTAATTTTTAGAATTAAGAAAAAATCGCGTGATTTTTTATATTTTATAAAAATTTTTTGCCTTCGGCGCCTAATTGCAAATTCGACTTATATTAGCAAACTATTTGTACCTTTATTATTTTTTTATTCACATATATATCCTTTCATATTTATTTAAATGATCGCATACATAACTTGGTAGCAAAAAACTTCCTAACAGACTGTGATCACTGTGATCAAAGCTTGCTCGATGAATTAAATCAACGGTTTAATTTAGTAACGGGTGAAGCGACCGTGACTACGGTTACGCAGAGTTCCTTTGGCAGCACCACCACGAGTAGCAGGTGTCGCTGCTTTCCTGGATTTCGATCAAAGATTACATACAGAAGTTGCAAGCTCAAAACTTGCTCGATGAATTAAACCAATATCAATGCCCTTATTAAAACGATTGACATTTTTTTATTTAATAGGAAAACTATAAATAAATTTGGGCTATAATTCATTTATATTTGGGTATTTTTTCACAGTTTTTGGGCCAAATTTACATTATTCTTTTTTGGTCTATTTTTTATTTTTACTTTACCATACGTAGTATAGTAATCATGAAAAAATTCGAGGTCTGGATTTTGACGGATTTATAAGTTTTCAGTTCTCCTGAATCCATTTTGACTATTTTCGCGATGATGTCTATGGGTGGGTGGGTGTGTATGCCACTATTTTTGTGGAGTTTGTACAGGTCATACCGTTTGAGATATCAAAATGAAATTTAGTATGTACATTTGGTATATGGAGATGAAGAGCTGTGTAGATTTTGGGCATAATCGGGAGGGAGCAAGGGAGATTTTCCAGACCCCCAAATTTTGTGAACGCTCTACAGGTCATACCGTATGACATATTAAACCGAAATTTAGTACCATTTGGTATGGTAAACTTGAGTGTAGGCCACTCCAGTTATATTATTTTTTAGGGTAATTATTCATTCGGCAATTTTTCATTTTTGTTTTTGGGCGATTTTTCATGAAGCCATAAAATATAACCAAAATATCACAATTTTCCCAAATTTTACAACAAATTTTCGAAAAACGATAAATAAAAATTTTACTTTCATCATAAACCGAAAATTCACACAAAAAAACTAAAAATTTTCAACAAATTGCAAATTCGATAGCAGATGGTAGTTTCATTAAAAATCATATTTTTATCAAAATTTGACAAAAAAAATTTAAAATTTTACTTAAAACCGAAAATTCATATAAGAATTTAGTAAAAATTATAGAAAAATCACCAGTTTAGCAAAAAAAAATCTTAATATAAAGAAATAAATTTTTCTATATTCCATAAATTTTTTTTAAATAAGATTGACGGCCATTTTTAAGCTAAAATATACAAAAATTCAATAATTTTGGAATTTTTTAATTGAATATCGTCTATGTTTTAAATCAGAAAGATATAATCTTGAATTTTTTCCTACAATATTTAAAAATTTCGCTTACTAACTATTGGAAAAAATGTAAAAAAAATAATTTGCTAAAAATTGTTTAAAATATTTTGAAAAAACTGGACTAGGGTATCGAAAAACCAAAACTTTAACCCACTCATTTTAAAACATAATTTACAGATTAATTCATAATTTTATAGGTATTAACTAGACCTTTAGGACCATGTATAATTTTTAAATAACAAACAAAAATTGAATAAATGCCAAGATCGGAAAGAATTTACAGGGGCGAGGTACCCAACTTTAGCCCTTTACAAATAACTGAGTTATTTCCAAAATATTTTGATTCTGTCCCACTGTGCACTGTTTTATATCCCAATTTCCATATTTACTATTATGGTTTTCAGTTTCATTTGTACTTACATATATACATACATACTTATGTTTTTAAAGTTTCCACTTGTGCCCAAAGGTATAAAAATGACGGAATAAAATTCAACATTAATAAAATAGTAAATTTTTTGTGAACATTTGATTTTGTGCTTACAAAAATAACAATTATCTACAAATTAATAAACTTCCATGGAGTAGGTAGAATTCGAATTCAGACCAAAATAATTTTTTTAATAGACGTTTTTCTGGATACTTTTGATATTTTGAAATTTCGACGAACTTTTAGATTGTTGATATAGTTTTCATTATGTACCGTTATGACAGACAAACCAACAGTAAATTTTGTAAAAATTTTTTTTTTCATGTTTTGTTTTTGCATATAAACAATTATTTTGTTGCGTTTTAAAGAAATAGACATAACGTATAAAAATCAAGTGCGTAGACTCACACACATAGGGTTCCTATGCTCGCTATACAAGTTCAAAAGTACAAGATTTTATCTTTTCACGTTTCATATGGGGTACCCTTTAATTTTATTATTTTTGTTTTTTTTTAATATTAAGTATCTGCTTATTACAGTTCAACAAACAAACACAAATACGTCTTCCCGAAGACGTGATTGTGACGTGAAATCAGGACACCCGTTAAACTTTAGTATTATTTTGAATCCTTGCGAGTCATAGTAATAGAACTTTTGTGAAAGGGGTTCCCTAACTGTTCCAGAGATAGAGGACAAAGATTGTTTTTACCTTTAGTAGCCTAAAAACGACCCAATACTTTATATTATCTGCCAAAAACAAAAAGAACTAAACATGGATCACCCAATTAAATTAAAAATTAAATCTTTTACTTAAATACTTTTTCAACATTAATATTTTTTGTAAATTTGCATATTTTAGTAATTTTTAGCAAAATTAGAATATAAATAAATCAGTCAAGTGCGAGTCAGATACACACACTATGTACTATGTTCAGTACAACTTAAAAATTCAAGTTGTTAATTCTTTTATGTCTTATGGGGCACCCTTTAATTTTAAAATTGAAGTCATATTCGCGAAAATTGTATTATTTTTGGAACACCCTTTAAACTTTAAACTTTAGTAATTGTTGTTATAGCGGCCATAATACACTTTTATAAAAATATCAGGAGCCTATCATCTATTGCGGTTCAAAAAATAAGGTAATATTCGTAAAAAATATTTTTTTTTATATCATTTTATTTTAAAATATTATTTACGTACAAATCATGTCACTGTCGGAACACCCTTTAATTTTATTATTTGTTATAGCGATCATCGCACTTTCCTTTCTATAAATATATACAGAGTCTTTATATTACAATTAAAAAAATATACAAACTATACGTGAAAAACATTTCAAGTTGGGAACACCCTTTAATTTTTAGTAATTATCATATCGGCCGTAGCAAAACATCTTTTGTACAAAATTTCAAGAGTCTAAAGGGGAAACCCTTTAATTTTTATTGTTTTTATAGGGATCATAGTAATACCTCATCTGTGAAAATTTCAAGAGTCTACCTATTATGGTTAAAAAATTAAGCCATATTCATGCAAATCATGTCACTGTCGCCATCCTTTAATTTTTACTATTTGTTATAGTGGCCATAGTAATACAACTCTTGTAAAAATTTCAAGATTCTGACTATTATCGGTCAAAACTTAGGCCATATACATGCAAATCACATTACTATCCAAAAACCCTTTAATATTTAGGTTTTAATTACTAATTAAGTGTATGCCTCCTACAGTTCAAGAAATAAACACATACATATACATGAATATATCTCTATCGGAACACCCTATAAGTTTTAGTATTTTATGCTAGAGCGGCAATAGTTATACCTATTATGATTTCAGAGATAAAAGGCGCTGATAGACATTGTAGCGTAACCAATAGGGTGACGTTTTTACCCTTTGGGTACGGAACCCTAAAAAGACTCAATAGTCGCAAGTTTTCTTGCTCAAGTTTGAATTCTTGTTGGCTAAAAATAAACAAAATAAGGGCATTTTAAAAAAGATTAATATATAGAATATATAGATAAAATAGAACAGAACTTCGTACATAAGACTAACTGACAGACGGACACCGCCATGTCTGGTCCTATTATTTAATGCTTTTGCTATTAATTTGATTTTTTCAACAAATGTATAAATATTAACAAGTTTAGTTTTTCATATAGTTTTTTTATATCTTTTTTATATATATTTTTTTTAAAACGAAAATTTTGATTTGAGCTATATTACAAACTAGCTGTGCCCGCCACGTCGTGGGCGTCCTGACAATATTATGCTTCAAAAATATTCCACACCAATTGTAAGACTCTTACTTTTATAGTTATGGTTTATGTATTTACTTTATATAAAGGCATCCATCCCTGGATAAAATTTTTAAAAAATTCTTCAAATTATTGCAAAGCTTTGTAACAGGTTTTTAAAATATTTGAATAACGTTGTAATTCCACAAAGTAAAAATACAAATCAAATACAAATTTTATTCAATTGACGCCTACTGTTACGCAATAGTGTTTAAAATATCCCAGTTTTAAGCCGAAAATTGCAATACCTTTAAACCGGAAATTGTGTTTTTAACTGCTTTTTCTCCACTTTCTCTTGGAAATGAGATATTTTTGAGAAAAAATGTAACCGATATTGAAATCAGGATGCTAAGGTACCTGCTTACAAAATTTTGTTAAAATCCATTTAGTAGGTTTTACGTGATGAAAATACAAATGAAAAGCAGACAGACAGACAGACGGAAATGAGTTACTATTTTATTATATGTATTATATTATATATATGGAATACGGTTTAATTTTCAGCGGTGAGTGCGGCAAAAAGATAAAATAAAAAGTTAAGGTACTGCTATTGGGACATCTCAAACAATGTATTACGACTTTATGGTGAGATTTATCGACCTCAAATGGGAGGGCTATTTGACTTTGACAGGCCATCAGTTGAAGAAACTTTTCCTATTTTAGTGTGCGTGTGAGCGTCGAAAGGAGCTAAATGACTTGCTTCGGGCTGCACTCTTTTATTTAATTAATCCTGTTTTTAAGCTTCCAGCAAAATGTCATGATTTTTGTAGTATATGTAGCTGTTGCGTCAGGTTGGATGGCAAGAACCCCACAAAGACGAGCCCTAGCCGGAGCATCCGCTAGCATGTCAGTGCCGCCAACAATCTGGCCACTTCCCCAACATTTTTTTGTTGGATCAAAACAGTTATATGTCCATTCATATGTACATCTACACATTACATCATGTTTTAAAGTCAAACATGCTCGGTATGAATTGGTAATTATTAAGTAAAGACCTTTACAATAATTTTAGATTATTGAGTTATTGTATGCTCTGTAATATATCTTTTTTGCAATTGTTGAACTACTAGACAAATAAATAAAATGTTTCTAGGTATATTGGAAGAATGATAGAAACAGGATTACGCCATGCGCGTGATTTCCCGTTAGACTACGTATTTTATCCATTATAAGAGTTGTCAAGTCTGTAATCAATAATTATGTTAGTGCAATAAAATAGTGTAATATACATGAATTGGCAATCCAACTATTATAAGCCATTAGGACATACATAGTTCTGGTGACGTCATATGTCCAACATGCCCAGAAAATTTTAAATTTGTGTTCGGGATGGCGTAATCTTGTCTCTATCAGTCTGGGTGCAAAGGAGAAAAATGTTGACATAGTTGCCAAAAATGATATAGTCAAAAGTCCGCGTCGCTGTTTTTGAAAAATTCTTTATTAATATAAAATAATTCTTGCAAAACAAAAACGACTTCAAAACAGACAAACTTAAAATCATGTTTCTTTAAGACGGTAACTATTGCGACACCCTGAAATTTCCGAATTCAAATTTTATACTAGTTATAGCGGTCGTAGCAATACAGGTTCATTGTAAATTTCAACCATCTGTCTGTAACGGTTTAAAAGTTTTGTCATATACATCAAATTACATAAACTATTGCGACACCCTGTAATTTATAACTTTAAATGTTTATACTTATTATAAAAGATATAGTAATGGACATTCTGTCTAATTGTTAAGTGTTTATCAATAACTGTTTAAAAGATATGGTCATATATATCAAATGACGTCACCTATTGGGACACCCTTTAAATTCAAATTTTAATATATGTAAATACTTTTTAAGGAGGACTTTGTCATACAGATTCTTTTTAAATTTTAACTTTGTGTCCATATACATTAAATTACATCAACTATTGGGTCAGCCTTTAATTTCCAGTTTTAAATATTTATACTTGTTGTTATACCAGACTTAGTAGTGAACATTCTGTCTATTTTTCAAGTGTTTGTCTATAACGGTTCCAAAGATGAGGACATAATGGTCAAATTACATCAATAATGGGGACACCCTTTAATTTATAGATCCAAATTTTATACTTGTTGTAATAGCGGACTAAGCAATATAGGTTCTTTGTAAATTTCAACTGTCTATCTATAACAGTTGAAAAGTTTGGCCATATATATTACTTTTACATTAACTATTGGGACACCCTTTGATTTCCAAATTCATATATTACACTTGTTATTTTAGCGGACTTAGCAATACAAGTTCTTTGTAAATTTCAACTGTCTGTCTATAACGGTTCAAAAGTTTGGCCATATATATATCAAAATAAACCAACTAATGGGACACCCTTTCATTTTTAATTTTAAATATTTATACTTATTATAAGAGACATAGTAACGAATATTCTGTGCAACTTTCAAGAGTTTGTCTATAACGGTTCAAAAATAGGAGAATAAAGGTAAATTAAGTCACCTATGGGGTCACCCTTTAATTTTTAATTTTATTTTTTAATTACTTTTTGTTATTGGGAGCTACAATGATACGCACTTTTTTTTAATTTTAAATTGGTGACCTATAAAGTTCATAATACACGTAAAAAACATGTATGTTGTATGGGGACACCCTTTAATTTTTAAACTTTTGAACTTCTGTTAAAATGGGACCAATCTGTAGCCATAACCTTTGTAATAGTGCAAAAATTTTGAAAATCGGTTCAGAAATGACCGAGTTCTGAAGGCACCTACAACCAAAAAAAATAAAAAAGCAACACACAGACGAATTGATAACCTCCTTCTTTTTTTGAAGTCGGTTAAAAAATACCTACCTCCCTTATTACAAAATGAAAATATAATTAAGGGCCACCTTAGTGTCAAATATCGAAACTTATTAATGTTAGCTAAGACAAAAACCACAAAGTTGTATAAAACAAATACATATCTATTTCTTTGTAGTGATGCCACTTTTATAATAACAATTTCAAAAAAGTTTATGATTTAAAAAATGTATGTTAGCTAAGACAAGCACCACTATTTAAACTTTTACACTAGAAAAAAATGTCAATAACAAATTACTCTATAAAATTTTTGGTGAGCCATAAGGGACCTCGTTCCCTTAGGGCAGTTTCAGACCTAAATATATTTAAGAAAAAATATAACTCAAATGCATTTAACAAAATTTATTTTACACCAGTGGACCGAACTTCCTGAAATTTTTACAGTCTCTTACCAATTATATCTTAAGAAAGCATAAGAAATTGTAATATTTCAAGAAATTGTAATATTTCCTATAGAAGTAAACGTTTATTGTGGAACAAGATTAACGTGAGTACCTGCCTATTTGGCCTAATCTCACGGTGGTCTTACCACCGAGTGAAACTTAAGCGTAGACTAGCGCCCCCATTGTGTAGTATAACAACACTTTACGACTGCCACCAATCGCAATTTGTGTGTGATAGAGTCACTTGCCAAATTATATAATATGGCAAGCCTTATCCAAGGCAAGCCTAGATCCATATTATAGGCTCTTACTTAGGGGTATGGAGACTATCTAAACTCCGTCTGTTGAGATTGCAACAGCACACTTGATCGACCGTGCACCATACCTACATAAATCGATCTTAAACCACAACCACCCGAAGGGGACCTCACAAACAACCGGTCACAGAGAGGATAGGCTCTCTGTGGGGCTACCGATTCCCGTGGTACCAGTCCTTTGGGCACTGGTCGGGCCTCGAAGAGAACCCGTATGTTTTAACACACAGACCTTTTCTTACAGATTTAGGTTCTAGGAACCCTAGCGTCTGGTGTCCCTATTTTCCCCGAGTGAACCGCGTCAAAGCATTTGCCATTCCTGCAGTGACAATAAAGATTGATAGTGCGCTAGTCTGTCAGTCTGTTCATTATGGATTCGATTCCCGCCAAAGACTCTGGGTGTTTCTGCAACAGTCTTATCTTGAAAAAAAAAACAATATCATAAAATGAAGTGCTTTATTGTTAATTAAAACAGGAAAAGTTTTTCCAGGATTTCTTTTGCATTGTTGGTAGAAGTGTACATTTAACCAAGGAAATTAAGATGAAGGAATGCTCGACATATTCATGACTAAAGCCTAGTACTCTGTTCGAATTTGTGAAAAATGTTGAACAACATTTATTATTTCACAAGGAAAATTTGACATTAAAAATGTGGTGTTTATCTCGCGATTTGGAAGGATTTTACGATTTTATTGCTTTTAAGTATACCACATTGTTTTACAAACAAAAGCCAGGAGATCAGCTGTTGTTTGAAAAATTCCGCATGAAATAATGCCCATTTGCTTTATTTCACAGCTTTGGTAAAATGTTGCCAGAAACATTTCAATGTCTATCCACAGCAAAAACAGAGTACTATTTCTGCAACATTTTTTATGACTTTTTCATACAAATTTTTTATGTATGTAGTTTGACAGCATTCCGCATGAAAAACTGAACAGAGTACCAGGCTTAATACATGTTCACTAACTAATATATAAGGCCGGTACGCAGCTTGACTGAATTTCAGTTTTCCATAAGAAATATGTGTAAAAAAAACAGCCTAAATTTTAGGTTTTAAAATTTTCAAGCAACTTTCCGTTTGGAAGTACGCAGCTAAAAAGAAAACTACACGGAATTTAATAATATAATAATAACAAAAAGTGTAGACTTTTTTCCTTCAACTGAAACAAAAATTAACGTTCAGGCAATTGTTTGGTAAAAATTCGCCTATGCACAGCTGCAATACAAAATAGATCAAAAAACTTACGACCTAAAAAATACGCCATTGAACGCCTGAAAAACGCAAATGTTAGGGTAGACTTCACCATACAGCTAAGAGATGCACTAAATAGTTTAGAATTTGAAGCACTTAACTCTGTAAATTCCAAGTGGGACCTCATAAAAAACAAAATAAAATCCTGTGCCGACCGTAAAATCGGGCCTGTACCCAAAAGAAGACAACAATGGATGTCCGATGAAACGTGGAATATTATTGCAGAAAGGCGTAATCTGAAGGAAAAGTTGGGACCAATGGATAACTCGGAATTAAAGATGAGCCTAGAAACGAGCTACCGTGAGCTACACAAAACAGTGAAACGTGCGGTGCGGAGAGACATCCTCTGATCGCTGAGACCTATGAAACCGAATCCTTTCCGGAAGAATGGAAGGATGTCATTGTTGTTAAAATCGTAAAAAAGGGAGATCTTAAAGATTGTTCTAACTGGAGGGGTATATGTGTATTACCAACCGTTGCCAAAATAGTTGCAAAAATAATATTAAATCGCATTAAAGAACACTTGGAGCAAACTATCAGCTCGTGTCAAGCCGGTTTTCGCAGTGGTTCCTCTTGCGCTGATCATTATATAAGCCTTTTTGAAGTTAGACGTGTATAAATAACGCTCTCATTAATTTAAATTTTTTACATTAAAAAAATAACTTTATGAAATACAGAAAAGTCACTTATAACAGAAAATAAGAAAAGCTATTATATTTTGTATTTATTTTTTTCAAAAATCCATAAGATTCCAAAGGAATCATGGATATGAACTGTGGAAAATGCAATAAGACTTGTCGCGAAGTTGAAATATGCTGTGGTGGTTTCTGTGGGAAAATCTTTCACTTCAAATGCGTTGGACTCTCAAAATACGAATGTGATGCACTTTTTAAGCACTTCAACATAAAGTATATATGCGATGGATGTCTTAATTTTATAAAATTAACAAATGAAAATTATCAAAAATTATTTAATTTAATAAAAGAAAATGAAAATAAAATGGCTGAAGAAATGAACAAAACCAACAAAATAGTAGAACAACAAGTGAAAAATGCAAAAACAGAAATTGTAAACGAATTAAAAAAACAAACAACAACTACTGCTGGTGAAGAAACGTATGCAAGCAAACTCAAATCAACAAATAATATGCCAGTTATATTGAAGCCAAAGAGTAAACAAAATAGTGATGTGACCGAGAAAGAAGTAAAAGAAAAAATCAAACCATCAAATCTCAATATGCAAGTAAAGAGAATTGTTAAGAGAAATGAGGGAATTGTGGCAATCAGCTGTCAAAATGAAGATGATCGAAATATCTTAACCAATGAAATAAAAGAAAAAATGGGAAATGATTACGAGGTTCGAGCACCAAAGATGAGAAATCCAAAATTGTTAATTACAGGAATGAGTGAAGAATTAGATAAAGATACCATAGTAAAAGCTATACGGAAACAAAATAATATCGAATGCGAGTACATAGAGTGTGTTAAGGTCTATAAATCGTACAAGAACCCAAAAATTTTTAATGCTGTTATTGAAACTAATGGTGAAGGATTTAGCCAAATTATAAATAACGGTCGTATTAACATAGAGTGGGACAGGTGTCCAGTCTACCAAAGTTGTAATGTATTGCGGTGTTTTAAATGTTGGGGATTCAACCACACATCTAGACATTGCAAAAATGAAGAACAAATTTGCGCAAAATGTAGTTAAGTCGGCCATACTTATAAAGACTGCCAAAATAATACACTCAAATGTATAAACTGTGAGAAAGCAAAGGAAAGATTGAAGTTGATGAATATTAATACTAACCATGATTGTAGAAATGGAGAATGTCCAATATTAATAAGGAAAAATAAGATTGAATCCGAAAGGGTTGCATATTAGCAACCAACAAGCATAAAAGGAATATACCTCAATATCGGAGGTTTAACAACAAATATAAAAGAATTAGAAGTGCTTTGCTATGAACAATACTTTGATTTTATATGTATTTCTGAGACTCACCTAACTAAAGATATCGACAATAGTGAAATAAGTTTGGAAAACTTCAGCGTCTTTCGTTGTGATAGTACATCTAGACATACAGGAGGGGTATGCATTTATATTAACGAAAGATGGAATGTTAAAAAAATCGAATGTAAATCGATTGAAAAAGAAATTTGGTGGCTAAAAATTACAATAAAATATGATAATATTTTAATATATTTGGTGGGAGTCTATAGATCACCTAATAAACAGAACTCGCCAGAACAGCATTTTATTGACTTTTTTGAGGAAGAAATGGAAACCATTGCACAAAATGAAAATTATTTAATTACGGGTGATTTCAACATTGATTGGCTGGAAACTAGTATTTATAAGAAGAAATTAGAAGAAATAATAAGAGATAATTATTTTAATCAAATGGTTGAGTACCCAACACGTATATCCTACAACTCATAGTCCCTCATTGATTATGCCGTTACTAACATAGAAAATATTACTGTTAATATAAATGAAAAAATGAAAATCAGTGATCATGAGACATTAGAAATCAAAATACCCTTCGAAAAAACTACAAACTATATGGCAACCAAAATAATTAGATCACTGCATTACAATAACACTGTTTTTAGAAACTCAATAAGGTTTGGGGAGATAAGTAAATTATCCCCAAGTACCACAATTAACGACTTCGCTAACGTACTTATGCGTGAAATCAATAATACATTAAAGTCTATGGTAGTCGAAAAAAGATTGAGCACTGATAAATGTATTTCTTGGTTTAACAATCATTTGAAATTGATGAAACAAAGTAAAATTCAAGCGCATAGATTAGCTATATGGTATAATAATATTTATTATTGGAGGGAATACAGGAGAATAAGAAACCGATATAGCACAATGTTAAAAAAGAGTGAAGCTAATTATATAAACACCAAAATAAACGAATGTTTAAATCAAAAAGATATGTGGAAAGTCCTAAAAAAATTCGTGTTAAAAAAGGAAACATCACAAATAAATGAAATAGAAATAAATGACAAAATAATAACTGATGAGTTGCAAATAGCGGAGGAATTAAATTTATTCTTTATACAGAGTGTAAAAGATATTGCTGCAAGTATTCCATTTGTTAATTATGTGGACAATATTCATATAAACCATCAAACACATTTTGAATTTGATTTGATTGATATTGTAGAGCTAAGAAGGATTATGAAAACTGTGAACAATAAAAAGGATCAACATTTTCTTACAATCAAAGCTCTTCTTGATAACTTTGACATAATAGGATCTTCGCTATACAATTTAATAATAAAATCCCTTCAGACAGGTATTTTTCCTGATATTCTTAAAGAAGCTTATATCGTTCCAATCCAAAAAGTTCCAAAAACGAAGTCGCCAAACGAAATTCGTCCTGTTAACATGTTACCTGTATTAAGTAAAATATTGGAAAAAGTAGTATATAATCAATTAAGCAAGTACTTTGAAGCTAACAATCTTTTATATGAAACACAATCTGGATTTAGAAAAAACCATAATTGTGAATCTATACTGAATCTCGTAATATCGGATTGGAAAATTGAGGTAGGAAAGAGAAAATGTGTGGCAGCAGTGTTTTTAGACTTGAAGAAAGCTTTCGAAATTGTCGACAGAAATATTTTATTAACAAAACTACAAAAGTATGGCATTATAGGAACTGAACTCCGTTGGTTCGAAAGCTACCTTAGCAATCGAACACAAAGAACAAAATGTGGAAATAACGTTTCGACTCCAATGGCAATTGATACAGGAGTACCACAAGGAGCAGTGTTGGGAACACTTTTGTTTCTAATCTACATGAATGATTTACAAGACGTAGTTAATAAATGTAAGGTGTGCATGTTCGCTGATGATACGTTGATCTATATATGTATGGAAAACCCTAATGAATGTGTACGAAACTTGAATGAAGACCTAGCGAATATTGAAAAATATTTAAAAATGAATAAAATAAAATTAAATACAAACAAAACAAAAGCGATGATAATAAACGGAACTGCCTCTGAATCTGTATGCATTGAAAATACTGAAATAGAAAAGGTTGATGAAATCAAATACTTAGGAATAATTGTGGATAACAAGCTAAACTTTGTACCTCACATTGAGTACGTATGTAAAAAGGTTGCCAAAAAAATTGCCTTCTTACGAAGAATTCGTTATAGGATTTCAACTTCCACAGCCATAAACATCTATAATACCACTATCAAACCTCATTTTGAATACTGTTCAACAGTGTTATTTCTGGGTTCTCAGCAAATGAAAGACAGACTCCAAAAGCTCCAAAACAAAGGAATGCGATGTATTCTTAAATGCAGCAGGATGACACATATAAGAGATATGCTTAGAACACTGCAATGGCTTTCTATTAATCAGCGCCTAGTGATGAATGTGCTCATATTCATATTTAAAATTCAACAAGGAATGTTACCGCAGTACATGAATAAATATTTGGTCAACGTAGCTAGAGCCCAACCCTATAATTTAAGGAATGCCAATGACTTTAGACCTTTCTTTGCCTCAACGTCTTTTGCTCAAAATACACTATTCTACAAAGGACTTAAAATTTTTAATGAAATGCCTCAAGAATTGAAGAATGAAAATAACTTATATTTATTTAAACGTAGAATAATTGAATACATTAGACAAAAATTTTAATGTACACTTTAAATGAATATACACATTGTTCTATTTATGAAAAATATTGTAAAAAATTTAATTAATTATAATTTAAAAATTTGTAAAAATAGCATAAAAAAGCTAAATAAATAAAAAAAAAAAAAAAAATATAAACTCAATGCCCATTATCATTGAACAGTGCGTGGAGTTCAATTCCAAACTGTATCTGCTATTTATAGATTTCAAAAAAGCGACTCAATTAACAGAGAATGTATTTGGTTAGCCATGCGAAGAAGAAATATACCTGAGAAATCAATTGCTTTGATTAAAGAAAGCTATAAACATGCCAGGTGCTTTGCCCTTCATAAGGGAAATCTTTCTGATCCGTTTATGGTGAAAAGCGGAGTATGCCAGGGTTGTATATTGTCACCTCTTTTATTTCTAGTGGTTATGGAAGATGTTGAAATAAAAGACAGGGAATACAATGGCAAATCAACAATCGTTACATGAACTACCTGGCTTACGCAGACGATATCTGCTTACTTTCACACAAACTTATTGATCATTGAACATATTGAAACTTCAAGAACAGCTTCAATACACAGGTCTAAAAATAAATGCAGCCAAAACAAAAACACTAAGTATCGGTACAACAACAGTTCCAATGACCATTAACAACCAAACATTTGACACAACTGACCAATTCTGCTATTTAGGATGCGTGATTACTACAAATGGGGAGGCCGAACTCGATGTAGCCGCAAGGATAAACAAGGCCAGGCCATCCTTTGGCATACTAACCCCAATCTGGCAAAATAATAAAATAAGCCAAACCACAAAGCTGAGAATTTTCGAAGCAATTGTTAAGTCGGCGCTCCTTTATGCCTGTACAACCTGGAAGGTTACAAATGACATAACAACACGAAATCAAACTTTTATTAACCGCTGCTAAGAAGAATATTACGAATATTTTGGCCTAGAACGATAAAAAATGCTGAGTTGCTAGCAAAGACAAACCAAATGGAAGTAGCAACCGAGATACGTAAAAGAAAGTGGCAGTGGATAGGACATATCCTCCGTCGAGACGACAACAATGTATCTAAACAATCACTTAGATGGAACCCATTTCAACAAGATGGTAGAGAAATTGGCAAGCCTCGCACAATATGGAGACGTTCAACGGAATCCGAAATGAACCAACTGAGTATATCCTGGAACGAACTTACGTCTATTGCTCAAAACCGGGTTAGATGGAGAACAGCTGTTATTGGCGCTCAATGCTCCAGTGGGATTTAGAGGAATAGAATTTATAACATTTTATGTTTTTTACACTTTCAAAATATTTTTTTTTTCATATCTGTGTTGATATAATAATATTGTGTACAACAAACATTAATTAAAATTGTAAAAACACGACTACATGATTTTTATTTCTACAAACGACCACATGATGAATTTTAGTTTTATAGAAATAAAGGCAAAAAAATCAAACCTGAAATTCCGAGGAGCTGCGTACTGGGCTTTATGTAGATGGACATAAATTTTTCTTTACATAAGTCATAGTGGTATTTTTAATAGTTGTTTTTTTTATAGTTTTACTTTTGTTAAGACATGTTGATGTCTTTGAAGACAGGGGGTAATGTAAGCCCTAATATTGGTTTCGAAACCTTTAAAATGGCAACACTTACTTCTTTCTATTTCTCTTTTCTGCTAACATTCGTTTATAATAAACAGCTGAGTGCCATTTCTTAAACAAAAGAACTGTAGCCGTTTAGTACTCGCAAAACGAAAAAAAAGTTGTGTTTTTTAAATAAATAAAATTAAAAAACCAGTTGTTTATTTTTTTGTTAAAATATTTAAATACTTATTGAATAAATGCAAGCAAAGAATAAAGTTTCAAAAATAAATGTCGAATTGTGAGGAGAAAAAACAAAAAAATTTATTGGTTTTTTTCCTCGATAATTGAAGGCTGTGCCGTTGTCATCATACATTTGTCAACATAATTGTATCGCTGTTTCTAAGTTGTTGTTGCATTTTTTATTGTACACTTTTAAAGGTGTTGACTGGGTTTGTAGCAAAAGTAGTTAAGATTCCAAAAAGAGTAATCTATTAGTAAAGGCAAAAACTAGCAGGGAATTTGCAGATAAAACGTAAGCAAAAAGATTGTATGCTAATATGAATATAGAATCCACAGCCTTGCCTTCTGAGTTGCTGGTAGCGCCACAGCCTTTAATTGGTTTGTGTGGCCTGGATGTCAATCGTAACACGGTTCACAAATCAATATGGGATGCTTTTAGCAGTAATCGTAAAGCAGATAGGTAATATTACCAAGTTATGGTTATAAAAAGAAATGTCTTAATAAGTCTTTGCTATATTTTTAGGGCCGTGGTGCAATTTAAACTTCTTCCAATTAACTATGACTTTCCTGTGGCCAAACCAAAGAGAAACTCTTATGAATGGTATCATCCTAAAGGCATTTTAAAACGAAATTGGATGTTGAAACATTTGCATGTCTTACCGGCTGTTGTAGTTTTATTTCAAGATCTCGAATGGAATGATGCCAACTGGACAGAAAAACAAATGCAATGTGCTGCTACAATACAATCGCTTAAAAATTCTCTGCAAGAACGTAATACCCGTATTTGTTTGGTATTGTTGCAAAAGGCAGCACCATTACCGCCCGGCGAAGATATGTTAGCATCAGAAAGAGCCGCTAGTATTACCTCCGCTTGTGGCCTTAATAGTAAGATGTTATTTGTCTTGCCTCACACGGAACATTTAATGGGTGAGTCATTGAACATTTATAAAAAAAAAGTCCTAGTTGCTATCATGCGAGCTTATTACAGGTTATGCCCTTCGTTTGGAATCTGCATTTCTGGATATGGCACAATCGTACTATACGCTTATGTCAAAACGTATACGTACCCATCGAGACCAACTTACAGCTTCTCATACCACTTTGAAGATAAGACATCAATTTAAATTGGGATTTGTAGCTGAAATTCGGCAAGATTTTAGCACAGCTTTAAAGTGAGAAGTTTATTACATCAAAAAAATATTTAAAAATTAATTGGGATTTCTTTGCAGACATTATACCCAATCGTATACAACATTAGATGAAATTCGTATTAATGATACAAATTGTTTGGAAATAAAAACTGTAGCGGGTTTTCTGAACTATAAAATTTGTCGCTTAATGTTTAAGTTAAAAGTACCCAGAGATTCGATTAATCATTTCACAAGTCATATAGAAAAGTATAAAAATCGTGTCGGCTATAAGGATCTAGTATTTGAACATTATGCCTGGTTAAGTAAACAGTAAGTGAAAATATATTTTTATAGTGTTTTAATATTCTGTCAAAATCAAGTTTTTTTTAGCAATAAATCTTTTTCACAATTTGTTTAAATTCGAAATATTCTTACAAAAAAGTGAAGCATTTTAAGAAATCAACAAAAATTTGTTAAATATTTGTATTCAAAAGATTCCTTTAGTTAATATTACCGAAGTTAAGAAGAAGCTCGCCTTAAACCTTTACGCTTAAAAACTAATGATACTTTTTTGTTAAAACTATCCACGTCTACATTAGTCATTAACATGTCTTAACAAAAATGAAACTTCATATAAAAAACAGTATTAAAAAAATGTTAATAAAGACGGTGTAATAAAAAAAGAAGCTTAAATTTTTTATAACAAAAAATATATTAAACAAGTTTGAAAGTGTTGAAAATTAGTGGTGAGCTTTGGGAAACCTGGTGAAATTTAGCTGTCAGATTGTTTCTGAAATATTGCTACTAAAAATAAGCAAACACTCTTCATAAATGACTAAAGGCCAGGATTCACTATCCTATATAATCGTTATATTTAATTACAAAAAAATCTGCATTTTTTTAAAAGATTATCAAATGGTACAAATCAAAACCACATTTTTAACAGAGTTCATTGACTTCAACAGAGCACTGTTCTTGGTATAACATTCACTGTAATTATCCCAATTATTTTAGAGGCTACAACTTGGAATCATGAAAAGTGCTACCTGAAAAAACGCTTGGAGATGTTGGTCCGAGGGTTACCTTTTTTAAACTAAAATATTGGAATTACGAAAATAACTTAAGAATAGCAGAAAAAAGGGTTTAAATTTGAAAATTTCTTTGGAAAATTAGTGGTCAATATGAAAAAATGGGGATAGGCTGATAAACACACCATAAACAAATGATGGTCCAGGGAGTACTTAATGGACCTATATTAGTAGGATATTTGAAATAATCTTAGAACTTGAGAAAAAGCTGAGTTTTTAAAATATGGCATATTTAAAAATGTTACGGGTAATTAGTATAATATTAAATAATTAATATTTATTCCCAAAAATTGTATAAAGTACGAGCTCGATAGCACCGATTAGCGCTACAGGTAATTTTTTACATTACAGTCTTTATAAGTGCAACTTTTGTTCTTTTGTCTCTATTTTTTTTTAGTTTAGAAACATAGTGTCATAAACTGTCTAAGTTTCGGTAAAATAACCAGTGCCCCTCAGAAATATTTACCAATGATGAGTAGCCGAAAACGCAAACATTTATTGTTTTATATAAAAAAAAATGTTTTATTATGATAAAAAACTAAACATTGCAATTTAATGTACCAAAAACTTCTAAAGTAGCACCATATACTCACTCGTACGTCAACTTCCGTAGAAAAGTACACTTATATCTAATAAACAGTTGAATGGGTGTGCTCATAAGCTCATGAGCTAGTGTTCATACTCGAACACAAACTTGCTTACTGAACACATGTCTACTCATACCAAACTATTAGTAAGCAAAGCTCTCTCTATTCGCATCATATACTCAATAAGCTGACCGAGTAAAGCAAACTTTCTATACTATTAAGCGCCGAGTTTACTTACTTGTCTTATTTTCGAAGCACTCAGTGTGTTTTACTTAGTAGTTCTATAGAACTTCTGGATAAGGCTTAGTGCATTTTGCTTGCAATAGTGTTTTTTTTTTTATTTCTTAAGAAATGAAGACTTTAAAATGAACTTAAGTAGTGTTGTTAAAAAGTTATGGGTTTTTTGTTTGTACACTCGAATTGTGTTCGTGTTTCACTCAAAGCATACAACTCCTTGAACTCGCCCAATATTATTGTTATTTTGTTCATCATTTAGTCATATTTATTTAAACCTGCTTATGGAAACTCTACAAGCTCATCCCGTTTAGCTATCTGGTACCCGTTGTGCACTCACCGTTACTCGTGTGCAATAAAAGGTAACATCAACAACTCCGATTTCCTCTCGGTTGCGCAAACCGAGCTCGTAATGTAACTAAACACCTTACACCTTACGTCTGCATTAAGTGATGGCATAAAACCATCAAATTGAAGAAAGACAGTAAGGAAAAATTAAAACTTAATTTGTTTGTTGGTGTTTTGTTGAAGCTTTAGTATTCTGTAATATTATTCTATTAACATGTACACTACTCATTGTATTTTGTAGAATTTTATTACTTACACTGCCAAAAGGCTTCTCTAAAATTAGGAAAAAGGTTTCCTGATGAACTGACCTAAGCAACCAGTGAAATACGTATAGGAGCTAGCTCTTTTCCTCCAACAAATAAATTGCATTCTTATTATAAAATGATATGGGTAATTAGCATAATATTAAATAATTCCATTTTCTAGCCTTGATTATGGGGAAACAATTTTTAATTTTATTAATAAAATTAAATTAAATTTTAGATTAATTAAATTAATTAATTAAAACTTTTAATAATGATGTTCTTAATATAAAACTCGCAAATTCACAAAAAACTAATAAATTCACTAAAAATCTAAATGTCAAAAATATAGTAAAAAATTGAAACAAAAATCGATTTTCCACCAAATATCGAAAATTTCCCAAAATCATTTCATAAAATGATTATGTATGATTAAAATTGACAAAACAATAAATTACTTAACTTCACAATTCGATACGTTACTTAATTTAATTATTTTCAATGAAATTAAGCAAGTTTATGAAAAAAAGTTTAAAAAGCACGTGTTGCTTTTTAAACATTATTGACAAGATTCTTATTTATATACATCTTGAACTATAGATTTTATAAAATACAAAAGAAAATGTTTCAAATGTTATTAAAAAACTTTTTTTGTAACATAAAATTATTTTATAGACACAGCGTTTTCGCTGAACTATTTTGTGAGGCCATTAAGAATGGACTGCCCGCCCTACAAACTCAACATCCCGGCATATATTTCCACAAAGCAGCCGAATATATACAAAGACGTAAAGAAGCATTTATGCAATACAATGGTAAATTAAAATATATACACTACAAATATATGTATAAAAATACATTTTTCTTTTAATTTTAACAGTAACATCAAGTCCTACGGAGCCCCAAAATAACTTTAATACCCAAGTGAATAATATCTCCTCGTTGTACACTGAATATTTTGGCATTATATCTTTAACATCGGGAGAACCTATTAACGAACAACAAATCAGCTTAATGATAAGAGAAAATGAAAAATTGTTTAATCACTCGGTAACTTAACTTTACAAATACAATTTTTTATTACATTTAAAATTTAAAACTACTTTTTTTTGCTTTAGAATGCTATTATTAATTTGCTAAGTTTAGCCATGGCTCAATTTAAAATCTACAAGTGTTTAAGATTTCGCAAAAAATTGGCCATTGATATGGCTGATGAATATTTTAAAAGTGGTGAACATGGCAAAGCTTTAACGTAAGTTTCTTTTAACCATTTTAATTGTAACTTGTATTAACAATGGATTTTCTTTCTAGTTTATATTCTCTAATGTTACCTGACTATCGTCATGATAATTGGCCTACTCTATTTTCGGATGTTCTTTTAAAGACTATGCGTTGCGCATTATTATCTGCATCGATTGGTGATTTTATTTCTTGCAGTTTGGAAGCCTTATCATTTAAGATTAATTATACGCCGAATGAAAGAGTTATTGTCTTGGAGAACCTGTGGAAAGTTTTGCAGGTATTTATAATAAATAAAACTTTAATGTGCACATTTGTATCAGTCTTAAACTGTAGTGATATATATTCGATCCATGGGTCAACTTCGATCCATGGAAACCAGAAATTAAAATAAAATTATGTGCTAGTGTTTTGTTTTAGTTTAAATCCAAACAAACACATAAATGTAACCAAGTTTTTATTACAAAATTTCCGGTGTTTAATTTAAAATATCACCTAATTTGTAAAAAATATTCTTTCAACCCTATGGAGTAGGTAGAGAATATAAACACCTAACAATTTGTTAGGTGTCTAAGGGTGCGAACAGAATGGCCGCTTGTTGCCGAGCCGAGCCGACTCACGCTAATTTCCAGAACTTGTTCTCGAATCAGTGCTTATATTTAATTTATTATTTGTGTTTTGTGTATGTTTGTATGCATTTGAGTTTGTTGTTCATTCGTGTGTTTTTTTTTAATTTTGTTTATAAGTTTTTTTAATTTTTTATAATTGTTATAATTTTATTTAATTTTTATTATTTATTTGAATTTTTATTATTTTTTTTTTTAATTTTTATTTCTTAAGTTTTTTTTTCTTTTTAATTTTTATTATTTTTTTAATTTTTTGATTGCATGTTTTATTTACTTTTTGTTAAATTTTTGTTTTTGATTTTATTTAAATGTTTTCCAAACAAGTTGAAATCATAACAACTAACATAAACCATGTTTTCGGCGCTGAAATACGCTTTGAAACTGTTTTCTCGCATTCAATCAGCTTTGCGCTCTGACCAGTTTAGCGCCCACTATAACCTGTTCGCGCTTATTTGTACTAATTTGTATAGTACCAGTTTTCTCGCATTGGTGCTCGCAATAAGCGTCAGTAGCCTCGGCTCGGCAACAAGCGGCCACTCTGTTCGCACCCTAACTTTTTAAGTATTTAGTACTTCGAAGTTTCATTCATATTTATTTTCAATCCAAATATGTAGCGGGTGGTCCAAATACAAGTATCTTTTAAAAAATAATTTAAAATAAAACTTTAAATATGGAACACGATATCGTTTATGTGACTGCCGTGGCTGGCTTTGCAGTAGCTTATCCTGTCAGTCCAATTTTCCAAGACTATGTTGATGGTTTCAGGTTCTATCTCACGAATGGCTCTAGACAATATTAGCCTTAAGAACATTTATCGTATATGGATTTTTCACATAGCAGCAGTCTTTAACGGTATCTACAATAAGTCTAAAGAGTTCAAAACGCAGCTCCGAGGCAGCCAATGGGCATCACCAAGATGGCTGATAACACGATTACTAAATTTAGTGAGCAAAATATCGTTTTTTGATAAGTTGTGTGACATGGTGCGCCATCCTGCTAAAACCAAATATTTTCCAACTTATCTTGCATTTCAGACCATAAAAATTCCGTAATCATGGTTCTGTGGCGAGCGTTGTCTGAAATATTGTTTTGGAAAAAAAGGGCCAATGCTGCAACCATTCCAAAGGTCACACCATAATGTCAATCTCTGTGGATGCATTGGCTTCTCGACAGTGACGTGCTTCTTTTCTAATCATAAATTGCGGCTTTTTTGATTGTTGATATAGCTGCCGAAATGAAAATGCGCCTCGTCAGAAACTCTTTACATGTTAATATATGCAGACATTAATTCGTGATATTCATGACATAATTGATATTCGTTGGCTTCTTTTCTTTCCTAATAACTTTTTTTCTTGTTAGTATTTTAAATTAAATTTTTTTCATTTCAATTATTTGCAGTGCCAACCACCAGTATCACAAAATCAAAATGCTCCTGAAGTACGAACACAATGGGAAGAAGCATTGTCCAGTGTCAAATCTCCCCTGCAAATAGATCTAGACAAATTAACGGAGTTGATAGAATATTGTTCAACTTTTGAAAAGTTTGAATTAAAAAATGATGATATTATAAAGTTAAATTTAATTATAAGGTAATATTTGAAAAAAAAAAAAAAACATTTCTTTACATGTGTTTTTTTCTAAATAGCGCTTTTCTTTTCACTTCAGACTACAAACTGATGTTCCCCTTAAAATACGTAACCTACAAATTATTATCACTGATGGCTCCAATAATTACAAACTGCCAGCCTCGCAATACAGTAAAGTAAATGACCTCTTAACACTAAGGGATCAGTTTAAAAATAACTCGGATGCCATACAAACTCCTCTGCAACAGTTTGAACAGAATTTCAAATTGGAACCTACTTATTATTATCGTTTTCTATTCACTACAGAGGCCCAACAATTCTTGGAAAATACTCAGTTACGTGTAGTACGCATAGAGGCAGCAATTGGTACAGAGAAATTAACAGTGTTACTCTGTAAAAGTTCACCTTTTGCAAATAAGGCCTTTCGTTATCACAGCCGTGTTCGTGATTTAGATGACAATATCATAATTAATCCAATTTGTTACATTACTCCGACGTAGGTCATCTTTGATTGTTGTTAAAATACATTGCTTAACAATATTTAGCCTTTTGTTATTAGACTATAAGGATGTGTAACTGATTTATTTTAACAGTTATAATTCTGATAGCAATACACATTTAAAATAATATTTTGTTTATATTTAACTATTAATTTTATTTTGTTATTGTGTTTTTATTTCGTTACAGATTCCATTTAGTCACGCAATGTAATTTAGGCAATGAAACGATGCTTATCAATGAATATTATCCCGTTACCACGACTATTAGCAATCCCTATAATGTGTTTCTAACTGGTATTGCCTTGAATATAAGTGTACCTAATAATTTGAGAAATAAAGGTAAGTGATAAAATTTAATAATAATAGTTTTTAAAAATAAACGAAAAAAAAATACTTTATATTTTGGGTATTAGAACTTTTATAGTTTTAATTTTTGAAGTCAGTGAATTTTTAATTTGGGTTAATAGCACGTCAACAATTAAACTTATACTTAATTAGATAAATGCTTTAATACACTTTTAAAATCAAAAATATGCTAATACAATGCCAAAAACAAATGAAAATATTTCAAATTATTTCAAATAAATAACGATTCTTAAAAAAAGGAATCTAAAATAAAAATTTAAAAGGATTAATATATGTATGTAAGCATAAATAAGAAAAAAATAAATGAAAGATAATTTACGTCAAAAAAATACCTAATGTAGGTACACCCTATATTTCATTTTCCATGGAATTACACCTAGTAATAAACACTTGCAAAATTACCTCATTTTGCTCTTCTTGCAGAACCCATTCTTTAATTTTTTGCATATAGAGGTTTTTTTGCTCAAGAAAAAACATTTTCCTTTTTTCCCCTTTTAATTTATTTCTTTGTGAAAAAGATGAAAATGCCTTTTAATTGAAAAGGTTTTCTTTGTTTTAAATGTTTGGTAATATAAAATGCATTGCATGCTAGCAAAAGCATTTTTAATGGATGTGCACTTACATATAACGAGTGATTTTTTAAGAGCTTGAGAACTTTTTTTTTTAAAAAAACGCATAAAATTTGCAAAATCTCATCGGTTCTTTATTTGAAACGTTAGATTGGTCCATGACATTTACTTTTTGAAGATAATTTCATTTAAATGTTGACCGCGGCTGCGTCTTAGGTGGTCCATTCGGAAAGTCCAATTTTGGGCAACTTTTTCGAGCATTTCGGCCGGAATAGCCCGAATTTCTTCGGAAATGTTGTCTTCCAAAGCTGGAATAGTTGCTGGCTTATTTCTGTAGACTTTAGACTTGACGTAGCCCCACAAAAAATAGTCTAAAGGCGTCAAATCGCATGATCTTGGTGGCCAACTTACCGGTCCATTTCTTGAGATGAATTGTTCTCCGAAGTTTTCCCTCAAAATGGCCATAGAATCGCGAGCTGTGTGGCATGTAGCGCCATCTTGTTGAAACCACATGTCAACCAAGTTCAGTTGTTCCATTTTTGGCAACAAAAAGTTTGTTAGCATCGAACGATAGCGATCGCCATTCACCGTAACGTTGCGTCCAACAGCATCTTTGAAAAAATACGGTCCAATGATTCCACCAGCGTACAAACCACACCAAACAGTGCATTTTTCGGGATGCATGGGCAGTTCTTGAACGGCTTCTGGTTGCTCTTCACTCCAAATGCGGCAATTTTGCTTATTTACGTAGCCATTCAACCAGAAATGAGCCTCATCGCTGAACAAAATTTGTCGATAAAACACATTTCGAACCGAACACTGATTTTGGTAATAAAATTCAATGATTTGCAAGCGTTGCTCGTTAGTAAGTCTATTCATGATGAAATGTCAAAGCATACTGAGCATCTTTCTCTTTGGCACCATGTCTGAAATCTCACGTGATCTGTCAAATACTAATGCATGAAAATCCTAACCTCAAAAAAATCACCCATTATAAAATATATACCTCAAACGATTACAAAAATAAATTTGGTCGAATTTCGATCACATGGCTAACTCTAGTCAATGTAAAAGTGGATGCCTAATACAGTTCAAATGATAATGCCATACACATCAATTTCATGTGTTGTGTGACACAACTTGTGTCCCCTTATAAATATTTTTATATATAAACACCTTTTAATTATTATTTTGTATATAATCAAGAGTATGTCTGTTACGGTTAAGCTCATATACATCAAAATCACCTCTTTTGGGAGGTTGCCATTAAATTTAATTCTAGTGTTTTAATAGCTTTTTATAGCAGCCGGCATAAAATTGCACACTCTTTGTAAATTTAAATTTTAAGGTTAAAAAAATAAGGACATATGTATATACGTCAAAATTTCTTTTTTAATATTTTGAATTTTTGTTTACACTTGTTTATATAGTTTATATAGTGGGCATAATAAATTTCATATGACTGTCAATAATAGTTAAAAATAGAGACTTATACTATATAAGAGAACACCCTTTAATTAATTTTTAATTTTTTACTTGTTTTCATATGCATAGCCTTTTAAAATAAAAATAATTTCAAATTCGATTCAAAAATGGCGGAGTTCTAAAGTAACATAAGAAAATTACAGAAGAATTGACAACTTGCCTCTTTTTACTGAAGTCGGTTAAACACCAAAGATAATTAAACATAGAACTTTATTTAAAAAATGTGTTGATGATCAAGAGACATTTTAATGAGAACAACTCTTGACTATCATGATCTTGTTTGAATATAGTAAAACATTAAAAATGTATGTATTATAATATAAAATAAATGAGAAATTAATTACTTTTTCCATTTCTTTAAACATTTTTATGATTTTTGATTGCATTCATTTGCTTCACTGCAGTGATTCATTTCCCATCATCATTCAGCTAAAGTGTTGTCACTATTTGCTTTTATAAACGCGTTGTGCATAAGATTCTCTGCAGTGATAAGTTAACGAAAGGGGTCCCTTAAAATTATTGTAAAAACAGCCTTTGTAAACTTGTTTAGGTGTTTTAACTTGTTGGGTCTGTATGTATGTTACAAATTATAAAAAAAAAAATATATTAAGCATTTTTCATAAGCTAAAAACGCAAACGGGGTTTATGTATGTCATGAGATAAAGCTACTAATTGGTTCAACTTAGTGAACCCACTGGGATCGTTTTAGACTGCATCTCTAGTTTTCTCACAGACCTCTGCGTGTTAACTTCCGAGCAACAGTGTTTTAGTAACCGCCAAGGCGTGGGCTAAAGTGTGAGCGGTAAAACTTTCCCTCAGGTTGAGAGGTTGAAGTTGGGTTTGTAACCCGCTGCATAAAACACCCTACAATGAAATCGAGAATGTTTGAAAATGAACGGGCTCTCCTTAATTTTGACGACCAGCACTAACGTTTAAAGGACCATGATTTACGAATATGCACTTGGAATGTACGTAGTCTCTTCAGGCCTGTTGTCAACTGGCGGATGATGGAAAGGGCTATCCTTAACAGAACGAAAAATGCGACATCTATTACAGTGAGATGAAAGTTAGCACCAGTTCAGATGCGAATTTTTTGTGAACAAGCATCACCTGGTCGCCGGCTTCAAACCAGTTGACGAACGGTGGCCACAAACCGCAACAGGGGCAATTTTATAGCGGTCTAATATGTGCTGATGTGACGACTTGAAGATACTAAAGGACAAGATTTATGAGTTAGGTTTCAGACCGCTGTTCCGTCCAACAAACGGAAAAACATCAAAAAAGTGATTTCACAAAAAAATAAATATTCCCCCAAACAAATTCAAAATTCCACCAGAAGTTCGAAATGTCACTAAAAACACAACAAGGAAGTTTTGCTAAAAAATCGAGATTTCACTTATAAAAATTTATGTTTAAGAAAAAATCTAAATTTCCCCAAATCAAGTATAAGCCAATAAGCCAAACCGAGTATAAGCCAATAAATTTTAAATTAAATGAATAACGATAACGTTTCCAAGTCGAAAATTCACCATAGCTGACTATAAAAAAATCACTAAAATTAAAAAGCTTATTTATACGAGCTATCCTCGGTGCGCGTCGCTACACCCATCCAGAAAAAATACAATAAACACTTGGAAGAAAAGTATGACTAACCTTTAACGCAAAAACGCGCGCTATTCTAAAGTCAAAAATTTTCCCATCCAACTTGTTTTTAGCTAGACTATGCACATTAGTTCGAGGGTTACTTGTGCAAAGTTTGAAGACTATACCTAATGTAGTTCTCTAGGTACACGATAATAATTTTTTACTTTGTATAGGAGGTACCATGCCCTCCATTCAAATTCAGTCTGGGTTTCTCTACATAATGTATCTTAATATGGGGGTTACTGATGCAAAATTCCAAGGCGTTACCAATTAAGGTTCTCTAGATACAGGATAATAATTTTTACTTTGTATGGCGGGTACCACGCTCACTGTCCTAATTCAGCCTATGTTTTTCTAGAGTATACGCATGGGTATGGGGTTTACTTGTACCCACGTTGAAGACCATACCTATTATAGTTCTCTATTTTGTATGGGAAGTACCACGCCCACTATCCCAATTCATTCTGTATTTTGGAAGACTATGCGCCTTAGCACAAAGGCTACTCTTGCAAAGTTTCAAGGCGCTAATAATTATTTATTTTGTATGGGCGGTACCACGCCAACTTTTCCGGCTATAACTCATGAACCAATACACATACAGAAACCGTTTGTACATAAAAACCTTGGTATTGACGTCACCTTTCAACTTTGTAGAAACGAAATCGGTTCACGCATTCCAGAGAACATCAATTACTAACACAATCCAACTTTTTTTATAATGGGTTATTTTTTTGAGGTTAGGATTTTCATGCATTAGTATTTGACAGATCACGTGAGATTTCAGACATGGTGCCAAAGAGAAAGATGCTCAGTATGCTTTGACATTTCATCATGAATAGACTTACTAACGAGCAACGCTTGCAAATCATTGAATTTTATTACCAAAATCAGTGTTCGGTTCGAAATGTTCAAATGTGACAAATTTTGTTCAGCGATGAGGCTCATTTCTGGTTGAATGGCTACGTAAATAAGCAAAATTGCCGCATTTGGAGTGAAGAGCAACCAGAAGCCGTTCAAGAACTGCCCATGCATCCCGAAAAATGCACTGTTTGGTGTGGTTTGTACGCTGGTGGAATCATTGGACCGTATTTTTTCAAAGATGCTGTTGGACGCAACGTTACGGTGAATGGCGATCGCTATCGTTCGATGCTAATAAAATTTTTTGTTGCCAAAAATGGAACAACTGAACTTGGTTGACATGTGGTTTCAACAAGATGGCGCTACATGCCACACAGCTCGCGATTCTATGGCCATTTTGAGGGAAAACTTCGGAGAACAATTCATCTCAAGAAATGGACCGGTAAGTTGGCCACCAAGATCATGCGATTTGACGCCTTTAGACTATTTTTTGTGGGGCTACGTCAAGTCTAAAGTCTACAGAAATAAGCCAGCAACTATTCCAGCTTTGGAAGACAACATTTCCGAAGAAATTCGGGCTATTCCGGCCGAAATGCTCGAAAAAGTTGCCCAAAATTGGACTTTCCGAATGGACCACCTAAGACGCAGCCGCGGTCAACATTTAAATGAAATTATCTTCAAAAAGTAAATGTCATGGACCAATCTAACGTTTCAAATAAAGAACCGATGAGATTTTGCAAATTTTATGCGTTTTTTTTTTTAAAAAAAATTCTCAAGCTCTTAAAAAATCACTCGTTATATAAGATATACGACAACTTATTGTTTAGCATAATAGCGTTCTTTTGACATATAAAAAACTGAGTCGATTTTAATGATTGAAAGACCCAATTTTGTATGCTTATACAGGCCTATTGATTTAATTGATTTTTTTACTTTCAGCGCATTATCACAACTGTGGTGTTTCAATTCTATCAATAATATTAATTTTGATAATCTTATGCATCAACAGAGTTTAATAAATAGTTATAAAAAAATTCTGCGCCTAAACAAATATGCGGCAGTGTAAATTTTTAATTTTGTTTTCTAACTTAGTGTATTACTTATAATTGAAACAAATTAGTTTTAATACAAGTACGACTGTTATGGTTAATTAATATAATTTTTATATTAAAAATTTGTTTTTCTCATTGTTAATAATACGCTTTGGACTACTGCAAAATTAAAGCACAAAAAATGCATTTACATGCATTAACAAAAGGTTTGCAATAATTTGCTGTTTTTATTGTACTGTAAAATTTTGTTTAATTAGAGCTTATAGATTAAACACGTTTAAAATAATTAATTATTTTTTCTTATAAAAAAAATATTTGTAATTTTCTAGAAACTTTTTTTTTGGTTAAAGTTAAAGTTTCATAGCTCGATCAATAAAGTTTCTTACTTTCTTAATATTTGTATAGACACCGGGATAATTTGTTCTTGCACAACCGAGACCCCACGACACAACTCCACATAGTTGATTTTGATAAACAGCCGGTCCACCAGAATCACCGAAACAAGCATCTTTTCCTCTCAAGTCGCCAGCACAAAACATTGTCTGCGTTACAATACTGCCATTTATTTTGTACATATTCGAACATCGTTTACGTGCTACTAAGGGTACTCGGACTGTACGCAATTGATTTGATTCACGATTATTATGTTCGTTCAATGCACCCCAACCATAAACATCTATATAATCACCAAGTTTCCAGCTGGACTTGCATAGTTCAATAGTAGCAATATTATCGCCGCTCATGTTGCCCGATAATTTTAGTACCGCTATATCTGTATGATAAGTTCTTGAATTATACTCTTTAGGTGTTATAATTTTACTAACACTACGCCGTACTCCCGATTCGGAAAGATAGGTGGCGCCACCCACCACTGTTAGTTGAGATGGATGTAGGTTTTTTACACAGTGAGCAGCGGTTATAACAATTTCTGGTGTCACCAACGAACCGCCGCATATGAATTTGCCATTAACACGTAAATTAACTGTGAATTTAGCACTTCTTATATTGGTAATCGATCCATTAACTATGCGAGCACTATTTTCACTTCCTGTTACGTAAGTTTGGCAAAGTATTAAAAACGTACATAATAAATACTGTATGAGAGTTTTAGCGAATAAATATTTCGTCATTTAGGTATTACACGTCACTTTTATTATTTTTTCGAAGCAATCGATATTATGTTTTCACATTGTTTGTTTTAATGTTTAAATTTTTTGTCGTAGTTCACGAACCAACCGTTATTTTCATTTATTTATTTTAACATCGAAATAGTTGAAGGTCTTTCGACGAATGCAATATTTATACGCCAACAACTTGCATTGCAAAATGACATGTGTACGAGTATAAAAATTTCGAGATAGTTATCTTTATTTTTTTACACAAAAATATTTACTGTTTTTAATAAAACAAAGCACAAATTTATTTTATTAATTTATTTTATTAATAAATAAGCATTTTCATTTTTTGTCAAGTTAAATTATTCTGTGAATATTTAGCGGCTATAGTTTCGACATACTTGCTACGTTGAATAAAATAGTTACCGCAAGAAATATTTCTAACTCTGACAATATAAATCTTTAAGTTCATACTGAAGCCTTCCATCTCTCATAAATAATGGGTGATTTTTTTGAGGTTAGGATTTTCATGCATTAGTATTTGACAGATCACGTGAGATTTCAGACATGGTGCCAAAGAGAAAGATGCTCAGTATGCTTTGACATTTCATCATGAATAGACTTACTAACGAGCAACGCTTGCAAATCATTGAATTTTATTACCAAAATCAGTGTTCGGTTCGAAATGTTCAAATGTGACAAATTTTGTTCAGCGATGAGGCTCATTTCTGGTTGAATGGCTACGTAAATAAGCAAAATTGCCGCATTTGGAGTGAAGAGCAACCAGAAGCCGTTCAAGAACTGCCCATGCATCCCGAAAAATGCACTGTTTGGTGTGGTTTGTACGCTGGTGGAATCATTGGACCGTATTTTTTCAAAGATGCTGTTGGACGCAACGTTACGGTGAATGGCGATCGCTATCGTTCGATGCTAACAAACTTTTTGTTGCCAAAAATGGAACAACTGAACTTGGTTGACATGTGGTTTCAACAAGATGGCGCTACATGCCACACAGCTCGCGATTCTATGGCCATTTTGAGGGAAAACTTCGGAGAACAATTCATCTCAAGAAATGGACCGGTAAGTTGGCCACCAAGATCATACGATTTGACGCCTTTAGACTATTTTTTGTGGGGCTACGTCAAGTCTAAAGTCTACAGAAATAAGCCAGCAACTATTCCAGCTTTGGAAGACAACATTTCCGAAGAAATTCGGGCTATTCCGGCCGAAATGCTCGAAAAAGTTGCCCAAAATTGGACTTTCCGAATGGACCACCTAAGACGCAGCCGCGGTCAACATTTAAATGAAATTATCTTCAAAAAGTAAATGTCATGGACCAATCTAACGTTTCAAATAAAGAACCGATGAGATTTTGCAAATTTTATGCGTTTTTTTTAAAAAAAAAGTTCTCAAGCTCTTAAAAAATCACTCGTTATTATTTGAAGCAATATAGAGGATTAAAATGCTTGGGATCTAATAACGAACCGTTAAATAATTTAAACGCTGTGCCAAAAATACAACAAAAACAGGAAAATATGTATATCGGCTTACAGTATTTCTTATGCAGTTTATACTTTCTACTTAAGGCTTAATAACATCAGTGTTGGAAATTTGTAAAGAAATGTAATAAGTCTGTTGTTTCTAAACAGCTAGTCTGTGTTTATTGGAACTTTACATGGCTGTAGAAGAGGTGATACTTATGATTTCATAAAAATTCTCAAAAAAAATAAAGAATTTAAAAAATGAGCAATTGAGACCTGTAGGAAAAATTCTAATTGCACAGTGGGGCAGGGTCGAAATTTCTTAGAAATAATATTTTTCTTTCTAGACTGATTGAACTTCTCATTTAGTATATTAAATTTGAAGCATAAAGCCTAGTACTCTGTTCAAATTTGTAAAAAAAGGTTGAGCAACATTTATTATTTCATAAGGAAAATTTGACATTTAAAATGTGGTGTCTATCTCAGCGATTTCGAAGAATTTTACGATTTTATTTCTTTTAAATATACCACATTGTTTTACAAAATTTTCCCCAAAAAATTAAAAGAAATCCACATGAAATAATGCCCATTTGCTTATTTCACAGTTTTGATAAAATGTTGCCAGAAACATTTCAATGTTTTTCTACAGTAAAAACAGAGTACTAATTTAGCAATTTTTTTTCATGACTTTTTCATAAAGTTTTTTGACTGCATTCCGCATGAAAAAATGAACAATCTGAGTTTTTATTCAGAAAATTGGGAAAAATCCACTGATGAGCTAGTTAAGCGCTACCGAAATAGCTATCTGGATTTGCTTTCCCCATAGTAATCAATTTCAATTATTATATTTTTTGGAAACAAATATTTGACTATTATGTCTTTTTGCTTTGAATTTATTTTATATTTGTTAAAAATACCTTTGAGAAAATCTATATAAATAAAATAAAACGTCGTTCGTTGGTAAACGCATCACTTAAGAACGGATGCACCGATTTGGCCAATTTTATTTTTAAATCTTCAGTTAAGTTGAGTTAAACTAAGGTTTTTACGGAAAGAGAAATTGAACACGCCCAATTTTTTAAGTAGCTAGAGAACTATAGAAGGTAGATCTTTGAAATTTTACACCAGTAATCCCCTTATTTATATACATAGTTTAGCGAAACACACGCTAAATTGGATTAGTGGACGTGGTACCTCCAATACAAAGTGATCAATTATTATCGTTTACACACTACAATAGGTAGAGTCTTGAAACTTTGCAAATTCAGACTGGATTAAGATAGTGGGAGTGGTACTTCCCATACAAAGTAAAAATTTGTTATTGTGTTAATACATATCGTCCCCTCAATATAACAATAGCGTATGTGCTCACACGCTATTATTTTTTTACTGCATATTTAGAATCTCCATCATTGATTTTATGTCTGGTAAAAATTTCGTCAAATTCTACTTCTAAAAAGTGGGTCAAAATGTAGTTGGAAAAAATAGTGTATAATTTGTTGTTCAAAATTTTCCTTCAATAAGTGTGTAAGCTCATATGTGCTATTTTACTTGAAATTGTCACTCCAAAGTTGTTAAAAGAATAATACTATATATGCATTATACTCCATTTTCAAAAATACAATTTATGAAAACTTTAACTCATAAAATAGCTTATAATAATATAGTGTATATTGTTTGACCATTTCTATACCCCACATAAGCTGTTTTATTTTCAATACAAATTCGAAAGTTTTATCAAAAATTGACAAAAATAGTAGCCTATGCGATGTTTACGTTCTTTTGACAACATGAATGCCAAGGAAATAGTCATTGGAAGTTTCTGTTTGCAAATTCAGTTCGCGGAGTAAGTTTGTTCGTTAAAAATATGTATTTGAAATGTCTGAATGAGTATCTTCTATTATATAATGTAAGTGAAGTGAGTGAGGTAAATATCAAGAGGCTGTGAAACGAAACCACCAGTAGTTGTGGAAATTGCTCCAAAGACTGATGAGTCTGATTTCGCTGTTGGATCGTCGGACATAGAGATACCTAAAACAGATGATGAGAATGGTACAGACTTCTCTGCAGGATCGTCGGACGAGTATGTACCCGATTCGGATGATGATGCATAGGCTTTGGCAGATGAATTAGATAATTTAGTGATAAAGACAGCAGATGTAGTTTTATAAGAAATCGCAGACTGTGGTGATACTTATATCAATAACAAGAATGAAAATGCTAGAAATATACTTACGCGAAAGAGAAAGGTGAGTACAGCAAACAGCTTTTGAGAAATATTGTTTGGGTCTAGCTACGTCTAACTGTGAATTATTTCCGATCGAACAAAAATCAATCGAAACAATTATTTTATAAGAAGGAATGGGATGAAGACTTGAAAGTAATTGATATTGGAGAAACGCAAAAAACAAAAATGGTGATCAACTTTTCGTTTACTGGAAAATACAATAAAGAGCTGCCAATTTGTAATCGAAAGCTGCATGTTCTCCAAAATTTGTGCAAAAAGAATGTAATTCCTCGTGGCTCGCAGTCATTTTTTTTAACTTACAAGGTGGAAAGAAGCGAAATTGTTTAGATGAGCCAGATGTAGCAGAGGAAGAGAAATAAATTTCTATTTTTTTTTTTATTTACGCAATGTATACCTTAATTTGACATAATTTTATGTTTATAATAACCCAAATTGGAAATTAATGAATATGTGCCACTGAATTAACAAAACTATGAATTAATCACTGTTTTATAATGTTACAAATTGATATTTTTGAGATCAAGTATTTTATTAAAAATACCGTAAAATTATAGAATAAAATAGCGTATACCATACAAAATAAAATAGTGTATCAGATACATCATACGAATTCCTTACAAAATAAAATAGCCTATATGGAGGACTTGCGCTTTGAATGACATAATTATGGTCTTGAAGGATGCGTATAATAAATAAAATTGGTCAATTTAAAGACAAGAAACGGTATTATGTATTCGTCGAAAAATCCAATATGAAGAATTTTTATTTACCGCGATATTGAGGTTTTAATAGCCATCCGATTTGACAAAAACGTTAAACTCAATTTTCTCAAAACCCCAAAAAAAATTATACGCTATTGTTATATTGAGGGGACGATATAGTCTAGCAAAAAAACAGATTGAATGGCAAAAGTGGGTGTCGAACCTTGCATATGAACTAAAACATTTTTGTCGTGAGAATAGTGTGCGTTTTCGAGTTAACGGTTTACTTTTCTTGCAAGTGTTTATTGTATTTTTTGTGGATGGGTGTAGCGAAGCGCACCGGGGTTAGCTAGTTATATTTTGTAATTTTTGAAAACCTTTAAATAGTCAACAAAAAAGTAATTGAATTTGATTCGCCTAAAAAATTTAAAAAAAATACTTTTTTATGTTTTTAGGGATATTTATAACAAAGGTTTTTTTAAAAACTCTTGAACAATGAAAAAAAAAGAAAACTTTTGAAAAATAATAAATCTAGTGGATTTTTGTTTCGCTCTTGATAAAAAACCCGACTTAAGTAGGTCTACAAAAATTCCAATTCTAAAGTCAAATATAAGATATAAGCTATAAGCTAAAAGCACAGTTCTTTGTAGTACTTAGCTAGAGAAATCGACAGAAAAAAACAAAAATTAGAAATTGGCATCGGTATGATACTTTCATACGTCCGGGGTGGCCTACTTTAAGGCAATTTTACGCCTACTTAAGTGCAACTAAACCTTTGAATAAAAGAAGTTTCAATAAAATCAGACTTCCACTGTGCAGAAATTAAAACACAAAAAGAGTATAGTTAACAAAATAAGTTGTTGTAAGAAAACACTGGGATATTTATATCAACAAACGTAAAATTCAATCTCAGAGATAATTTTTTTTTAAAAGAAGTAACACTCAGATTTAACCCTTGCGACTTTTTCTTGTTAATGAGTGGTAAGTTATTTGGGTTAAACGAAGAGAGTATTATTGAAGCAAACAACTAGTTTGAGGCTATAAAGGACACGATGCTAAGAAATAAAATGCTGATTTGAGTAAAATAATATATTATATTCAAAATATAATAAATTATCAAATTGCCCTCGTAAGTCACCAAATGATTTAAAAGAATTCTTTTAAATTGCGCTCTTTTATTTTAGTAACAATTTATTATTTGATTTATTCATAAAACTTTTATCTCTCTTGTACATTATTTTTTCAATAAATTCTCTAACATAATTAATATTCGTGTAGACACCGGGATATTTACTGCGAGCACAACCGATACCCCACGATACAACACCGCACAATTGATTTCTATATATCGCTGGTCCACCAGAATCACCAGTACAAGCATCTTTTCCCCTCAAATTGCCAGCACAAAACATCGAACGCGTTATTTTACCCTGTCCCTTATACATATCGCTACATTTTGCCTGCTCTAAAATGGGTACATTCACTGTACGCAATTGATTTGAACTTTTATCATTATTCTCGGAAATTTGACCCCAACCATAGACCGTTATAAAATCATTCGTCTTCCAATTTGATTGACACAATTCAATGGTTGATATGTTGGCACCTTTCATATTACTAGATAACTCCATTACAGCTATATCCATGTCAATAGTTGTGGGATTATATTTTTTATGGACAAATATTTTTGAAACACTGCGTTTAATACCCTTATCAGAGAGAAATGTTGCTCCTCCCACAACAGTGAGATCAGACGCTTTCACTCCTTTCACACAATGGGCCGCAGTAATAACAAATTTTTGTGTTACTAAAGTACCGCCACAAATGAATTTTTCCTTATTACGCAGATTAACAACAAACTTTGCTTTGCCAATGGTTGTAACTGTGCCACCCACAATCCGGGAACTTTCTTTCGTTCTATTAAAAGGTGAAGCACTTGTTTTATTTAGGTGTAGCAGGACTAATGCCAGCAATAAAATGTATAAAGTTTTCATTCTTTAATTTAACACTGAACTTTTGTGCGTTGGATTAATTGTATAAATAGTGTTTTTATTACAAAAATTATTTTTATTTCAATTATTAGAACAAACAAACGTACATGTTTGTATGTATAGATGTGTGTAAATCGTAGGTTTTGATATGCTGGCATATTTTCATTTCATCGCAATTACAAATCGAATTAAGGTCTTTTACTGCAATTATAATTTTTATTCATTCATGAATTTAAATAAAATTTTATAAAATATTGCCAATTTAATTATTTATTTACTTAATTATTTGTTTATAATTATTCTGATAAAAAACTTACTTCCTCGGTATTATGGTTCTCAAGTGCACAATGATAAATTATTGGAGGTACCATGACAGCGTTTCCTTTAGTATTTCCTTCCATTTATGGCTTGATCTCGCACATCTATAGCAATATTATTTACAGATAGTTTAAAAAACTATCACATTTATAGTTTTCCAGATAAAACTATGAACTTTAAATAAACACTATTGGTTCCAAACCATTTAAGTATTTCAGGAAACTAAAAAGTAGAAAAGATTCCCCATTATCAAACACATGTTCATAAGCGAAATTTCAATACTCGGACTCAATACTAGAAACTTAATAGCGAAACATATACATGACACTTGGGAAGATTTGTGGAAGAGCAACAGCGACCTTAAATTATACAAAGTTCAAAAAAATATTAATCATTCATTTAAAGTTCCAACTATACCTAAAACTGATTTTATCAAACTTACTAGACTAGAAATAGGCCACTGTTTACTTTCTTAAATATAAAATAAATAGCCTGAAATTCCTGCAAAGGATAATGAATTTGAAAGAATAAAAATATTTCTAATAGAAATCTATATCTTACATACAATAAAATAGTAACTCATTTCCATCTGTCTGTCTGTTTGTCTGCTTTTCATTTGTGGATGGATTTTGTAAATAGGTACCTTAGCATCCTGATTCAAATATAGGATCCTTTTTTTTCCAAGAGAAAGTGGAGAAAACGCAGTGAAAAAACGAAATTTCCGGTTTAAAACTGGGATATTTTAAAAACTATTGCGCAATATTAGGCGCCAATTGATTAAAATTTGTATTTTATTTGTATTTTTACTTTGTGGAATTACATTGTTATTTAAATATTTTAAACACCTTTTACAAAGGTTAGCAATAATTTTTAAAATTTTATATAAATTATATAAATTTTAATTTTATTTGAACTATTTTTTAAATGAATTAATTAATTATTTAGGCTTAAGATCTTTATTATAAAGATAAAGAAAAATTAGACACCAGCAGAATGTGAGGGATGAAATCTATATATATAAAAATAAGTTGTCCTATGTTCGTGATTTTATACCTCGAGAACCACTCAACTTATATTCAAACGAGTAGATGCGTTGGAAAGGTCTACTTTCACTGATGGTTTATAAAAAAAAATATCGAAAAATTTCTACGAATTTCTACGTTATACGCGCACTTTTATGGTGGTGTGTTTTCCTTCAACAAAATATTGGAAGGACGCTGACTAAGTAGCGGGCATAACTAGTATAATATAAAATTTTAATTTTCTCATATCCTATTTCTTTGATAAGTCTGACGACGGATGTAGCTATCCAGAAAATGCATTAAATTCGCTTGTGTCTAATTTTTCTTTCTCTTTATAATAAAGAACTTAGGGCTAAATAATTAAATTCATTTTATATAAATTTTAGAATTTTATCCAAGGCTGGGTAACTTTATGTAAAGAACAAAATGTTGTAAAAATCCATGAGGAGTATCCTGATTCCACTATAGGATACTTTTCTCCGCAAAAATACCTTATTTCCAAAAGATAATAAAGAGAAAAAGCTGTAAAAGTACGCCGACTTTGTTTACCGCTTTAAAGGTACTGCATACTTTAAGGCATCTTTTACTTTTGAAAGCGAGATATTTTAAACACGATTGCGCCACAGATGGCGCTGTCTTAAAATAATGGCAAAATATTAATTACTTACTGCCAAATAGCCAATTGAACAAAATTTGTATTTGATTTGTATTTGTACTTTGTGGAACTACAATGTTATTAAAATATTTTAAACACCTTTTATACATCTCTACAATAATTTTTAGAATTTTTTATAAATTTTGGAATTTTATCCAGGGATGGGTACCTTTATATAAAGTTAATATATAAAACAAAACTGAAGCACTATAAAAGTAAGAGTCTTACAATTGCTGTGAAATACTTTCAAAGCAAAATCTAGCAAAAAAGTGTCAGAACGCACACGACGTGGCGGGCACAGCTAGTCTTCTATATAAATATAATTAAATGTCATTCGAGGGTAATCGTATCACTTAAGAACGTCTGCACCGATTTGGCCATTTTTTTAAATCTACATCATAACCTAACTTAGGTTTTTGTGGAGAGAAAAATTGACCGCGCCCACTTTTAAGGTAGCTAGAAAACTATAATAGATAGATTTTTGAAATTTTGCAACAGTAACCCCCTTATTAATATACATAGTTAAGCGAAACACCGGCTAGATTGGAATAGTGGGCGTGGTACCTCCCATCAAAGTGAATAATTATTTTAGTTTACCTGGAGATCTGCAATAGGAAAAGTCTTAAAACTTTGCACACGTACATTCCACATATCAATGTGCATAGGCTTACAAAACTCAGACTGGATTGGGAAAGTGCGTGGTACCCTCCATACAATATGAATTATTATTATTATTGTGTATCTAGAGAACTACAATAGGTAGCGTCTTGAAACTTTGCACAAGTAACACTAATTTGCATAGTAGACTAGCAAAATACAGGCTGGATTGGGAGAGTGGTACCTCCCATACAAAGTGAAAAATTATTATTTTTCACCTAGAGAACTACAATATTATGTGCACACTAATGTGCATAATCTAGTAAAAAAAATACAGACTGGTATCTCTCATACGATTTAAATCTGGTTTCTAAAACATAAAAAAAACGTATTCTCTTTAAGCTAATTGTATGAAAAAATAATATCTGTAACCAACAAAGGCGTATATAACCTTATTGTGTCGGGGCCTTCTAAATCCTAAATAAATTATAACTTTTTCACCACAACTTTTTGATATATCTGAAACTATTATGAAGAGTAATAACCAAATAGAAAAAACTTTTATCAAATAATGCTAATATAAATTGATTATAGAGTTTCAATAGCCTTCTTTTACAAAAATTGGTGTGAAAACAGTTGTCCATTATTTTTGTCAGATGTAGTGCTTATACAGTGGGGAGTAGAAGTGAGTACAAATTTTAGGATTTTCAGCATTTGTAGGCGCATAAAAGTAGTAATAATGAAGCAACTTAGTTTTTTATTTTATTTATTATTAAGTAGTTAACAAGAATATTTTTAAAACAAAAAACTACAAATTCAAAGAAAATTCAAAATAAAAATAACCATAAACAATTTTTGTATAATTTCATCTGTTTTTTCCGCGAATCCAGCGATTGTGGCAACGAGTGTAACCACTCAATTAAGTTAGGTGGAGCTCTTCGATATTTTCCCGATCAGTTTTTTTGCAATTGACCACAAATTTTCAACTAGGTTGAGGTCGGGATTTTGCGGAGGCCACATAATCAATTGGCAATTTCGCCAAGTCAGCTATTCCTCATTTCCTGTTGAAACGCCAGTTCTTCCTTAGGATATGCGCTCATATCTTAAAAATCGGGAAGATGGCTCTGCAATGTGTTTAAATAGTCTTCCTTTCTTATGATACCATGAATTTTTAGCAATGGACCAACATACCACCCTGTAAAACAACCCCACTCTATAATGTTGCCTCTGATGTGCTTGACTATTTTAATATGGTGTCGTTGAATTATCTCCTACTCTCGGCGCCAGTAATAGTGTTTACCATCACACTGATATATGTTTTATTTGGACTCTACTGACCATCTTACCCCGTTCCAGCCCAATTTATGACGCATGGCGAATTGTAAATGTGTCGAAACATTTTTATGTCTCAATGCAGGTTTAGGTTTCTTAACAGCTGCGAGGTATCGAATTTTGTGTAGCGCTCTTCGTGCTGTCAATCGTCTAACATTTTTACTTATTGCTAGGGAAACTTCCTATGGCGTTAAAGACTTGTCAGCTTTCATATGTCTCATCATAAAGCGTGCGTCCTATAAGTTAAGTTTTCGCGGAGTTGCATTTTGCCGTTTCTTAAATTAACTATTATATGTGATGAACAGTCTTCCATTGTCATATTTACAATCGAATATTTCTCGGTTCGCCGTAGTTTCTTTATTGTTTTAAAAAATATTAACTATTTGTTTTATATTAAAAATAACACTTTTTGGTGTATGAAGTTATTTAATTACAATTTAAAACTTTTATAGCAACCAAATCGAAAACTGAATTTAAGATAACGTTAAATTTTAACATTGCAGATTACTCCCGCCAACCCTCAACATTCAAAAATGTTCCAGAATTTTCTAGAATGTTGTTAAATGCTTTCGAAAACTCTTGATTGTTTTTGTATTATTTTAGAAATTTTAAGAGGGCGTAGCTTCAAAAACACCGCCTCCCTCACGTAAAAATAGGAACCTTAATTATGAATAGGAAAAACAGGGCTACCACTACATAAAAATCCATTCTTCATACCGGAAACAGTTTCTGAATATCAGCAATTTAACTAATTTAAAAGCTAAAAACAACAACTTCAAACAAGCATATTGTAGCTTTTTTGTAGCTTTTAAAATTCTTGTCGGGTTGCTGCTAAATTCAGAAATCTTGTGATGTCCTTAAAGCGCTCTAAGTAACTTTGTTCCAATTATATTCTTCCGCGAGCAATATTCCATCCTCGACTTTGAAATTCAGTTTGCCGTTAGGCATTTATGGTTTGCAAATCACTTTCTACTTAAGTTTTATCTAGAAACCCGCTAATGCAGAAATTTGTTATATGATTACAATTACGATTATAAGCGAGTTGCAAACCCTAGTAAAACTAAAATTATTGAACTCATTCCATTTTTTTTTTTTTTTTTTTGATAAAAATTAAAATCCTTCAATGAAGGTTAATGTGAAAACCTTCACAAACAATTTATTGGTTTGGGGAAATTATAAATATAATTAATTAACCTTTACTGCATTTGTTATCAACAAAAATATGCATTAAAATATGAACTGTATTTTATTTTAACATACCTGTATTTTAAATGGTAATTGAAATGATGTGACAGGTGAATGGGACTATTTTTTAACATTCACTGCCAAAAAAGTGTGTCACTTTCAATGAGAACTGGGAATATATTTTCAAATTAAAGTAGTAGTAGCTTTGGTGAAATAAATGGAGCCCATTGAAGAAGATCTGGCAACTTTTTGGAACAACTTTTACTATTTTAGAAAGAGAAAATTATTTCATGGTGTCATCAAACACTTCTATGTCAAAGGTAACTTTGATGAAGTTCGCTGTCACTGGCAGACACAGTTTTAGCGCTGCATTTATATACATATGTAAGTATGTCAACATTCTGTCTTAACCAGTAACTTTAAATAATTTTGTTAATGTAATCTATACATATAATAAAATAGTAACACACTTCCGTCTGTCTGTATATCTGTCTGTCTGCTTTTCATTTACGTTCGTAACACATAAAAACTACGGGATGGATTTTAACGAAAATTTGTGAGGAGGTACCTAAGTATCTAAGAAGTACTACTTAGTACAGCTCTTTTTTTGAAAGTTGTATATTTTAAAACAGAGATCGTTTTAACTACTTAGTACGACACGGCACCTTTAATTTTTGATACTTAAACACAGACGGCGCTAATATGAATTACTTACTGCCAAATAGCTAATTGAGTAAAATTTGTATTTGTTTTAAGTCGCATACGTATTATATAATTTGGTTATTTTGTGAAATACTTACATTATTTTTGTTATTTAGCGTTAATTTTTATAATTTGGTAGGAATTCTACGACTTGACTGTGGCTATATAATTATGTTACTGTTAGTTTCTTCGTAGTTTAGTTGCATTTTTTCTTATAGGTGCTACTCTATAAAAGTACTTCTTACAATAGGTGTGGAATACTTTCAAAGCAAAATATCAGGACGCCCACGACGTGGCGGGCACAGCTAGTGAATTATATAATGAATGTCTAGTCAATTCAATAAATTATCCCCATGTGAGGTAATCTAGATGAAAAATAACAGAAGAACTTTTGTTGCTGTAGTAATTAGCTCCATGCTGCTAGCAGTCACATTGACTGCACGTTAACTGCGTTTTATTGTAAAGAACATAGCAGACTGAGCGCGTTGTCATTAGCCGTTATATGCTACAGCGCACAGTGGTTTAAAAACGTTTTATTTTAGAAATAGTTCGGACATGAGAATTCCACAAACGGGATTGATAAGTTCCAAAAAATTGTTTTGTTTTTACAAAAATGCCCTTTGTTAACCACGGAGTATGTAGCCATGAAATTATGCTTTAAAAATCTGTTTCCTTTTTTTAGTCGGTGGTTAGACCTCGGAGAAATTTACAATAAATCATAAGTTTTGTTTCAAAATTGGTTATGTTTTGATAGACCTTGAGGAAGAACCGTTACAATTTGTGACCCAATTTTTCTTTTATTCGCATTCGCTCTAAGTTGCTTTTAAAATAGTTCAAAGAAATTGAATAGTTAAATTTATATAAGCAAAAATACCATACCACCTAATTGGGGAAAATCCTGAAAAAATTTAAACTTTGCACCGAAACATGCTACCGAACAAAATTTGACACTGTTTTTTTTTTATCAAAAGTGCAGCCGATATAATAAAATAATAATCCAACCAAATGAGTCTACAAAATCCAACCAAATAAACAATATAAGTTAAGGTAGGACAAAAATTTAAAAAATAAGTAATATTTTCTAAGCCAAACTAAAGGTGGGATCACACGATTTCCGCAAATGCACCAATTTGGCCCAATTTTTACTATGCTAAATTGCTGCACAATAATAAAGTTGTCCCAATCATATTCTGTTCATTCACATGATTTCCCCATTGTGTGCAAATTTGATTGCCGCAAAACGTCAAAAAACAATTGAGCAACAATAATTGCCGCATCCTAGTCACACGGTTGTGCATCGTAATTATGAGAATCAGCTGTTAAGCGAACTTGAAAAATTGTGAAAATTGTGTTTTTTTAGTGCTTAAAATGGTATGTTATTAAAACGGAAAAAATTGCATCAGCTTTGTATATCATATGTAAATCAAATATACAAAGAAGTAACAAAAGAAAAAGAGAAATGTAAAAAATCAAATTATATTGGTTAGAGACTGACTAACAAAAAAAGAGAGAAGACCCTAAAGAATTTCGAGAAATACATATAAAACCAGAAGTTTAAAAAATATTCGAATTTACAAATTTTATTCGAATGAATGTCGAAACCTACGAAGATTTATTGGAACTGGTGTTACCATATACAAATTCGTAAACAGGACACAAACATGCGCATGGCGTTTGTAATGCATATTATAAAGCCTTGAAAGATCTATACATACAAGTACGAATATAATAAAAAAAAATATTTATAATATGATTATTTAATAAAAAATTATGAAATAATTATATTATTTGATATTATTATTATTTGTGCTTACAACAGAAATGTGAGCACATACCAAAAACAAGTTATTTACAAAAAAGTAAATTGCCGCGTATTGGTAACGTCTATTGCCGCAGAAGAACACAATAAATATTGCCGCTTTTTAATCATTCTTATTGCGACATGATTGCTTATTGCCAGTCACACGATTGTCGCACCAGAGTTGCATATTATTGGGCAAAACTGGCACAATATTGTGAAATCACACGATTGGCGCATAATATAAGGTACTGCACTGCGGTAATCGTGTGATTTCACCTCAAAAGAGATAACCCAGACATATAAGAATAATTCAGGAATGTTCTGTAATCCGAAACCGAGTGAAATTGAATCCGAATGAAATTTTAAATTGTCATAACTTTTAAATCTAACAACATTTTGATATTATTTTGTATACATTTGCTTAAAGACCATTCACATAACTTCCTTGATTGCTAATGTTTTAAAATAAAAGGCGCAACTAAGTTATATTTTTCTTTAAAAATTTATTCGATTTCAATTTCACTCGGTTTCGGAATACAGAACATACCTAATTAAAAAAATGTAGAATTGAAGGGCTTAACCACAAGCTACCTTTTATCATACGAGGCTTTGCTTTAAAAAAAAATGTATGGTTGAGGTATCCAAATTTCGGGGCTTACCCACAATCTACCCTTTACCATACGAGGCTTTGCCTCTGTAAAATTTCATTAAAATATCTTTAGTGTTTCATGAGTTACTAAATTATTTCCAAAATAGAACATGTTAAGCCACTGTGCTACGGCGTAAAACTGGTAACACCGTGAGCGCCGACCCCTGTACTTTCGAATCAGAAATTTGTTTCGAGTAATAAACCCTCAGTACTTTAATATAGAAAATAATCTTATACCACAGCTTCCAGCTAAAGACTCTCGATGTTTTCTGCAGATAAGCAAAAAGCTTTGCAGATAGTGTTGTCTTAAAAAAAATAATTAATGCGATACTCAACGGATTTCGAAAAGATCACAGATACATTGTAAACCTACACATAAAGCACTTGTA
>OX451217.1:77824359-78012160 GCA_949628195.1 Phasia obesa | reverse complement strand
CATAAAGCACTTGTAGATTAGATATTATTTTGGGATTGATAAACGGCAATTTTCATGGCATTTTTCTTCAACTGATTTGCTATTTATGCTACAAGTATATCATTTGATTAACCTAATATGCAACAACGTATGTATGTACATATATTAATTAATTAATTTTTTATTCCCTAATGTTTTTATTACTACAACAGTAAAACTCATCAGCGAATTTAATCCTTTGAAAATATTTATTCAATTTTTTCTTTCATTCGTTAATAGAAAATATTTTAAAATTATTTTTTGAAATAAGAAATTAATTAATTATTGAATTGTTTTAATTAAATATTTATTCAATTTTTTCTTTCGTTCGTTAATAGAAAATATTTTAAAATTATTTTTTGAAATAAGAAATTAATTAATTATTGAATTGTTTTAATTAAATATTTATTCAATTTTTTCTTTCGTTCGTTAATAGAAAATATTTTAAAATTATTTTTTGAAATAAGAAATTAATTAATTATTTAATTGTTTAAATCACATACAATTTTGCTTAAGAATTGTTTTCACAAATGCACTTATTCTCAAACTTGCCACATTTGTGTATACCCCAGGAAATTTCCTTCTGCCACAGCCAAATCCCCATGAAACTATGCCACACACTTGACCATTATAGACAACAGGACCTCCTGAATCTCCAGAACAAGAATCTCGTTCGCCAGGCACAGAAGCACAAAACATGGTACTCGATATATATGCCTTACCTGCATACAAGTTGGAACATTCATCTCTGGAAATGATTTTAACACTAACAGTGCGTACTTGGTTCGAAGGTAATTGACTAGTTTCACTTGTTATACCCCAACCAGATACTTGAACAAATTCATTCTTGCCAGGACGATTGGAGCAGAGTGTAACGGTGGAAATGTGACGACCCTTTAACGGTTCTGTCAACTTAACAACAGCTACATCCATATCAAGGGTGTTGGGTGAATAAAATGTTGATACAAATGATTGCTGCACCTGCCTCATTTCTCCCGGATCTGTTAGTTTTGAAGCTCCTGCATTAACGGTTAAACTAGAATCAGGTACCCCATAAACACAATGAGCTGCAGTTAGGACACATTTACTTGAAATCAATGAACCACCACAAGAAAATTGTCCATTACGCCGTAGACTAATTAAATATGGCACCTGGTCTATATTGGTTTCAATTCCGCCAACTATACGAGATTCACTTGAATGGCCTAAATTTGCCACTGGCAGTAAAATGAGAATTATTGAAACCATTGCATCTGTGACGATAAATGACATCTTTGAATTGCAAACTTTAAACTGATACTATCAGTAGCTCTTTTTGTTTTTTGCAAAAATTGTCATGCAGTTTCATATACAATTGATTACCGCAATTATAATAACTTTATTCTACTTAACAATAGGAAGTAATTTTAACATAATTCAAAATGTAACCATTCGCATTTTATTAATATTTATTTTTTATTTTACATTATTCATTTATTTTTTACAATGACTTTCCATTAAAAATGTTAAAAATCCCTTCACACTGGGGCTACTTAGTCTTGTGTAAACGCCTGGATAATCTGGGGAACCGCAACGATAACCCCACGAAACAATACCCACCTGTTTGCCTTTGCGTATTGCGGGTCCTCCACTATCACCATGACATGCGTCACTACCCGAATCACCTATAGCACAAAACATATTTTGTGTAACATTATTTTCTGGTTGATACGCTTCTTTGCATTCTGCAGTAGATGTAAGAGAAACACTGACCGCTTGCAATTCATTTGACAACTTTGCCATGGGATATTCATTCTTAAGGCCCCAACCAGCTATAACTATATTCTCTTTATCGTGCAACGGGCTATAATCAATTTCTATAGACCTTACACCTTGAATGTTCAATGGTCTGTCTAGTTCCACTATGGCCAAATCCATGTCTATGGTAAAAAAATTAAATTCTGCGGGCACCATCCATTTATGAACTCTTCTCACAACACCTCTTGACTTAATATAAGATGTTCCAGCATGTATTTCCCAACTGCCTGGTGATTCCAAAATCGAACAGTGAGCGGCGGTTAGTATGCAGTTATCTGATATGATTGTGCCGCCACATATAAAATGACCTTTGTATCGTATACTAACCATATAGGGATGCTCGGCTATGGAAGTGTTGTGACCACCTACGATTCGTATTGGTTTCGACAAAGTTAAGCCAGTACATTTGAATTGTAAATTGCTTTTATTTAAAAATATAACAAAAATAAATATTTTTAAAAAATAATTTAAAGAACTGCTGTTTGTCATTGTTGTTTGTTATCGAAAAAATAAAAACATTTTGAAAATGTCACATCGGGGAAGTACTGTTTCAAGGCATATTTATCAGGTAGTCTCGCTACTGAGGGGAAGTATTAAGGCGAAAATAATCAATTTTTTTTATATCGATTTTGGCAGTTAAACTTACAATTTTTCCCCTTAAATGGAAGTTGAACTATCAAACTCCATATAAAAAAATTTAAAAATGTTCGCCTTAATACTAAACTAAACTAACTAAATAGGGAAAGTATGAACTCTGTAATTGCCTTCAATTAATTAAATTTAATATACGTTTAGATAATGAATGGCTAACCATTTCTCTTGTAGATAAACTTTAAAAAAAATTATTCTTAAATCTCTCCTAGAAAAAAGAAATAAAAATTGCCTAGTAGGTAATGGGAGTGATCCCAGACCCAGCCGAATTCGTGTCGAAAATTTGGTTTTTTCTGCATGTCAGTCGTGTACAGAAAAAATTTTTTAAACCTGCTGATGAAATATTAAAGTCAGGCTTAATTTCGTTAAATTCTCTTTAAGTTTAAAGAAAATGGTACCTATTATCAGCAATTTTCGATCTTCGACTATACTCGAAAGAGCTGTTCTAACCCCCCGTCTCCATTAGACATAAACATGCCTTAACAAAAGTCAAACTTCATATGAAAAAAAAACACTATTTTTAATACTGTTTTTTTATATGAAGTTTGACTTTTGTTAAGACATGTTGATAGCAAATGAAGACGGGGGTTAACGAAATTTCATTTGATATTACGCACATTCGGTAAAAATAGCGCTATTGTGAATTTGACTCAATTGGATTATGTACAATAGTACATATTTATCAGCTGGCACTATAAATACATAAATATTGTATTGTATTTAAAAATTAATATTGTATAATTTATAAATTAATATGACCACATGTTACTGTTGTTCTAACATGTGGCCGCATACAATTTAGCTCCTGCGTGGTTCCTTCGCATTTTTTTGCCGCTTGAACTTTTGCGCATATTCCTTTTGCCAGATGAGGGGTTTGTTCCATTAGAAAAATAAACTTTTCCAATTGTTTTTTTGTACTTACAACATTGGAACTGCATCAAATTAAAATAAAACAATTTTCTGCTTGCATTTAAAAAAAAAGACAACATCGGCATTCAGTGTTTGATACAAATAGTCTTGCGAAAGTGCAAATGCGTTATATCATTCAAATTTAACAAAAAAAAAAAAAAAACAATAGCCCAATTCACAATCCTGTGCAAATGGTCTTGCATCGTAGCATTTGGTATTGGATATTTTTACAATATACTACATGTTTGGTATGGTGGGCGAGCGCTTCCGATGCATTTCATTTACTGTTGGAACAAATCAAAGAAACTTAATAAAATTTTATTTGTCATCTATTGCTGGACTGTCTGGTTGCTGAATTTTATTTTTAATAATTCCGTGATCTTTCGTATTTCTTGCACTTAAAATTCCGAAGAATACTGCTGCCTTTAAATTCTATTCTAGACTGCAATCAAACTTAGGGCAGTTTGATAATTTCGAGACTTTTTGTATCTCTGGTGCAGTAAATTTCAATGCAACACAGCTCCCGTTAATTGATACTAGAGTTTGCCCTGTGTTCGAAATTCGACAAAATTTCTTTTTGTAAACTTTTTATATATTTTTCAAAAGTACATACATACAAAGATGGAAATAAGAATAGAATGAACAAATAAAAAAGTTTTTCCTTCTGAGTGTTTACGGAGTTGCCAAGCCAAATTTTTTAGCAAATTAAGAGAGAAAGAGGCTTTATGATTAGCTAATATTCTTAACTGTTTTTAGCTATCTTAGACACCAAATGTAGAAGAAAACAATACATTCTCCACTGTTCCTCTTGACAATCTATCAAAAAAAAAAAAAAAATCAAGCGTATACTTTGAGTTTAAGTCAGTTCAAATCGTTCTTAACTCTTTTCACTTGCCTATTTATATATATGTAGATCTGTTACTAGACGACTGCCGATTTTTGGGCATGATAAGTCTTTTACGAGGACAATTTCACATTTTCGTAACTTTTTGTATTTGTAGCACAGCAACTTTTGATGCAGCACTGTTCCCTCCCGTTAACTGTTATCTTATACTGGACTACTGACGAATTTTGGAAGATGTACGCTAATTAGAGTGTATGAAATGACCTCGTTGAAAACAACTTCTTCAGCAGCTTTATCTATTAAAGAATTTACTTATTGTACTTTTATTCAACGAAACTTTTATTGAAGCCAAAATTCCAATAGGAAATTTTGTGTTCTGCTACAAGTGTTGCAAACTGAAATAAAACACTGTTCAGAATTCATGGGAAATTTTGTCAATTTCATAAAATTTACAATCTCAAATGCATAAGATTGTGAATTGGGCAAATATGTATTTTGTTGTTGGATTTTCCAAAAATGCTATAATATTACGCACTTGCATTTCTGCAAGACCATTTGCATCGAACTCTGAACTCCGCTAATAAGAAATTAACAATTACTTACATTTTCAATAAGCATCGAAAGCAATTGTGTTCGATTGAAAATACGTTATGTAACGAAATTTTCGACAGTGCTTCCAACTCATAATACGAATTTGACATTCGATATTCGTTAGCCAGCGAAGATCGAAAATCGAATGCGGCTCATAATAAGGCCCTATTTTTTTGTTACAAATTAGGTGATTAATTTTAAAGAAACAAATGGGAACATATTATTTCCGTCACTAGCAAAATTTAATGCATTTTCTAGACAGCTACGTCCGTCTTCTAGATTCTTCGCATTTAACAACTTTAAATAGTGTTAAGTTGCAAACATCATCTATGTAACGAACCAAACTCAGATAAAGGAGTACGAGAAAAATCGCATTCAGTCATCTATCGCCAGTTGGTGAAACCGAAGTCTACGACAACCTAAAGCTTCCGTATTGTTTGATATTTTTCTTTAATATTTACCGCCTAATATTTCTTGTTGGTTTAGCCAACCTTCGGTTAGCAATGAGAGCAACTTTTTGTTTAATTGTTTGGCCCCAATATTCTTTTTTAGTTGAAACCAAACCAAACGTGATGAAGCTCATGAAGAAAAGAAAAAATCGTTCAATTCAACTAGGTCACTCATTATTAAAGTTTTGGAAAATTTTTATTAATTAAATTTTTGTTTCTTTGTCCGAACAGATAGATTGTTAAGAATACTGAATGACAGATTTACCTCAAAATTTTGTCCATTTTCAGAAACCTACTTTGATTTTTAATTTTTAGTGAATCTTTTATAATTTTTGCGAGAGCTTCCCGTCTTTCATTGTTATTATTATAATTATTATTAACTAACTGTGCCCGCCACTTCGTGAGCGTACTTGCAATATTTTGTTGAATTTTGTTTTGAAAGCAATCCACTTCAAAAACTTACTTTTTTAGTGCCGCCTTGAGTTAGTGTTTATGTGTTTACTTTATAAAACAGCGCCATCTGCCGCATTGAAGTATACATATCCGGTTAGTGCTTCAGTTATGGTTTATGTATTTACCCACCAAACCAAATGTTCCGATTTCATAAAGAATTCGTAACGACTAGTCGATAAAATCTTCTGATTTCGGAACCGAAATATTACCGAAATCGTAACGATTTTTATATGAAATGGTTGACACGACTTTATGACGATATGTAGGAACGAAATCGAAACGATACGTAGTTACGAAATCGCAACGATATGTAGGTACGAATTCGCAACGACATATAGGTACGAATTCGCAACGACATGTATGTACGAAGTCTGTGGGTATAAGCTAAAATATCGTTCTCTGAAAGTTAATTGAATATACAGTGGCTCACAGCTTATTTGACACTTATTTGGCACTTATGATTTTGCATATATCAAGTTTAGGAACGGTAATTAAATTATTTAATATTTCGTGTGTTACCCTTTATTGTCTGTGACAGATTTGAGGCTGTTTGGCATAGATGCAACCAGTTTTTGTGTAACACTGGGCAAAATATTCTACCACTCCGTCTTCAGCGCTTCCTTCAAATCATTTTTGTTTGAAATTTTGTGTTTCCTTATGTTAATTTCTAACATTGTCGAGCGACTGTGGTGGAGGTGTCATTAAATGTGGACAGTTATATATTAACCAAGTTTGGACACTACCTGATTTGTGCTTTGGGTCGTTATCCTGGTAATATCTAAAATTTGACTTTATACCCATTTTCTCTGCACTCTCCAATAAATTATCCTTTAGGACCTCAAGGTACCTACATTTGTCCATTGTTGTTTCAATAAATGTTAAATTTCCATTACCAGCTGTCGACATACAGGCCCAAACCATAACACTGCCACCACTATGTTTCACTGTAGCTTTTAGGTTTTTTTTTTTAGCTCCGTATTTGGTTTCCGCCATACATAAGACATGCCATCTGAACCGAATATGTTAAATTTTAATTCGTCGGCAAAGATAACCGAATTCCAAAATTCTGAATCCTTGGTAGAATGTTCTTTGGCGAAATTTAATCTGCAAAGTCTGTTTTTCGGGTTAATAAAAGGTTTCTTACGTGCGACTCGGCCATGAAAATCATGCTGGTGCAATACACGGTGAACAGTTTCGACGCAACATTGCTTTCCCAGGTCAGCTTCAACTTCTGCAGTCAGTTTTGGAGCTGAAACCTTTGGATTCGCCTTTATTTTTCTTAAAATATATTGCTCGTCGTGTTCAGTAAAAATTTTATTTGGTGCATTTCTGCCTTTCTTATGGACCCTATTTTCATGAATAAAGCGCTCGATGATTTTTTGCACTGTGGAAGCATTTATGTTAACTATTTCTGCTATTTTTTGCTGTGAGTAACCGTTTTTGAAAAGATTTAAGACCAATTCCCGTTGTTTTATCGTTGTGCGCGGACCCATTTGAATTTTTTAAAACTGACACTTCAAGTAAAAAAAATTAGACTGAATATTCAACGCCAGACATTGGCAAAAGTAGAATACAGAAAAATTCAAAAACAATAACCCTCCATTGAGGTACCGTTACAGTCACAAATGGTTGCATAATTTAAGCTGTGAGATGGAAAAATAGGGTATTTTTTGTTTTAATACCTTTTAAGTATTTAAATGCAGATTTTTGCAGTGAACGATTTTTTATTGTTTATCCTGAATATTTTCGCTTTCAAATTGTGCAAAATTTTTTTAATGTATTGCTAGTTTCTTTTTTATAGAGATTTTAAATGAAAAAAATTCACTGCATAAAATAAGCTGTGAGCCACTGTATGTAATAATTATTTAATGATTTGGTATTCAAGCCAATACTTTACCGTAATTAATTCGATTTCAATTGTCCATCAGGTATATGTATACAGTACATATTTATTAAATTTTTTCGTATTTACTAGAATTTTTTTATTCAATACAATTGTGGTTTTTATTTTCTTACATATATGTAAATCAAAGTTTGATATATTTTTTTATTTGTTCAGACAAACAACCGAAATGTCTTAACAATTTCGTTAGTTTTTCAGTTTTCAGACAAACTACCGAAATGTCTTAACGAATTCTTTACGACAAGTCTGATTTCAGAAAAAATCGAAAACTTTGGTTTGGTGGGTACTTTATATTTATATAAAGGATGTACTTTACACAGTTATTTTAGTAAGGAAGTGCTTTTTCTACACTTTCTCTTGGAAAAACAATATTTTTTCGAAAAAAAAGTATCCTATATTGGATACTAAGGTACCTCCTCACAATTTTTTTTTTAAATCCATCCAGTAGTTTTTATATGATGCGAACACAAATAAAGAATTCTTAAGGACAGACACACATACAGACAGGAAATGAGTTACTATTTTATTATATGTATATATATCAAATAATTAAAACATATTTTGTAGTTCGATTACATTTATCAGCTAAAAATTAAAAAATGTCATTTTTCGCCCAATATATTAGAAATAACCCAGAAATGTAAGCAATTTTTTTTAGATATTTTAAAGACTATCTAAATTTAAAAAAATCAACGTTTAAATAATAAATAAACTTTTGGTAACATTACCCAAAAGCCGACTGTCGACAGCTTCAATCGAAAACGCATCTGTTTTGCTTCTGTAAAATTTCATTAAGAAAGATAAATTAATAAAATTTTATAGAGGTTCATGAGCTACAGAATTATTTCCAAAATAAAATGTTTTTAAACTACTGTGCGCTTATAGCTGTTTTATTTATAAATATTCATGCCTCAGCCACTTCGTACACTTGCAGTATCCGATCGATCAATATCAATCCATGGATGTCGACCTATTAAAGATCGCTATAAAGGCAAGTATATTCACTTTCTTATGACTGAAATATGCTGGATATTATTTAATAACAAGAGCTAAAGAAAAATCTAATAAATATTAGTTTGAATTTTAAATAAGAAGTAAAATTGTGAAATTATGTACATACATATATGTATTTTAATTTAATAAGATACCATCCGTTTTTGCCGATAGCCTTTGTCTATCGTTCAAGTTTATAAAATTACTAATCTTTGCTATCAAAAAACTGATTGAAATGTGATTTGACATCATCAGCGTCATGAACAATTTTCAATTTAGGGTCTTTAACGAAATATTTTCCTGGAGGGGCAAGTTCGGGGCTATAAGGCAAATGTGACAACACATTCCAATCTAGTTTCAATAATTTTTCGCGAGTGAACAAAGATGTGGTTAGCTTTGCATTATCAGAACGGGTAGATCGTTGATAATTTTTTTTTGCGTAAAATCAAGAACCAAATCTGGCAAACTTTGACACTGCCTTTTTCAAGATTTCAATACAATAAAATATGTTTGGAGTACACGTCTTGTTCTTACTTTTTCTAGATTAGGATAAAAATAAAACTAGTGCAATTATTGATATAATTTTTTTTAAACGACTTCAAAAGAAGAGTTTAATTCTTCTGTATATTAGTTTATGTTTGCGCCCGCAGAACTCGGTATTTTCTGAACCGATTTTGAATTTTTTTCTTATTTAAAAAGTATTGCAGATTGAAAGTATTTTAAAAAATTAAAGGGTGTTCCCATACAACACACATTATTAATACGTGTATTTTCAACCGTAAAATTCACGCCACTTAAATTTTAGCAGTGCGTTTCGCAATAACGAATCGTATGTAAAAAAATAAACTTAAAAATTAAATAGTGTCCCATAGGTAACGTAGACAGACAGGTGAAATTTAAATAGTGTACAGCCTGCTTTAGCAACAAGTATTAAATTTATAATCAAAGGTTGTCCTCATAGGTGATGTCATTTGATGCATGTATATGGCCTTATCTTTTGAACAGTTATATACAAATACTTGAAATTTACACAGAATCTGAACTGATATGTCCGCTATAATAACAAGCATAAAATGTAAGATTATAAATTAATTGGTATCCCTATAGGTGATGTTATTGGAGGTATATAATTTACGCGATTGTGGGTAAATTTAATAAGTGTAAAGAATTAAGACTTAGAAGTTCCGGTTAAATTTAGATGCTATATGATATCCCCGATATTTTCTTATGATGTAATGCCTTTGACAAAAACTTTAACTCAACCGACTTATATGTTTATCGCTTTTATCATTACAGTATTCCTCACCACAGATTTATCTCCAAATAAACAAAAACTGCATTCTAGCATACAAATCGACATTGGAGAATTGTCGATGCAGAGCTCCAACACCGCCTTATTCTACGTATTCAGTCTAACTGAGACCACAATTACGTTGCAACAAAAAGTTTGGTATACAACTGATGTGCTGAAACCAAAAGTAACTACAGCTATTGTGATAAATGATACCACAACACCCTCTAGTTCAGAGGAATCTCCAGAAGCTACATTGGCGGCCAAGAACTTTACATCCAACCAAACAATTCTAACACCGCTTCCCATAATAACACCCATACATTTGGAATTTTTAGATGATAACAGTTTGCGTAAAACTCAGGAAACAGTGTTAAGTGTACGATGTGATAGTGAAATTAAATTTAAGGGACAATTTTATACGCTTAACAGAATGCCTCTAACGAAAATCTATCGTGGTGAGAATTTTCTATTTCGTGCTGTTCTCAATGTACAAGCTGATGTGGAGTTGGATATATTGGAAACCTATTTTATATGTGTAAGTTCTGTTCTCTCATATTGTGATTAAATTCTATTAGAAACATAATATAATCACTATCAATTGCTTGTAATTGTCACTGTTATAAAGTCACTAAGTCCCAGTTTAAGCCTAGTATTCTGTTCATTTTTCATGCGGAATAGCGGAATGTTGTAAAATTACTTACATAAAAAATTTTTATGGAAAAGTCAAGAAAAAATGTCTCTCTGTTTTTACTATGGAAAAACATTGAATTGTTTCTGGCAACATTTTACCAAAGCTGTGAAATAAAGCAATAAAATCGTAAAATTTTTCCAAATCGCGAGATAGACACCACATTTTTAATGTTAAATTTTCCTTGTGAAATAATAAATGTTGCTCAACATTTTTCACAAATTCAAACAGAGTACTAGGCCTTTTAGACGGGAGAACATTTGAAAGAAAAACATTTGGAATTCTCTTTTGTTTTTTTATTTGCGTTCAAGCGAACGAAAATTTTGTCGGAAACATTTTATTTTTATTGAAGCAAATTTCAAAATGCACATGTCAACAAAGCGTGTCGCAGAGTATCGAACACAAAAACGATATTCCCTTCCCCACCCGTTAAATGCTACCAAACTAAATGTTTCCCTTTCAAATGTTTCCGTGTCTAAGCTCAGACTAAGTATAGACCTTAGAGAACTATATATAGAAAACACATGAGGTAACCTGTTTTGCCACACACGGAACTGTCATTTCGACGTCGCCAAATTTGTTGCCTGAATTATCAGAATATTCAAATGAATTGTTTAAGTCAGGCTTAAGTTCGTTTATTCTTTCTAACTATTATAATAGGAATAGGAAAGAATATTTTTTACATATTAAGTCACTTTAAAAAAAAATGGGAAACAATTTTTTTAGACACTAGCAGAATGTACTGCATTTTCTTTTTCGCTACATCCGGCATTCTTCGCATGTATGTATGAACTTATCAAACTCTGAAAATAGAATACGAGAAAATTGTATTCAGTTGGTTAGAACGAAGACTTTTGCCTTATGCATAAGACAAAAAGTCTACTTGAAGTGTTTCTTAAGACAGAATTTTTATATAAAATTTTCACTACTGTAAAAATTTTAACGTATTCTGATTACTCTTTCATCTCGAAACCCGCATATGAGACCATTAGCGTAATAGTGTCTTGAGTACCTTTATATCACCAAAAAGGTATTATTTTTATTTGGCAATATGTAATTGTAAAATATTTAAAAGAAAAACGGTGTAAATATATTATTAAATGGAATTTGCCTACTATATGTTCGGATTTTTAAATTATATTAAAATGTAATCACATACAGTTTTTTAGTTTTACTGAAAATTTTAAAATTTTCAGTTAATACCCTCTTGTTGATCAAGTGCGATATGTTGTTAGAATTAAATTTTTATTATTTTTTTTGTTTTCTTTTTTTAATGTCTGTTCACACACAGCCGTTAGTTTGAGTTTATGGAAGAGAGGGAAAAAAATAATAAAAAAGGGGTTACAGATTTACCTATACTCGTTTTTGATTCGTAATTTAAATCGAAAACAAATATTTGTTCCTTAATGATTTCTGGATTTTACGACTCCCTAGCGTTTTACACTCGACTTTAGTGATTTCAGAATGGCAACTGATAAGTGTCGACCATATTCCTCATGGGAGAGACTCGTAATTGCCAACATTTGTCGTATGCTAAGGTCCTAATAGCATCTACATTTTAATGTGTCTGGCTTTGTTATTTCGCCACATCTAAAAAGGGGATTATTCAAATAAATATATTTTAGTTTTTTTTCTTACTTCATATGTATATGTATCTACGAAATGTCATACTCGATAAATAAAAAGAGTTTTTTATATATGCAATTTGACTTTTCGGACAAGGACAAAAATGCATCCACCTGTTAAATTGATGGCGCTGTAGCTCATGTAGTTAGCAATTTGACTAGTAAAGCATATGGTCATGAGTTCGATATCAGCCGTGGCAACATCGATTTGTCTGATATGCATTAATTCTATTCACAATAGTACATAACACTACGACCTCCTTCGCCGGTATTACTATATAGTACTAAATCGCCGGCGAAGTAAAATTAAGAATAACATGGCTTTACTAGCTTCAAATTAATGCGCCTATAGAACACCGGAGGCGCTGCCATGCTGTTCTAAAAATATACATAACACGCAATTGTAGTGTTGCTGAAAGTGAAAATTTACTATATATTCTAACCATCTGTCGTATCTACTCCCATTACTTTCCAAAGGAAGTAACAAGTTTAATAAGGGCATTACTTGTCTTCTCTTTCCAAAAATTCGCTATAATCATGATTCGATAAATGTCACTGGTCGTCAAAAAAAAAAAAAAAAACAGTTGGGAGCTTGAACCTTGTTATGTGATTTTAGTTGACTTATGTGCTGATTCCAAATCTGTTCACAGATATTTTGTATCATGTATAGTTTTCGAGATATTCTTATTTAAATTAAATAAAAATTTTAAAATATTAGATATGTAGTTATTGTGATAACAATGGTCTGCAAAAAAAAGTCGGGAGCTTGAACCTTGTTATGTGATTTTAATTGACTTTTGTGTGCTGAATCCAAATCTGTTTACAAATTTTTTCTATCAAGTCTAGTTTTCGAGATATTTAAATAAAATAAAAATATTAAAATATTAGATATGTAGTTATTCTGATAACAATGGTCGGCAAAACAAACAAAGTCGGCAGCAAGAACTTTGTTATGTGATTTTAATTGACTTTCTGTGCTGAATCCAAATCTGTTCACAGATTTTTTCTATCACGCCTAGTTTTCGAGATATTCTTATGCAAATAAAATAAAAATATTAAAATATTAATAAATTAACAAAATATTAGATATGTAGTTGATCTGACAACAATTTTCGGAAAAACAAGTCAGGAGCTTCAACCTTGTGTTATTTTGATGGACTTTTTTTTCGCAATTTTTATTTATTGTATCTTCAATATAATTGTACTATCAATAATTACTCATATCTTAAGTATAAAAATATACTTGTTAAGTCCAACCAGTGCTGGACAAAAAAATGTATGTTTCACAGTTACTGTAATTTGTGGGTTATCCCTCTGATGTACGGATGAGAGAAGCAGTGTCCCTCCTTCTTAGTCGAATGTAACCAGGTTCAGTTATTATGTAACTGGCCAGTGGATTCAGATGAGTTTCAAGCTTCTTTAAATACCTTATGGCAAGTTTCGCTATTTCTGCTTTAACTGATGGCACGTTTAGATCTTTATGGATGTTCGAATTTTTTATATACCAGGGAGCAGATGTAATAATGCGTAGAATCTTATTTTGCCGCCTTTGAATTTTTTCTACGTTGGTAGCTGATGCAGTGCCCCATAATTGAATGCCATAACACCATATTGGTTTTAGAATTACCTTGTATAATAAAAGTTTGCAGTCTAAAGCTAGAGTAAAATTTCTGCCAATTAGCCAGTTTAGTTGGACTGCTTTCAACTTCATTTGTGTTAACTTTGTTTCTATGTGCCGTTTCCATGTAAGGCGCCGGTCAAGATGTATGCCGAGATATTTGACGTCTGAAAGCTGAGGTATCGTTTGGTTATTTATCCGATTTTCTGCGCAGTGTAAAAGTTATGTGAGTACAATTTTGTTCATTCACTTTTATTCTCCATTTCTTCAACCATTTTTCTAAATTGGATATGTGGTCTTGTAAATATCGTGATGCTACTTCGGGTCTTTCGTGAATGCTCAAAAAAGCTGTGTCGTCAGCAAATGTCGATGTGGAAACTCGGTTACTAGTTGGCATGTCTGGAGTATACAATAAGTATAAAAAGGGCCCCAATATACTACCTTGGGGAACTCCGGCTTCGATTGGCTGGGGTGAGCTCAAAAAATCTCCTTCTTTCACAATAAATTTTCGTTCGGTTAAATAACTATCTAGCAGCTTATATACGTTTACGGGCAAATTCAGTTTTAGCTTATATATTAGGCCTTCATGCCATACCTTATCGAATGCTTGAGAAACGTCGATAAAAAGCGCAGAGCAGTATTTTCTCTCTTCAAATGTCTTTTTAACAACATTGACTAACCTGTGAGTTTGTTCAATCGTACTATGTTTTTTCCTGAAGCCGAATTGATGGCTTGGTTTTGACAAAAGGTTTATATGTCTGTATGATTCAATTTTTGTGTGGTCTTTTCCTGGTTTAGGAATCATGGTAACCAAGGACACCTTCCAATCTGTGGGAAAGTACTCAAAACGTAAAATGGCATTAAAAATAAAAAGAACGATTCTGCGAGCTACACGGGGCAACTTAATTAACATCTTGTTACTGGTTTTATCAACACCAGGGTTCTTTTTTGGTGTTCAAATCCGTTATTGCCTTTTCAAGATCACCAAATTCAAATCTTATCGGTACTGCAGCACTAGCCTGGAGAACTCAACTATATCAGTCGATATATTTGGGGTAAAAACCTTTTTCAAATGTCCAGCAAATAAATTTCCTTTTTCGGTATCACTCGTTGCCCAGCCTCCAGCTAAAGTTCGCAAGGGATGCTTACGTAAGACTGGCCTTTTAAGGTTGCTACAAGCACGCCATAACGAATAATCTGATTGAGGAGTTGCGTCTAGGTCTCCCAAATAGTTTTTCAGGGATGCTACTCTTCGAGATTCCAGCATGTCTCTTAGCCGGTTCGTGCATTCTTTAAGTCTGCTTTTGAGTTGAGGAGATCTCTGTGATTGCCATTCTCTACGAATTTTTCTTTTTTCAGCCAAGAGCCGTTCGATATCTGCAGAATAAATTTGATTGTATCTAGCTAATTGTCGGGTTATTGTTGAATGCTGGGGAGCTGATTTGAGGTTTTGGTCAAAATTAATAAGACTCCGCTCTACGTCTTCAGGTGTTCTTAGCGGGATGTTTTCCAAACAATGAGTACTAAGATACTTTCTATATTTCAACCAATTAATGCTTGTGGTAGTCATTGGTGATATGATGTTTTGTTTGTCCCATATATAGACGATAGTGGGTGAATGATCTGAGGATAATTCAAGTGACGCTTCAGCTTTAATCGTTTCTCTTGGAATACCCTTAATCACGCCAAAATCAATAACATCCGGTATTTTTTGTCGATCAGTAGGCCAATAGGTGGGTTGTCCACTTGATATCACATTCAGACGCATTTTTGAAATTGTGTCAAACAAAACACGACCTTTTGGAGTTATTAGGCGTGATCCCCAAAACGTATGTTTAGCGTTGTAGTCGCCTGATGCTATGAAACAGGGACCTAGTGATTTGAAGAAATCGCTGTATTAACTCTTTGATATTTGAAACCTAGGTTAGGTTAGGTTAAGCAGGCAGCTCCAATACAGCTCACTTGGGTCCAATTATTGGTCCCTTTGTGTAACCTGCAAAAAAGAACAGGAAAAAGAGGGAGAGATGGAAAAGAGAGAGAGAGAGAGAGAAAAGAGAAAAAGCGTTGAAAGAAGACGTAGGATAAAGTCACAGACAGACAGACAAAAAGTATCGAAGTAGATAGAGAAGAGTTAGAAGTGTGGGGAGGTAGCCCACGGAGGGCAGGTTGGTCAAGCCAGGTTATTAACGAGATTGTCTATGCCTCGTCAAGTGTAGGTTGGTTAGAAAACCATCCGCTGCTTCTCAGAAAGGAGTTAATCCTGCTCGGTTCCAAAATGGAGACACAGGAGAGGCTTGCGAAGCACCTTTGTCCAAGGTATTGGAGGCGTTGGTATTCTAACCCAGGGCAGTGGCAAAGTAGGTGTTCGACAGAGGAAACTGTTCCTCATCCTGACAACTTCTACAAAAATCGTTGTAGTTGAGACCCATCCTTCTTGCATGAGTTCCGAATAGGCAATGCCCAGTGATCGTTGATATTAAATCGCGTAGCTGCATTTTTGGCAGCCGAAATAGCAAAGCCGTTTTTTTCTGATCCAGTATAGGCCAGATTGTCCTCGTCGTTTGCCAAGTCGACTCATTGGACCATCTTACCTGGGCCAGATCGTATAAGGCTCGATTTATTCAATGCCCGCAAGCAGAGAGGGGAATGCCACAATAGACGTCAATGGCGCTATCGTTGAGCAAAGTTCCCTTCTTTGCCAGTTCATCAGCAACACAGTTGCCTACAATAGTCCCATGTCCCCGCACCCATATAAGGGTGACTGTTGAATTTTCCGCCATCAAATTTAAGGATGTCCGGCATTCCAGGACTAAGTTTGATGTGGTAAACACACCTGCTAAGGACAGAATTGCAGCTTTACTGTCGGTACAAAACCAGATATCCCTGTTGAATATTCTGTGGTACCTTAACCAGTTTGCCGCTCTTTTGATAGCAGATATTTCTGCTTGTAAGACGTTACAGTCATTTGGAAGTCTGAAACACATTTTGATTCCAAACTCTTCCATATAAACTCCACCCCCAACCCTATCACCCCTTTTAGAGCCATCCGTGTACACACAGACTGCTCCAGGTGGAGGTGCAGGACCCTCCGTCAAGTCAAAGACAAAGTTTCTTGTGAAGAAGGGTATTGGGGTACAGTAGTCAATAAGACCGGGAATGACGTTCATGATCCCCAGGATACTGGCATGACCCCATGGCCTATGGTTCCATGCATTTGTGACATTCAGTCTAACAGCTGTTTTCATAGCAAGCCCCCTGACCAGTTGGTCTACTGGTAGCCAATTGAGTATGGCAAAGAGTGCCTTAGTCGGTGTTGACCGAATTGCCCCTGTAATGAGGACAGCCATATTTCGTAACACACCTTCTATAATAGATATGTTAGTTCTAGTGTCTAGTGCTTTCCACCAGACAATAACTCCGTAGAGTAATATCGGTTTGATTACCGCTTCAAGAAGCCATTTTACAATCCTTGGATTCATACCCCAAGTTTTACCAATGGCTTTCCTACATACGTATATTGCCGTAATGGCCTTAGAGGCTCTCGCCTGGATGTTCATTTTCCATGATAATTTACTATCTAAGATTATGCCTAAATATTTCGCGCTCTCAGACAGAGTAAGAGGTATCCCGTTTAAAGTCGGTAAACTGAAAGATGGAATCTTGTATTTCCTAGAGAATAATACAAGTTCGGTTTTGGTTGGATTAACACTCAGCCCGCTCTGTACTCCCCAAGAGCAGATCATTCTAAGTGCCGTCTCCAATCTTTGTGTGATAATGTCTAAAAGGATACCAGACACTGCCACCGCTACATCATCTGCGTAGGCGACAGTCTTGAAGTTCAAGGAGTCTAGATCCCTGAGTAGTCTATTTATTGCTACATTCCATAGCAGAGGGGACAAAACACCACCTTGTGGAGTTCCCCTAACCACACTTTTGGAAATACTCGCCGCGCCAAAAGTAGATGTTATTGTCCTGACGCTCAGCAAGTTTTCTACAAATCTAATGATTGATTGATGAATCCCCAATTCTCTAAGCGATTGAGTTATTGCCATCGAATCAATATTATTAAAGGCACCTTCAATATCCATGAAGGCCACCATAGTATAGTTTTTATGCTCTAGTGACTTCTCTATATGTCCCACAAGCGAATGAAGCGCAGTCTCAACAGATTTGCCTTTTGTGTATGCATGTTGAGATGACGAAATGAGATTCTTATCGATAGTCATCCTAAAGTGAATGTCAATAAGTCTCTCGAGCATTTTGAGCAAGAAAGATGTCAGACTGATGGGTCTAAAGTCTTTTGCTATCGCATGAGATGATTTCCCTACTTTGGGGATAAATATCACATTGCACTTGGTCCATTGATATGGAATATATGACCATGTGAGGCAGGCTTGATATATATCTATTAGCCAGGGAGTTACCAGATCTAAATTGTTTTGTAGATCGGCGGGAATGATACCATCCGGTCCTGGAGATTTATAAGGACGGAAGCTTTTGATCGCCCAGTGTAGCTTATCCACATCGATGATTGCGGAGGTCGTTGTACTGCACATCTGTGTAGGTTTCTGTCGCGAATCCATAGGTGATCGACACCCTGGAAAATGAGTGTCCAACAGGACTTCCAGTGACTCATGTGCACTAGTTGTCCAAGTTCCGTTATAATTTCTGAATATATCCAGGAATTGGCGGATGTTTGGCAAGTACTTTACGCAGTCTGCTAGTCTCGGAAAAACTCTCAATGCTGCCGCAGAAGTCTTTCCAAGATTTGCGTTTTGCGTTCCTAACCTGATTCTTAAATTTGTTAACAGATGATTTGCTTCATTGAATAATTGCCGACAAGTCTTACGAGATTCGGCTATTTCAGAAGACCACCATGGTGGTCTACGAGTTGAACGATGAATCGACGGTTTACAGGACCTCCCCGTTGCCTCTTTAAAAGCATTGGTGAGTCTATTCACCGCCTCATCGATGCCTGTATTGTCCCTAATATTCATGGGATTAGCAAGTGCGATTGTGAGGAGCATTTTCTGCTTTCCCCAATCCGTACGTCGCATATTTATATATATTGTAGTATTATCTCTCTTTTTAGCAATTGAAAAGATAAGATAACAATGGTCGGAGAAGGAGCAGTCATTGGAGACTCTCCAGTTCTCTATCAGAAAAGCATATTGCATACTAACAAGCGTAATATCTAACACCTCTTGTCTATTTGATACAACAAAAATGGGCTCAGAGCCCCTATTTGCAACTACTAGATTATTGTTTAAAATGAAATCAAGGATACACTCACCTCTTTTGTTGGTATCAGAGCTACCCCAGATGTGATGATGCGCATTTGCGTCGGCACCCACTATTATGGGGATACTTTTTGCCTTCGCCGCTCTGGCCATCTTTTGGACCAAACTACTGGGTGGAGGGTCCTGGTCATGTGGCATATAGGTAGAGGATAACCACACCACAGATTCAGCCTCTTCCCAAACTGCAGTCACTGAATCTTCATCACTATAATCAGATAGAATGAAGATATTGAGGTGATATTTTGCTATAATGCAGGATCTAATAGTTTTATTGTTACCTGAATCTGCTGCATACAATAGTTTGTAGTCTTTTGCATTGAGTCCACAAATTTTACCATTATTAATCCATGGCTCTTGGACTAATGCGATGTCTTCACCACGTTCTGCGAGGCGAAGAGTTAATGCAGCAGTTGCTGCCTTAGAGTGATGGAGGTTGATCTGTATCACCCTCATCATCTTTATCTGGGTCGTAGATGACGGTGACATCAATGTCCTCTGGATCAGAGTCCAGAAGGACATCTTCGTCCTCCTCCGCAACCCCCAGACGCCCGAAGAACTCCCCAACCAGACCTAAGTCTGATTGTGAGCCCTCCGTAGTGTCAGAGAGTGCGGGTTCATCCACTACCTCATCTATTTTAGATGGTATTGATTGGCTATCGCTATCAGCCACGCCTTTACCTTGCGGCTCTTCCAATTGGTCGCTGGAAGTTGCGGGTTTGGGTTTGTCATCACCTCGGTAGATACTCAGCTTGACACTATCATAACCGTAGTAAATCTTGCCTTGTCTCTTCCGAAGTGGTGACAACGATTCCTTGTTAAGGACCACAACCGCCTTCCTTGTCAGACCTTCCGGTTCAGAAACCTTCACTACCTTCCAGTCACTGGTTGGTAGATCAGCATTACCTCGCCGAATGATCGACAGGATTGTCGCGGGGTCGTGAGGTTCAATTGGAATGATCGCAATGGATCTCGGCCTGCGTGGTATATCACAGACCGGGACCACATCCAATCTAGCGCCGGGCCACACTTCTCCTAGGGACGTCACTGCTAGCTTTAGCTGAATTGCTGAACTTTCACTTGTACATGAAAGCAGCTTTATGTGGCCTTGGTCACTAGTGCTTCTGTCAATGATAGCCCTTATCAGTGGATCTTTGGCAACCTCACTGTAAGGACGTTTTGTGTCCGGTTGAGAGTTATGCTGTTGCATCGGCTCCTCCCCCGATCGTTGTCTTTTGGACGCAGCTGACGTAGATGGTTTGTCTACATCTGCATCGGGTTTGGAGCTTTCAGCATTAGCTAAATGGCCTTTGGCCCAGGTGAGGGAGGACTTTTCCTCCGTTGATAAATTGGTAATTGGTGTTTTACCAAATTTATCAATGATGCGTTGGGCGGCACGCCCTTCGATGAAGGCCCTTCTAGAGTTAATTTTGCGGTCTTTTGGGGCTGTTTTTACTGCCGTTAGGGCGGGGGGCACATTGTAACTGAGTTTGTGGGCTCAATTTGTGCAATAACCGCAGGGTTGCTCACAGCAGTCACCGGAGCACCCGAGGCAGGGATTTTTGCTGAATTGGAGTCAGCACGGACCGTAGAGGTACCAGCCGAAAAGTCGAGTGGTACCTCATTTGGATTGACCTCAGCAGCCGCATTAGCTTGTACTGCTGGGGCAACAATGCATTCAGCAGGCGAGGGTTGCCCCTGCACACCTCCTGCGACATTTTGTTTTGTATTGTTTTTTATTGTTGTTTTATTTTGTTTTGTATTAATTGTTCTTTTATTTTGATTTTTGTTCATTTTTGTTCCCACGAGTATGCACGTAAGGGGTTCGACAATCCATGCAGGGACGGCGTACATGGATTAGGCAACTATTATTTACACCCGACCCGTGCCTTGGCGTCGGAGGGAGCTGTTAGAGACTAGTCTTCTTTTACCACTGACTAGCCATTCAGATTCTCAGCACTGCTACCTTCACCTTAATCTTACAAGTGGGTCAATTTTGGTCCGCGGGTTGGACTGAATCGGCTACCTTGTTTAAAATTTTACAAGCCACTCCCCTGAACCATTTGTTCAATGTATCCAGGGGAATGGCTAGCAATTCTGACATCTCTCGGGCATGGTACCATTTTGGGTGAATGGCTGACATGCTCGAGAGGTTTCAGAAACAAGGGCTGGTTCACACAACCTAGCAGAGTCCAGCCTCTGCGCAACTGCATAGCAGAATCCACAGAAACCTAGGAGGTGAATAAATCGAAGAAATAACTAAGTTTTGATGAAATTCTTGAATACAGATGTTTGTTGCTTGTAGGTAATCTTCACAAAAATCACACAGTAAATAATGTTTGATTCGAGCCTTTATTAGTATTGCTGAATCACCACATGCTCTGCCACGGGGGTCTTTGGTATCATATAAGATATAGCCATTAATTTCAAGAAAGCTATTTGTTGTTAAGTGAGTCTCTGCAACCAGCATGACATCAATTTGTTCCTTCTTAAGGAAGTACTCGAGTTCATTTTTGTGTTGACGCAAGCCGTTTGCGTTCCAGAAACATATTTTTAAACAGTTCATGGTTTGTTAAATAACGCCTGCAACATAGTAGATTGCATGCGTACCATTTCTTGCATCATGCTGCTCATAGAGCTCATAAAACTGTTTATCGAATGCACTAATGTCTCGATGCTTGCTTCGAGACGATTAAAATTACCAGATGGTGTTTGTTCTTTAGGATGCGATTGCAAATTAGGAGTAGAATTAGTTGTCGGTGTCGCTTTATGTACTGCAGTATGATTGGTTTTTACCATATCAGCGTATGAAACATGTTGTGTTGTTGGTTGGGCTAACTGAGGATAATGAGCATTTGCTCGATATTGTTGGTGCTTAGCAAGAGTATTTAGTTTTTGAGTGGTGTTCCTTACCATGGAAAAAACTGGATAGCCTCTGTAGTTAGCAGTGTGGTTTCCACCGCAATTGCTACATTTTTTACTTTCGAATCATCCCTTGCTTTGTCGCATTGGGCGGAACAATGTAGCTCGCCACATACAACGCAAACCGGAGGCAACTTACAGTAAGCCCTAGTATGACCATATTCTTGACAATTTAGACACTGGACAGGTCCTGGACGCTTATGCGGCTCCTCTACAGTTATTTTACGGTGTAACAGGTATTTCAGATTGTAAATGGGGTGCATTTCGTTCTTCTTCAATCTGATATCTCCAGGTGCCAGTTCAACGCGAAATAGTGGTTGGGGGACACGTTCCCGGTTACGGAGATTATCTACACTTTTTATTTTAAAACCCGCTTTTTGGAGTCCGGCTCTTATTTCAGCTGGATCAACGTATGAATCTACACCTTTAATGACTACCTGTAGACCTTTGCTACTCTTCAGCTGATAGGTATAAAAGTTCTTTTTTCAGTTTTGTGCTGACTTTTATGTGCTGAATCTAAATCTGTTTACATATTGATTCTATCACGTCTAGTTTTTTAGATATTCTTATTCAAATAAAATACTGATATTGAAATATTTAATAGGCAACCGTGAAACATATATTTTTTTGTCTAGCGCTGTCTGGACTTTAGATTTAAGATATGAGTAACTATTGTTAGTTCAAATATATTGACGATACAATAAATAAAATATGAAACAAAAAAAATTTAATAGGTTTTTATTATAACAAAAGTAAATAATCTGCATCGATTTTCATCATTTATGGATTATTTTATTCCCAGTAGGTATTAGCTTTCCGAATAAGGACAAAAATGTAAAATATTTGCCGATTTAAGTTTTTACGAGTTTTTGAAGACAAAAAAAAAATTATTTATTCATTAAAAATATTTTTTTTTTCGCCACCAATTTCAATTAAAAACGAATAAAAATTATGTAAAGTTGATTTAAAGGTAATTCTATCTCGCATCTTTTGGTGTTTCAATTATTAAAATCGAACAATCCGTTTGAAGAGTTATTGAGAAATAAGTTAGCGTGGCCGCCTTGTTTAGCGGAAAATAATCGCCATGCCCATAAAAAAAATTGTACGTGTTACGCTAAAACTGAAAGCGGATTTGAATTTAACGAGTTAAGATCACTATATTCCACATATTTATGTTCAGGGTGCAATTTTTTGCAGACCAGTGTATTTTGTGTTAAGATTTCACGAAAAGAAACTAAAAAATCAAAGATAAGCTACTCCTGCACAGCGCACCTCTGGTATATGAAAAACTTAATCCGATACGATTGTGTGATTTTTTTTTTTTTTTGTCTACTTTCAAAACTTAAACTCGACCACACCTCTTCTATATCCAAGTGGATCTTAACACCACACAATGCAATAAAAGTTTGTCTCATGTTCATGCATTTAGATCAGAGTTTAGATTTAAATAGTTTCACGAAATTATCACAAAAAAATAGTAAAATTGCAAATGCGTTTTATAATTTAAATTTAACAAAAACAATAGGTATTTCATTGTTGGATTTCACAAAAAAGCTATGATATTATGCACTTGCACTTTTGCAAGACCATTTGCATCAAACATTGAATGCCTCTAATATTTTACAAAGGGTATTGGAAATACATAGCTTCTAAAATTATCATACATAAGTTAATACATATTTATTACATCTGATATTTCCCCATTTAGAGCATTTTTTTAAACATCAGGCTTATTCGTTAAAAATGTTTTAAATTGACAACACTCCATTTCGAAATTGAATTTTACGATTAAGAGAAATCCCTAAGTTTCCAAACTTATTTGAGATTTTCGGAGCACCAAACAATTTAAAAATAATCAAAAAAAAAAACTTCTATGTTTTTTGACATTTCGAACTACAAAGCAACAACAAAATGACATGTTGTTCTTGTATTGTTGTAAGATACCACCGTCTAGTAAGATAATTCTACATTGTCTAAATACTTTTAAATCAAGTAATTCTTTTCCTGTAATAACGTACAGGATTCCAACAGGATTCTGCTAAATTTTTTTTGCAGTTTTTATTTACTGTATCAAAATTGAACTAATTGAACTATCAATAATTACTCATATCTTAAGTCTATAAATATAAATATACTTGTTAAGTCCAACCAGTGCTGGCTAAAAAAAATGTATGTTTCACGGTTACTGTAATTTGCGGGTTATCCCTCTGATGTACGGATGAGAGAAGCAGGGTCCCTCCTTCTTAGTCGAATATAACCAGGTTCATTTAGTATGTTACGAGCCAGTGGATTCGGACGAGTTTCAAGCTTCTTTAAATACCTTATGGCAAGTTTCGCTATTTCTGCTTTAACTGATGGCACATTTAGATCTTTATGGATGTTCGAGTTTTTTATATACCGAGGAGCAGTTGTAATTATACGAAGAATCTTTCTTCTTTCTTCTGCTAAATATTGTGGAAATAATGGATAAAGTGAATAAAAGTGAAAAAATAATGTACAAAAGGGACATGTATTGAAAAATTGTAAAAATAGTGTACGCACAAAAAATTATATACAAGAGGCTAAAATAGTGTTCTGTATATACGGCTTCCTTTTAGTCGTTACCAAGTTTTTAAACAACTTTATTTATGTTTTTTTGTCTTTTTCTTATTTTCAAAGGACCATAATCTAGTGCAATCAACTTATAGTTTTAAACGTAAAAAATTCACCAATTCTTACCGGCGTGATGAAAAACTTGAAGATGTTATAGTTTTGCGAACAAACAACACTAGCGAAGAATGGATAACGGCTAGGGATTATGAGCGTACTAAAAACGAGGTACAACCAAATATTTTCAGTCGTCTTAGAACATCAAGAAGACATTCAGTAAAAACGACTGATGGCAGTACTTTAAATATGTTATCAACTAACCACATGAACAAAAACCTAATGGGTAAATTACCAACGAATATGACAATAATAAATAATACTGCCTCCCAGAATGCTCTTATGGTATCTAGCCAAAATTCCAATATGAGCACGTCGACGATATCTGATGATGGAAAAAATGTTAATGTCTTAGCAACCAGCAATAATAACAATAGTAATTTAACCGATGAAAATGTGGCGCAGGCGCCTAAACAAAATTTACACACTCGTTTGGTATACAACAAAACTTTGGATGCTTTACAGGCAACGGGTCATTTGAGAGGTTTTTTAAAGGCCTCTCTGCTATTGGATACAGCAAATCAAAATCAGTTTCTGCCAAGTAATCAAATCGTTTTCGGTTTCTATTGCATAAAATGGCGTCGCACTGGTGGTAAAGAAGAAAATGAATCAAAATTTGTTATAAACGGTCTGCCTATTGTGGAGCCACCGTTGAATATCTACTGTTCCATTGAGGAGAAAATGTTTGTTAAAATGCCAATGACATTTAAAGTGGTTTTGAAAAATCCCTCTCCAAAAGTAGTTCATCTCATAGCAATGCTGAGTATAAGTAATTCCGATAATTTTATATGTTCCGGCCATAAGCAGGTAAGTAATTTTTATTTGGGGTGGGATGAAAATACGGTAAAATTATTTTAATTTGCTTATCTAATTAATTTAGTTTTTAGTATTCTGCTTACAAAATTAAACTTATTAATTGTCATCTGAGATCTGAAATATCCTGTTAGGTTTACCTTACCACTTAAGTTTCCTACAGTTCGTAAGAACCACTTGCAGCGCAAAACCTATTAGGTTAGTCAGTGTCGCATGCCTAAAACAGTTTAGGTTCTGAAGAAACCTTTGCCCGAAATATTTGATCCTGCGTTCGTGCAGAGTAGAGGAGTTGCAGAGAAAGTTTTGAACAGACTCTTCCTTCTCATCCAGCTTCTACAGCTCGCGGCACGAGAGATTCACATACGGTCTATAATAAGTTCAATTATACAGTGCCTTGTTATGATGGCTACTAAAAGCGATATCGAATTTTGCCAGAGTGCCAGTAGTGTCTTAGTCCTTTTATTGTGGATTGAGGGCCAAAGAATTTTGGACAATCTGCAAGTTGTATTGTAGACCATCTGCGAGCCATTTCTTTTAGCGAACATTCCCGTATCGTGTTTGAGTATTCAGCCAGAGGGTATTGATGTCCCTCAATGCATTTACCACGTCTAGGCGCGAACCGTTCCTCGTACATTGATCGGCCGTCTCATTTCCACGAATGTCCTCATGCCCTGGAACCTAAAATATCCTTACCTGTTGTCGTCTAAGTAAGAATTATATCAGTAATGTTGAAGCTTCCTCAAATGGACCCACTCATTGCAAACGTTGCACCTAACTGATGGTCTGTTAGAGTGCAGAGTTTCATGGCATACAAAGCAATAGGATAAGGAGCAGTTTAGCCGGGGTAGGCTGCCCCTTAAAAGAAAAGTACACGTATGTATTCCCTTTTAGTTGACAATACTTGGTCGTAGTTCGTTGAACTTCGAGTCGTTCTGGTACGTGGAACCGATTGTCATGGGAACGATTTATATCAGAAGGCTTATTCGGTGTAAATGCGTATTTTAGATGGATGACAAAAAGGATACCTTTTCCGGTTTCATTTCTTGCCCAAACAATTTATGCTTATAGTTGTCTTCGCAAAGAAATCGGAAGGTGATGAAGTTTCTTGGGGGTTCTATATAGAAGCAATAGTGGGTGAGTGTTCTGAAGATAACTCTAGAGACGCTTCAACTTCAATAATTTCTCTTGAAAGACCCTTTGTTACGCCAAAATCAGGTATTTTTTGTTGATCAGTAGGATCAGGATCAGTAGGTTGCTTGCCCACTAGCAATCACGATTAATCCCATTTTTGAGATTACGTCAAACAAAATCCGAACTCTCGGAGTAATAAGTCGCAACTCGCAGAAAGTGTCTTGTGTTGGAGTCACCAGCTGCTATGAAACGGGGTCCTAGTAATTTATAGAAGTCGCTATACTGACTTTCCGATATCGAAAATCTAGGAGGGGAATAAATTGAAGATATAACCAAGTTCTGATGAAAATTACTGCAGATATCATGCAGTAAATGGTGTTTGTCCGAGCTTTTATCAGAATAGCCGATCCAACATGCTCTTTCGCGGGGGTCCTTAGTATCATATAATATATAACCATCGATTTTAAAAAAGCTGTTGGAAGTCAAAAGAATAAGTTGACAACAATCAATAGAGAAATACAAACCTAAAGAACGCAGATTTATTGTTACTACCGAGTGACCTCTCGTTTTGGAGATGTCGGCAACTCTTCTTCTGAGGCTTTTTGAAATCTTGCGTTTAACACAACAAAACACAAAGCTTGCCAATATTAAGAAATATGTTTTTTCTAACAACAGTACACAAATGTGTATCAAGTAGAGATCTCATATTATGACATGACATTACTTCTATGACACTTGTTATTGTAAAGTTCTTTGTTATTATGTATGTTTTTAATCAAATTTGTGGCGAATTATTTTCCCTACGTAGCCATTACACAGGACGGTGGGTGAAATTTTAAACATAGATAGATCCTTATCGGACCCAAAGGGGAGAAAAGGGTTGAAGAGGACAGTTTACAAATAAAAATTAGTTGTAACTGTGTGCTTACATGTTCAATTACCAAACGCCTCAACCGAATGAAATTTTTGTGTTCCGACTACGAAACTACTCTCTGTTGTGAGTGAAGGTGTATTACTATGGCCATTATAACATAGTAAGAATTAAAAGGTGTTCGAATAGTGACAAGTTTGCACGTATTATTTTTTAACCCGTTATAGGTAGATGGAAGATGTGTTGACAATTACTAAAAATAAAGGGTGTTCCCACAACAACAACATGTTTTTCAAGTATTTGGCCTTATTTTTTAAGCCGTATTATTTAGAATGGATATTGTCATAGAAAATGTATTACTATGAGCGCTATTACAACAATTACTAAAATTTAAAGAGTGTTCGGATAGTGTCGTGATTTTCGTAAATATGACTTTTTTTCAACCTCAAATTTATTCAAAGTGTGTAAATTTATGTGCGCTATAGCAAAAAATTTAACAAATAAAAATTCAAGGGTGTTGCCGGAATGGGTAGACACTTCAAATCTACACAGAATATGTATAAATTTGTACCCTATAAGAATTACAAAAAATAAAGCCAAAGAAGAAAGGGTATTTCGATAGTGACACGATTTTGCATATGGGTAATTCCATGTCAAATCAACAAGGCACTCAAAATGACTACTTCAGATTTTATTGCAACTTTTTTATTTATATTCCTTAAATCTCTGAAGCCTATATATTTAAAAAAATTTGATCTTTGACAGTCTTTTAGCTATACGGATCTCAAAATAAAAAAATATCGGTTTTTTGCATATGCGCTCGAGGAAGAAATATATTTTAATTTCAGTTAGTAATAGCTCATTTTAAAGGGGTTTCATACGCATTAATTTTATGTCAATCACGAAAAAAAACAATTTTTTAACAAATTATTTTCTTCTATTTAATATATGTTTTATTAAAATTTTAGAGATAGTGTTTTTAAATTTACAATATGTTTTTAAAGGTAACTAAGTGAGTACATCATACAAATTTTAGAGTGGGACCATGGTGGGATCTGAAGTTTTTAGGGTTTATAGAACTTGAATTAGAGTATTTTTAATCGTCGAGCGCATATTTAAAAAAGCGATATTTTTCTATTTTGAGATCCGTATAGTTCAAAAACTACAAGAGATAGATTTTTTTTAAATTATATTCGGATTCAGGGAGTCAACGAATATAATAAAAAAGTTTCAATAAAATCGGGAGTGGTAAATTTGAAAACAATTTTTTTGTTGATTTGACATGGAATTACCCATATATGACCTTATATTTCAGCAGTAATAGGCTGACACGTAAAATTTACACACATTATATTTCACATTATCGACTGTTACAACAAAGAAAATAAAATTAATAATTAGATGTCCCGAATTTGAGGAATTTGGCCTTCTCATCTAAATATTATAGATAGACACTTGATATTTATACAGGGTATTTAGTACATTGCTCTTACATAGAAAATAATTAAAAATTAAAGGCTGTCTCTAAGACGTGAAACAAATTTTGACTTGTACGTATACAGTTACATATTGAAGGTAGTATGAAATTCTACGTGAATGAGTGCGACACGCACTTGACTGGGGCCCAATCACCGCATTCGATATCGAGTAAACTATCGAATCGAACAACAAATTTGATGCGAGTCGAGTCGAGTAAGCTAATTATGCCATTCTACATGTATCGAATCGTTATTTATATCAAATTGTAATAGATTAATAATGAGTCAACAAGTGAACAAGAAAACTCGGTTTAAAAATATTTCCTTTCGAATGAAATTACGATACTTTTTAATCGATATCGAGTGCCATGATACCAAAATGAAATATTACGAGACATTTTACTGGATATCGAATGCGGTGATGTCTAAAAGGCAGATAGCCCAGACTGAACTTAACACAGTTTGTTCCTTAATATGCTGTTTGAATCTGTTTGAAACCATATTAACCAAGATAAATAAATCTCGTTACAATCTTTATAGCTCGACATTTCCATATTTGCTTTTGGAGAAAAGGAACTTGTCTACAATTTATATCCGCTGTATGTGGGTTGGCAAAGTTTACCTGAATTAACGCTGTCTTACAATACCCAGGCTGATCCCTCAAAAGATGAAACACAAAATAATTTGCTAGGAGAACTGGTACAACGATCTATACCTAAAAAAGTATTTGTGTTGGTAAGTTATATTTATTTTTTATTTTCACTAGTTTTTTTTTTTTATTAATTAATACCTTTTTATAAATAAAGTCAAATTTAAATTTAATTTTATTACAAAAATTTTTTGCAAACATTTTAGCCACCATTAAAACAACAAATCAAATGAAATGCCTTGAAATTTTAAATATGAACAATGAAATCATCCTGGAAGCTATAAAACTAAATAAGCAGCAATATTAAAATTTATTTTCGCGTGTTTTTTTTTTTTAATTTATAATAACAAACTGTATAAATTTAAAGGAGTTTATATTTAAGAATAATCTAATGAGACAATTATTATCTAGATGAAAAAATATTTAAGACATTTTTCCTAACTTAGTTTTTGCCTATAACTCTTAAACTTTGTAAATTTAAAGATAATTCATGCTTAGGGGATACCAAGTTGTTGGTGTTTTTGTTATTAAAAAGTTTATATTAAAACTATTCGATTACTATTGCTTTAAGCTAATTTGGAAATTTGTTAAAAATACAAAGCGGGTTCACTTTTACATTTTAATTTGCAGTTAAAAACTGTGTGATTTTGTATGTATATTTTCGGATTTTTCATTCATATTTTTCTTCTTGGTGATTTATTGTAAAATGTTTATTGTTTTAAACTAATTACATAATTAAGTAGTTTAATAATTATTAACACTGTATGTATTTTAACAAATAAAAATATTAGAGAAAAAAGTGTAGAGTAATATAAATACACAACAGCAAAAAATTGTATTTTTTAATAAAACAAAAATAACAAAAAAAAAAACAAAAAACATGAATAAAAAAAATAGTTAATAAATAAATAAAAAAATAATTTATTAAATCAAAATTAATATTGTTGTAATAATTTCCTACCATCTTAATACTTTTGAAAAATATATAATAAATTCATTTATTTGCCGCTTGAAGAAAACTTAAACACACCCTTGCGTTGGCTACGATTTTCACCCTGCAAGAAAAACAAAACAAAAATATTTAAAATAAAAAGTTAATTAATTAAAAAATAGCAATCAATCCACTTACCGCTAAACGATTTCCAAAAAGCATTATTGCTTTATCCTCTTCCGGCGGTGAGGAAAACTCACTTTGATTTGTAGTTGGAGGCCTGCGATGTATTTGTAATTTTTGTTTTATCGCTTGTGACAAGATAACCTTGCGACTAACCGATTTCATAGCCAACAGCAAATCCAACCAGGTCCATGTTACATTATGATATTCCAGTGTCGGTACAATTAATGAGAAATCTGTTATATCTTCTAGATTTTTCTCTTTATTACCCTTATAGCTAACACGTACTGGTACCTCGGGAATTTTTATATAGATAAAAAGTTTATTTTTTTCAGCTCGCTCCTTCATTTTCTCAACATCATCCTTTTCGATTTTAACATAAAATTCTGAATCTTTGGAAGATTTCTTCGATTTCGAAGCCTTTTTCGAACTCTTTGCCTGCAGGTTTGTGGAAGACGATGAACTCGATGAGTTATCTTCTATATCATCGACAGCTTCAGTTTCGGAAGCATCTCTATCAGGAAAACAGAATTTCAACATGGTGGAATAGAATTTTTTAGTTATTGCTATAGTTATGGGGGCTACATTTATTTCGAAATGTTCTTTAACAGAAATACCACCTACGGGAGGTTTTTCACGACAAAACACCCTTAGGACACGTTTGTGGGTATCGACAGGCATATCTTTTTGTATTTCGGTAGGCACCAGAACTTCTCGATATATTTCACGTGGTATTAAATTATTCATGCGTATATTGCCCAGCTCTAACAAATGCTCTACGGAATCATCGCTTTTGGATTTTTTGGTATACAAGAAACCACTTAACACCAAATCTGCTATTCCAATTTGACCATCTGTTTCGGTAAGACGCCACTGGGCACGTTTGAAACAAATTTCATTAGCCCGTACTATGCTGACCGTCTTGTCCGAGCGTACATTCGAGATTTTACTCAATTGCGAGAGCTGCGTCTCTTTGTAGCACAATAACATCATATCAAGTTCTTCGCTTAGAGTATTTAATTCTTCTTTACTTTCCCTAATGTGTTTTTGCACCCTATCGTATTCCAACTTCCATTCTAGGGTATCACTTTCATCGGCTCTTTGGCTTATAAAATGAATATCTTTTTCAAGCGAACGTATTTTCATGAGTAAACTTCGTATTAGGGTTTGTTTCTGTTGTATGGGACGTTTTTGATCTTCGGTTGAGTGTAATTGCAATTGAAAACGCATTCTGGCCAACTTTTCTAACGCCTGTTTTCTTTGTGGTTCCACATATAGCAGTAGATTGTTGACAATATCCAATATCATGGCATATTGCAAGGAATTCGTGCAAACATCCAAGTCATGATGCATAAGGGTAAATGCATCCGCAGGATCATCTTGTCTTTCCCAGGGCGATAAAGTTTCTTCGGAAGGTGGTGGCGGCATATCGATAATAGTGTTGGGATCTATGGTATCACCATAACTGACATAGAAAAATTCACATTTACAACGTGAAACAATGCGTTGCAATTGTATGGGTTGATTTTCACCAGCATTTTCACTTAACGATGCTCCCACGGTCTCAGAGACTACACCGCCCACACTACGACCACTGCCCACCAAATGCGGTATATCGGGCAAATCATTTATAACCGCATCATCTTTATCTTGTATATTGTCTACAGTTAACCACATTATTTCACGTTCTAAAAGCGAATCGTGCTCCCCAGCACTTACTGTGGCATAGTACTGCATGCATTCCAATAAACCTTTCCAAGTTGTTTTCGAAACTAGGGAACGATCTCGCCAAACGGGCCGATGTACTCGCTGAAGTATTTCAGCCTTAGCAGCACTTATGATGACATAACCCGATGTCTCTGAGCCCTTCAGCAAGACTTGGGAATTCACCAAGGAAATGGACCAATTCTCATGTATAACATCGTGAGCGGAACAAGCTTGCAAGCCTTGTAGTTGAAGTTCTCGGGATTGAGTACTCTGGTCATCACTGTAAACATTAAATTTATGATCTGCTTCGGCTATAAGCTGTTGTAGCATGGCTGTGGCATGGCTGGCCGGTTGAGGTTTTTTGATAGTTGTAGTGGTATTTGCAACTGGAAAGGAAAATATGGTTTATTTTACCAGCACCATATCCGATTAGTATATAAAACCTAAACTTTTTCGATTTGATTTATTTTAATAATTTTTAATACATAATTTTTCAACAGCAGAGCTCTTGAAAGTTTGCCAAAATGTACGCAATATTTTAATTTAGTAGAAAATACAGTTTGTTTTCTTAAGATTTGCTGGCACATACGTAAATTCTATTTAGTTTCTTATTTTATTGATCATTTTGCATAAATGTAACTGAATTTCTTTAATGGAATGTTTAACTTGCTCCTTTAATGTTATATTCTTGTTGACATAAACTTTTGACCTCTAATAACCCCATAAAAAAGAGTTCTAATGCCGATAGGGGTTTCAATTCTGATCATCGAAAACAGAGAGTACACGATCATAAAATGTCTTATGCAGTAATTCAATCGTTTATAGAATGGATGTGTGACAGCTGTGGCCGTCTTGATGAAACCACATATCGTTCACATTAATATCACCCTATTAAGAGAGTTATAACCCATTTCGCGATATTTTCGATAAGTCTGTTTGAGTGGTGCCTTCAGCCCAAAATCCGCAATCCGTTGTGAATTCATTTGTGAGTTACCTGCACAATAACTGCAGCAATTTTGGCATTAATAAAGACATCATGGTAATGAGCAAGTCTCGAGTTACATTATACAACTTTTGTCGTAATGAAAAATTTCATTGCGTTGTTCTTTATTGAAATGCTAAATTTTTACTGGGGAAAACCAAACAAATATATACATATGTATATAGAATAGTTATAGAATACCATTATTACTGTCACCATTTCACCATTGTTCACAACCATTTTAATACGTTCCCACGACAATTGGATCTTCGCTCCGGAACGAACCGAGTCACACTCGGGCAAAGATTGTCAACTCAGCAACAGCTGTATCAACCGGAAGTTTTTTTCCAGGAAAGAACTTCCGACAGCAGCAGAGCTGTTACAACAAGAACCATTTTAATAAATGGTACGGAATTTACGTGAATGAGTGTGACACGCACTTGACTGGGGCCTAATCACCGTATTCGATATCGAGTAAACTATCGAATCGAACAACAAATTCGATGCGAGTCGAGTAAGCAATTAGCATGTATCGAATCGTTATTTATATCAAATTGTAATTGATTAATAATGAGTCAACAAGTGAACAAGAAAACACGGTTTAAAAATATTTCCTTTCGAATGAAATTACGATATTTTTTAATCGATATGAGTGACATGATACCAAACGATCCGAGTCACACTGGGCCAAAGATTGTCAACTCAGCAACAGCTGTATCAACCGGAAGTTTTTTTCCAGGAAAGAACTTCCGACAGCAGCAGAGCTGTTACAACAAGAACCATTTTAATAAATGGTAGATTTAATGATGAGACAACAGATGTTATTTATACAGACTTCAGTAAAGCTTTCGATAAAATTTAAAATTTTAATATTATGGATTACAGGCCATATTGGAATTCAAAGAAATGAAATTGGAGGCTGTGGTGGTAAAAGGGCTTTAGACTATCATCAAATTATAGAAATCCCTTACTTGCCTAAAGATATCAGCAATGCTCTTAAAACTGTTCAACAACAAAAAAATCCATTTACAACCAGACAGGTTGTAATGTGTGTATATGTTGGAAAGCCTATAAGTGGCGTACTCACCATTGATTGAAAACTACAGCATTAAAATATGTTTTCATTTAATAAAAAAGAGTTTTCGCAACATTTAATTTTTATTTATTGATTTTATTTGTCACTGTTTTTTCGTATTAAATTTAACTTTTTGTTAAAATGACGACAAAATTTGTTTTTTTTCTATTTCGTTGGTTTCAAAGAAAAACGGTTGGTTAAAAGTACTCTTGTGAATGTGGGAAAGTAATCGAAATGCAGAATATGGGTGATTATGTTTTTAATTTAAAGCAATACTTCGAAAAAAAAACTGATCTTACTAGTTCTCATCTAGTAACAATATGTCCAATCTCTAACATGAATGAACAAAATGTACGAAATCAGAGTCAATAAATATATCTAATTGTGATATCAAAAATACCAAAAATCCAATTTTGACAGAGCGTTAGGTAGTGAAGTTGGTTGCAAACAAAATGTTCAAGGTATATTTATTTTACTAGGTAGTGGCGTCCCTACAACAAATACAACAATACAAGAACAATATGGAATTTTGTTGTTGCTTTGTAGTTCGAAATGTCATAGAAGAAAATTGAGAAGGCGTGTATGTGTTTTATTGCCTTCTCACTTCTACACTATAAAATTTCTGAACACATACAACTTTTGACATGTCGAACTACTAAATCAGCTGGGCGGACGACATTACCTAGTAAGATAAATATACCTTGAAAATGTTATTGCATTTTTTGTGTAAGAGTGGTGCCGTTTTAGCTATTTTATAATTTATCTAGCGATTTTATCTCTCTTTTGCGATTAAATTTATTAGATTTTACTAAACAAAATATGTTAACATTACTGTTTCTTAAAAAACGTTGCGCTCTTGTTTAGGTTTGTTAAAAGCTAGGCGATAGACGTCGTTACACCTTACGCCCTTGTTTAGGTTAGTCAGTTAGTGTCAAATAATATATTGTTGTCACCGTTTTTAACATTCAAATAATAGGTGCGATTCCGTACTTTTTGGGAAAAGTACGGTAAAATAAGAGAAAACAAAAATAAACTCTCTTAGAGAAAAAATGAACAAAAGTACGGGAACACTAAAAACCAACTTTATATCCCAAAATGTGCTGTCAAAGTGTTTTGCATGCATTCGCACATAATAAAAATTAAAAACACAAATGTTTTGTAACATGACACTTTTTAGGGTTCCGTACACAAAGTGTAAAAACGAAACCCTATTGTTTTCGCTACAATGTCTGTCCGTCTGTCCGTCTGTCCGTCTGTCAGCGCCTTTTATCTCTGGAACCGTAATAGGTAGACTCTTGAAATTTTCACAGATGATGTATAGTTGTTGCCGCTATAGCAACAAATACTAAAACTTATAGGGTGTTCCAATAGAGAGGTGTTATTTACGAAAATGTGTTTATTTCTTGAACTGTAGGAGGGATACACTTGAAATTTACAAACAGTTATTAAAACTTAGTTCACTATATAAACAAGTATAAAAAAATAAAACTAAAAATTAAAGGGTGTTCCGATAGTGGTGTGAAATGCATGTATAAGGCATAAGTTTTGTACCATAATAGGTAGACTCTTGAAATTTTCACAGAAGGTGTATAGCGATGGCCGCTATAACAACAAGAATTAAAACTTATAGGGTGTTCCGATAGAGAGGTGTTATTCACGAATATGTGTTTATTTCTTGAACTGTAGGAGGCATACACTAAAAATTTACAAACTGTAATAAAAACGTAGTTCGCCTTATATAGAAGTCTAAAAAATAAACCTAAAAATTAAAGGGTGTTCCGATAGTGGTGTTATTTTGATTTATAAGGCCTAAGTTTTGAATCTTAATAGAATCTTGAAATTTTTACAGAAGGTGTATAATTTTGGCCGCTATAGCAACAAATAACAAAATTTATAGGGTGTTCCGATAGAGAGGTGTTATTTACGAATATGTTTTTATTTCTTACAAACAGTAATTAAAACTTAGTTCGCTTTATAAACAAGTCTGAAAAAATAAACCTAAAAATTAAAGAGTGTTCCGATAGTGGAGTGATTTGCATGTATAAGGCCTAAGTTTTGAACCATAATTGGTAGACTCTTGAAAATTTTACCAAAGGTGTATAACTATGGCCGCTATAGCAAAAAATATTAAAACTTATAGGGTGTTCCGATAGAGAGGTGTTATTTACGAATATGTGTTTATTTCTTACAAACAGTAATTAAAACTTAGTTCGCTTTATAAACAAGTCTAAACAAATAAACCTAAAAATTAAAGGGTGTTCCGATAGTGGTGTGCTTTGTATGTGTAAGGCCTAAGGTTTGAACCATAATAGGTAGACTCTTGAAAATTTTACCAAAAGTGTATTACTGCGGCCACAATAGCAAAAAATATTAAAACTTATAGGGTGTTCCGATAGAGAGGTGTTATTTACGAATATGTGTTCATTTCTTACAAACAGTAATTAAAACTTAGTTCGCTTTATAAACAAATCTGAAAAAATAAACCTAAAAATTAAAGGGTGTTCCGATAGTGGAGTGATTTGCATGTATAAGGCCTAAGTTTTGAACCATAATTGGTAGACTCTTGAAAATTTTACCAAAGGTGTATAACTATGGCCGCTATAGCAAAAAATATTAAAACTTATAGGGTGTTCCGATAGAGAGGTGTTATTTACGAATATGTGTTTATTTCTTACAAACAGTAATTAAAACTTAGTTCGCTTTATAAACAAGTCTGAAAAAATAAACCTAAAAATTAAAGGGTGTTCCGATAGTGGTGTGCTTTGTATGTGTAAGGCGAAAGTTTTGAACCATAATAGGTAGACTCTTGAAAATTTTACCAAAAGTATATTACTGCGGCCACAATAGCAAAAAATATTAAAACTTATAGGGTGTTCCGATAGAGAGGTGTTATTTACGAATATGTGTTTATTTCTTACAAACAGTAATTAAAACTTAGTTCGCTTTATAAACAAGTCTGAAAAAATAAACCTAAAAATTAAAGGGTGTTCCGATAGTGGAGTGATTTGCATGTATAAGGCCTAAGTTTTGAACCATAATTGGTAGACCCTTGAAAATTTTACCAAAGGTGTATAACTATGGCTGCTATAGCAAAAAATATTAAAACTTATAGGGTGTTCCGATAGAGAGGTGTTATTTACGAATATGAGTTTATTTCTTACAAACAGTAATTAAAACTTAGTTCGCTTTATAAACAAGTCTAAAAAAATAAACCTAAAAATTAAAGGGTGTTCCGATAGTGGTGTGCTTTGTATGTATAAGGCCGAAGTTTTGAACCATAATAGGTATGTAGACGCTTGAAATTTTCACAGAAGGTGTGGCCGCTATAGCAACAAATATTAAAACTTATAGGGTGTTCCGATAGAGAGGTGTTATTTACGAATATGTGTTTATTTCTTACAAACAGTAATTAAAACTTAGTTCGCTTTATAAACAAGTCTGAAAAAATAAACCTAAAAATTAAAGGGTGTGCCGATAGTGGAGTGATTTGCATGTATAAGGCCTAAGTTTTGAACCATAATTGGTAGACTCTTGAAAATTTTACCAAAGTTGTATAACTATGGCTGCTATAGCAAAAAATATTAAAACTTATAGGGTGTTCCGATAGAGATGTGTTATTTACGAATATGTGTTCATTTCTTACAAACAGTAATTAAAACTTAGTTCGCTTTATAAACAAGTCTAAAAAAATAAACCTAAAAATTAAAGGGTGTTCCGATTGTGGTGTGATTTGCATGTATAAGGCCTAAGTTTTGAACCATAATAGGTATGTAGACGCTTGAAATTTTCACAGAAGGTGTATAACTGTAGCCGCTATAGTAGCAAATACTAAAACTTATAGGGTGTTCCGATAGAGAGGTGTTATTCAGGAATATGTGTTTATTTCTTGAACGATAGGAGGCATAGTCTCCAGATTTAAAAACAGTAATTAAAGCTTAGTTCGCTATATAAACAAGTATAGAAAATAAACCTAAAAATTAAAGGGTGTTCCAATAGTGGTGTGATTTGCATGTATAAGGCCTAATTTTTTAACCATAATATTAGACTCTTGAAATTTTCACAGAAGATGTGGCCGCTATAGCAACAAATATTAAAACTTATAGGGTGTTCCGATAGAGAGGTGTTATTCACGAATGTGTGTTTATTTCTTGAACTGTAGGAGGCATACAGTAAAAATTTAAAAACAGTAATTAAAACCTAGTTCGCTTTATAAACAAGTCTTAAAAAATAAACCTAAAAATTAAAGGGTGTTCCGAAAGTGGTTTTATTTACATGTATAAGGCCTAAGTTATGAACCATAAAAGGTAGACTCTTGAAATTTTCACAGAAGGTGTATAACTGTGGCCACTATAGCAATAAATACTAAAACTTATCGGGTGTTCCAAAAGTGCGTGTTATTTACGTTTATGTCTTTTTTTTGAGCTGTAAGAGGAAACCACTTACAATTTGCAGAATGTAATTAAAACTATGTTAGTTTTATAAACAAGTATACAAAGTTGAACTTAAATATTAAAGGGTGTTCCAATAGTGACGTGATTTGCATGTATATATCCTAAGTTTTGAATGAATAGGTGGAATCTTGAAATTTTTACAGGAGGTATATAACTATGTCCACTATAACAAATAATAAAAATTAAAGGGTTTTCCGCCAGTGACGTGATTTGCATGTATAAAGCCTTATTTCTTGAACCGTAACAGGTAGACTCTTGAAATTTTGTACAGAAGATGTGTTGCCACGGCCGATATGACAATTACTAAAAATTATCTCTGGAACCGTAATAGGTAGACTCTTGAAATTTTCACAGATGATGTATAGTTGTTGCCGCTATAGCAACAAATACTAAAACTTATAGGGTGTTCCAATAGAGAGGTGTTATTTACGAAAATGTGTTTATTTCTTGAACTGTAGGAGGGATACACTTGAAATTTACAAACAGTTATTAAAACTTAGTTCACTATATAAACAAGTATAAAAAAATAAAACTAAAAATTAAAGGGTGTTCCGATAGTGGTGTGAAATGCATGTATAAGGCATAAGTTTTGTACCATAATAGGTAGACTCTTGAAATTTTCACAGAAGGTGTATAGCGATGGCCGCTATAACAACAAGAATTAAAACTTATAGGGTGTTCCGATAGAGAGGTGTTATTCACGAATATGTGTTTATTTCTTGAACTGTAGGAGGCATACACTAAAAATTTACAAACTGTAATAAAAACGTAGTTCGCCTTATATAGAAGTCTAAAAAATAAACCTAAAAATTAAAGGGTGTTCCGATAGTGGTGTTATTTTGATTTATAAGGCCTAAGTTTTGAATCTTAATAGAATCTTGAAATTTTTACAGAAGGTGTATAATTTTGGCCGCTATAGCAACAAATAACAAAATTTATAGGGTGTTCCGATAGAGAGGTGTTATTTACGAATATGTTTTTATTTCTTACAAACAGTAATTAAAACTTAGTTCGCTTTATAAACAAGTCTGAAAAAATAAACCTAAAAATTAAAGAGTGTTCCGATAGTGGAGTGATTTGCATGTATAAGGCCTAAGTTTTGAACCATAATTGGTAGACTCTTGAAAATTTTACCAAAGGTGTATAACTATGGCCGCTATAGCAAAAAATATTAAAACTTATAGGGTGTTCCGATAGAGAGGTGTTATTTACGAATATGTGTTTATTTCTTACAAACAGTAATTAAAACTTAGTTCGCTTTATAAACAAGTCTAAAAAAATAAACCTAAAAATTAAAGGGTGTTCCGATAGTGGTGTGCTTTGTATGTGTAAGGCCTAAGGTTTGAACCATAATAGGTAGACTCTTGAAAATTTTACCAAAAGTGTATTACTGCGGCCACAATAGCAAAAAATATTAAAACTTATAGGGTGTTCCGATAGAGAGGTGTTATTTACGAATATGTGTTCATTTCTTACAAACAGTAATTAAAACTTAGTTCGCTTTATAAACAAATCTGAAAAAATAAACCTAAAAATTAAAGGGTGTTCCGATAGTGGAGTGATTTGCATGTATAAGGCCTAAGTTTTGAACCATAATTGGTAGACTCTTGAAAATTTTACCAAAGGTGTATAACTATGGCCGCTATAGCAAAAAATATTAAAACTTATAGGGTGTTCCGATAGAGAGGTGTTATTTACGAATATGTGTTTATTTCTTACAAAAAGTAATTAAAACTTAGTTCGCTTTATAAACAAGTCTGAAAAAATAAACCTAAAAATTAAAGGGTGTTCCGATAGTGGTGTGCTTTGTATGTGTAAGGCGAAAGTTTTGAACCATAATAGGTAGACTCTTGAAAATTTTACCAAAAGTATATTACTGCGGCCACAATAGCAAAAAATATTAAAACTTATAGGGTGTTCCGATAGAGAGGTGTTATTTACGAATATGTGTTTATTTCTTACAAACAGTAATTAAAACTTAGTTCGCTTTATAAACAAGTCTGAAAAAATAAACCTAAAAATTAAAGGGTGTTCCGATAGTGGAGTGATTTGCATGTATAAGGCCTAAGTTTTGAACCATAATTGGTAGACCCTTGAAAATTTTACCAAAGGTGTATAACTATGGCTGCTATAGCAAAAAATATTAAAACTTATAGGGTGTTCCGATAGAGAGGTGTTATTTACGAATATGAGTTTATTTCTTACAAACAGTAATTAAAACTTAGTTCGCTTTATAAACAAGTCTAAAAAAATAAACCTAAAAATTAAAGGGTGTTCCGATAGTGGTGTGCTTTGTATGTATAAGGCCGAAGTTTTGAACCATAATAGGTATGTAGACGCTTGAAATTTTCACAGAAGGTGTGGCCGCTATAGCAACAAATATTAAAACTTATAGGGTGTTCCGATAGAGAGGTGTTATTTACGAATATGTGTTTATTTCTTACAAACAGTAATTAAAACTTAGTTCGCTTTATAAACAAGTCTGAAAAAATAAACCTAAAAATTAAAGGGTGTGCCGATAGTGGAGTGATTTGCATGTATAAGGCCTAAGTTTTGAACCATAATTGGTAGACTCTTGAAAATTTTACCAAAGTTGTATAACTATGGCTGCTATAGCAAAAAATATTAAAACTTATAGGGTGTTCCGATAGAAAGGTGTTATTTACGAATATGTGTTCATTTCTTACAAACAGTAATTAAAACTTAGTTCGCTTTATAAACAAGTCTAAAAAAATAAACCTAAAAATTAAAGGGTGTTCCGATTGTGGTGTGATTTGCATGTATAAGGCCTAAGTTTTGAACCATAATAGGTATGTAGACGCTTGAAATTTTCACAGAAGGTGTATAACTGTAGCCGCTATAGTAGCAAATACTAAAACTTATAGGGTGTTCCGATAGAGAGGTGTTATTCAGGAATATGTGTTTATTTCTTGAACGATAGGAGGCATAGTCTCCAGATTTAAAAACAGTAATTAAAGCTTAGTTCGCTATATAAACAAGTATAGAAAATAAACCTAAAAATTAAAGGGTGTTCCAATAGTGGTGTGATTTGCATGTATAAGGCCTAATTTTTTAACCATAATATTAGACTCTTGAAATTTTCACAGAAGATGTGGCCGCTATAGCAACAAATATTAAAACTTATAGGGTGTTCCGATAGAGAGGTGTTATTCACGAATGTGTGTTTATTTCTTGAACTGTAGGAGGCATACAGTAAAAATTTAAAAACAGTAATTAAAACCTAGTTCGCTTTATAAACAAGTCTTAAAAAATAAACCTAAAAATTAAAGGGTGTTCCGAAAGTGGTTTTATTTACATGTATAAGGCCTAAGTTATGAACCATAAAAGGTAGACTCTTGAAATTTTCACAGAAGGTGTATAACTGTGGCCACTATAGCAATAAATACTAAAACTTATCGGGTGTTCCAAAAGTGCGTGTTATTTACGTTTATGTCTTTTTTTTGAGCTGTAAGAGGAAACCACTTACAATTTGCAGAATGTAATTAAAACTATGTTAGTTTTATAAACAAGTATACAAAGTTGAACTTAAATATTAAAGGGTGTTCCAATAGTGACGTGATTTGCATGTATATATCCTAAGTTTTGAATGAATAGGTGGAATCTTGAAATTTTTACAGGAGGTATATAACTATGTCCACTATAACAAATAATAAAAATTAAAGGGTTTTCCGCCAGTGACGTGATTTGCATGTATAAAGCCTTATTTCTTGAACCGTAACAGGTAGACTCTTGAAATTTTGTACAGAAGATGTGTTGCCACGGCCGATATGACAATTACTAAAAATTAAAGGGTGTTCCGACAGTGACATGTTTTTCACTTATAGTGACTTATTTTGTAATCGCAATAAGTAGACTCTTAATATATTTATAGAAAGGAAGTTGCCATGGCCACTATAATGAATAATAAAATTAAAGGGTGTTTCGACAGTGATAAGATTTTATAAACCGTAATAGATACCCTCTTGAAATGTTTACAGTAGATGTAGTACTTCGGCCGCTATAACAAATATTTAAAATTGAAGTGTGTCCATTAGTAACGTGTTTTTCACGAATATTACCGTATTTTTTTAACCGCAATAGGTAGGCTCCTGATATTTTAATAGAAAGTGTATTACCATGGCCGCTATAAAATCAATTACATATTAAAATTTAAAGGGTGTTCTAATTATGATGCGATTTTCGCGAATATTACTTTAATTTTAAAATTTAAGGGTGTCCCATAAGACATAAAGAAATAAACAACTGGAATTTTTAAATTATACTGAACATAGTACGGAACCCTACGTGTGTGAGTGTAACTCGCACTTAACTAATTTATTTCTAATCTTTTATGAACAAGTTTTTAAATAATAGTTTTTGTGAGCATAAACACATTTATTGTTTTTAATTTTGTTTGTTTATTTTCAAAAATTTGACTGTTTTGTATTTTCACAATCAGCCCAAACAAGGTATATTTATTTTACTCGGTAGTGTCGCCCGCCCAGTTGATTTCGTAGTTCCACATGTCAAAAATTGTATGTGTTTAGAAATTTTATAGTGCAGAAGTGAGAAAGCAATAAAATTTTCTTCTATGTTTTTTGACATTTCGAACTACAATACAACAACAAAATGCCATGTTGTTCTTGTATTGTTGTATTTGTTGTAGGGACGCCACTACCTAGTAAGATAAATACACCTTGAGCCCAAACAAAAAGTTTGGGCTGTTTCGTGTAAGAAGAAGAAGAAGAATACTTTCTCTCAAAATTACTCTCTTTTACCCAATCCTGCAGTACGGGAACAGTTTTTTGTATAATTGGGATCCCTAGGTCTCCCAATGTTGAGTACGGGATCGCACCTAATTTTAAACATATTAAAGAATTCTCACATTTTTTTGTAAAATCAAGCTATAGAATTACATTGACATAAGATAACTGTAAATTATATTTTATTAACAAAAAAAGCTGAAACAGAACATCAATTTAAATATTTGTTTGCTGATTCAATGTAATTCTTTAGAATCATCCAAAATAAAGTTAAAACAAAGTGTTTGTAAGAATTTTCTGACCAAAAACACAAAATTATGGCCAAAAAAAAATAATGAAAACAAAGGCAGAATTGACAAGAAAAGCAAAACATCCACAGCCAGTCGGTCCGTTTATAAACAGATAATTTTCATATTCTTATGAAAATTATCGACGATTTATACCGAGATTTTTATGAAAATTTAAAACAATAGGGAAGTTTTAGGTAGTGGTAGACTTCCTTCTCACCATCTGATGATTGATCACAGTTTTTTCGTATTCCTTTATCTGAGTTTGGTTGGTTAAATAGATGATGTTTATAACTAAAAAGTAGATAAATACAAATAATGTTGAACATGCATTACTTTCTGCTAGTGTCTAAAATAGAAACTTTCCCATTTTTTCCTTAAAAGGTAATCACCTAATTTGTAAATTATATTGTTTTTACTAGGAGGAATTAAAAACGAACTTGAGCCTGATTTCAAAAATTAATATGCAAAATTCGAATTTTATTTATTACACAAATGACCTTGCTTGCAATGTAAATGCCTATAATTCTGTACCTTATCTAACGCCTTTGCAACTTAGATAAACCGACTAGTCTAATAATAAAAATCAGGCTGAAAAAAAATGGATTTCAGAAAGAGTATTTTTATTTTACTTACTTGGCAAAACTTCTCCCGCATTACTTGAAAGCGCAATTGCATTATCACTTCGTTTGTTCTTTATTAGACTAGAATTTCCCTCTTTTCGATAACTTTTAACAGCCTCGGTAGAGAGATTATTTTTCAATTTTTGCGATTTCATAAACGAATCAAATAAGGCAAACGCCACATCACGATTATTTTTTGTCCAAGCACCTTTTAAATCATACACAACCAATTTATGAGTGGGCGTTGAAAATTTTGCTTTATTTGTTTCTTCTTCATTGCCAGTTTGTATGAGAGCTTCACGGCCATATGATACTCGCCCAACACTTAAGAAATAAAAACGCACCTTGTTACAGTTGTCAGCACTCGCAATATTCTCGGACGAACTATCGAATTTTTCAGTTTCAACACTTTTAAGCCAAATTTCAGCATCATTTAGTTCACAGTTCATATAAATAGTGGACCATTCGGCTCGTGGTCTATGTATAAGACCATCGTCTAAAGGTAACAACGAGAGAAGATATTCAGAACAGAATGATACGCGTCCACCGTTAAGTTGGAAACCTTTGTGTCTAGCGTGAGACATCCAGTACAAAACTTGAAAACGATGTAAACTCATTTGGAGATTGGCCTTTTTATAGTGGCGGCTTAATTGCTTTTTACGCGGGCGTATATTATTGAATACGGGTCCTCTTCGGGTGGGTCTTGTCACTCCGGACAATATAAGTTTTAAACTTTCAAACCATCTCAAAGTACTGCCATATAAAACCAAACTTGGTATATCACTTTCAATTTCCAGACCTGGTTTTGATTTTGTTTCAAATGATATCCAGATATTTAAGTTATTAGAACGAAAGGCTCTAAAAGAATCATGCACTTGATTGGAAGAGTATTCGGGTAATTTGTCCGGGGCACATGGCATTACAGCATGATGATCATTGGGATTGGCTAAACAAACCCAGTTCAGTTTAAAAGTTAATTTTAAATGCGGGAAATGTAGCAAACGACAATCGTCATAACGTGAGGCTGTACGGACGGTTACATTTAATTCTCCCTTAAACATGATTTTGGCATTTGTCCAAACAATTCCCGCATTATTCCAAGTAAGTTCCATTTCTTCGGTAGTATTGTAAGGATCTAACGAAGCATGCAATAGCACAGTGAATTGTTTAACAATCATTGTAAGGCGTCCATGAAATAAAAGGCGCATTTTATCCCAGAAGGGCAAGGGAGGACTGGGATCTTTAGATGGAGCTGATATTTTTTCGAAACTTAAATTACATTGAGCCATAACTGGCTCCCAACAAGGACCAAACGCATAACTGCAAAACTCTAAATCACAATTAAAGTCATGATAGAATTTTAAAGTTGTCATACTTCTTTGTACAACATCTGTACCAAACGGTTCTCCTACCTCGATGATAACATCTCGTTTTGCACGTTTGGAGGCAGCTTGTTCAGCACCACACAGTACGCCGAATAAACGCATAGTCTTTACATAAAACATGGGTTGGGGAAAATCTCTAAGCATAAATTTCCATTCTGAACAACTAACGTGAACATTGCGACACCACAAAGTGGTAAATTCCAAACCCTCCTCCGGCCAAGGACTTTCTAAATCAATTTCTCGCATAATGCCTGTAACGTTGGAAGTGCCATGTATTGAGGGATCAGCCATGGCCATGATTTCCACATCAGTCATAATCCAAGCCAGTAGACGTGTGCGTACTGGCCCACTTTCAAGTATTTTCTTGGACCTTTGTATATAAATTTCCGAATTCTTTTTAACTAAAGTTGCATGCAAAGTTTCTATGGTGCCAGCTGGAACCAGCAGAGTCTTAGAACATATTTCCGCAATCTTTTTATCAAACAGTGTCTTACGCTTAAGACCCTCCAGATATTCATCCACTAGTAAAACATAATTATCCCGCAATTTAACTTCAAAAGGATCATCACTGATTTCTAAAAGAAATTCTTTAATCTAAAATACAGAATAAAATTAAAATTATGTCGACCGAAGACTATGCAAACAAACAAAATACTTGCCTGTATCACAAGGTCACTAGGCAGAGGAGAACTGGCGGTAAAGGGTTTCTTTTTATAATTGTGCACCAATTTAAGCCATTTAAAGTGTGAAACAAATTGATTTTGCACGGCGTCATAGAAATCATGATCGTAGGGGAATATAGCCTATACGAATCATCAAACACATTATACCAAAAACTAAAATTTTATATTAAATTCAAAATCTCCACTTACTTTAAAAGTTCCAATAGTCGTTACCCATACTTTATTTGTGGGTAAGAGAAAACCTTCACAATTGGCTCTTTCATGTGTTAACATATCCAGTTTGGCCAAGGAATGCACATCTACATCTTTTAAGGTAAATATGTGTTCGTCATCGATTTTTATAAAAATATTTTCAGCTGAAATAAAATTTCCCTCCTTGTGACTAAAGAAGAGATTTTCCACAAACCATTGCATGGAATGGCGATCCGATAACTTAATCTCCAGCACAGTACTGCGTTCAGCTGATAGTTCTATAATTAATTTCTTGGTGTTTGGGTCTACAGGCGAGGCAAACTTTTCTTTTTGTGGCAAAGCTAAAGCACATTTTAGTTCCTGCATGTCACGGACCAAGGTCAAGATATGCATGTGCAAATTTGAATTCCAAATAGATTCTGTGTTTCCCGGTATATACACCGATAATTTGGGTCTTTTATTCTCTAGCTTTTCATATTCCAAGCGTATCAACTTACAATTTGCAAATATATCAGTAAAATCAGTCAGACACAAGGAAGAAGCTGTCAAAGAACGCATTATAGCCATTTGAAATTCTTCCAATTTCAAATGAGACACTTGATGTGTTCTGGTGAGAGTTATTTCGGAGAAGCTTAACAGCAAGCAGGCTCTATAATGATTAACAAAATAAGCTGTTATATCTTTAACTTTTGCTGAAATCAACAGATTAGTGATAGGTTCAGTAGCTGGTACTGTTTTTTTCTGGCTTGAACTGCCCTCCACTTTAAGGCCACCATACTGTTTAATACAATTAACAGTTTTAATTACAAAATTTGCCAAAGTCATACTGTATTCAGTACGCAAGGTATGTATGGATACCTCCAGCTTAGTGGCATTCGAATAGGAACTTAATTTTACCAAACTTACACCCAAAAAGAAAGGAGAACCAGGGGAATGGGATTTTTTTAGATTGTTAGTATCATTTATGGAGTTACCCAATGACCACCACAGTGACTCGATCATAAGTTCAATACTCCAGTGACGTTGATTCAATAACAAATTAAATACTTTAGTTTTATACATAGAACTTCTTCTCTCATTAATTTGTTCGAGTACCAAACGTGTATGACTTACACTCATGCCCGCATGTTCATCATCATCTAATTTCATTAGCATAGAAACATTCCATAATTCAGCACAGCCCTTAATAACAATATGTTTTATTATCGTTTCGAATATGCCGCATTTATTTTCCAAATTAACGTCTTCATCAGAATATCGCCGGGAGCAGTGTGTTTGCAAACACCCCAAATCATCAGGCAATGATTTTTGTTTGTACTGCAACATCATTGGCTGCTGCTGCTGTTGCTTTTGTCGTTTGCTTGATAGGAAGTTGTTGTGAACCCAGTCATAAATCTCACAATGATTGTAAATTATTTGGAAGGTTTTCAATTTAACGTACAAATTTAAAATATCGTTTTGTAGCTGCAAGTAGATAAAAATCAAATGTAGAAATTAAATTAACAGTTAATTTAAATAAAAACTTGTTTATTAATTTTTATAAACAAATAATTACAAACACACGAGTTGGGAAAGCAGAGTTCGAGTTACATGTAAAGCGAAATGTTTCAAATGTATTATTTAGTAATTTTTTAAAACTATTCAAAATTAAAAAAATAAATCTGTGTTATTTTCAGAAATGTGATTTATCTGAAATACATATATTTAAAATGCGAATAAGAAAAGACCTTTTCATTTTAGTTCCGTACTCTAAGGGTAAAACCATAACCTCAATAATAGCACTCTGATGTATTTATGATCGTAACAGGGCTCTATTTTAAAATTAAAGTCATATTCGCGAAAATTCCATCATTATCGGAACACTCTTTAAAATTTTAGTTATTGTTGTTATAGCGGCCATGGTAATACACTTTTTATAAAAATATCAAACAATAAGTAATAAAAAAATAATAAAAGACGTACATATATTGTATTTCTTTTAAATTTTTTTAAATCGATTTTTTACAGGAATTATTTTTTTTTTTGCTTTTTCCCTTATGTTGGTATGAAAATAAGTGTTGTTAACTACCTAGAAACCAATGACCACGTATAATATAAAGATTACTACAGTACAGTGGAGCAAAACCCTTCCTTAAAAAGAACATTTACTTATATGAAGAAATTAAGCTGCTGTGATTTTTTTTTTTTTTTGCTTTTGTACAATATGCAAAGATATATGAAATTTTGAATGACGTAAACATCCATAAAATACTTATTTTTAATTGAGTTTATGTGAAAAAAAAAAAAAATTATTTTATTTGAGGTTCTATGCAAATTTAATTTTCTCTTTTGCTTTAAAACATTTTACAATTATAAATTAGTTTATTTAGTTAATATAAAAATAACAAAACAGAATAAGATTAACAAATGCAAATATTGCAAATGCAAAAAATGTAAAAATTTCCCAGTTTGACATTTCGAGCAAGGGCCAAAATAAATTCTGTTTAAAAATAATTATTTTTCATTCCATACACAACTTTTGTTCGAAATAAAACGAAAAAGATTTAATAAAGTTTTTCGGGTTTAGATTGGAGAACAGTGGTGTGTATACTGTTGTAAATAAATAATAAAAATATTGTAAAGTATAAATATTAAATTGATTTTTAAGAATTAAAATAAAGTCTATGCTAAAATAAAAAACTTACCATAGAATCTATAGTAAACTGTTCAATAAATAATAATTTTTCATATTTGGTATCAATGTCCAAATGTTGTAACGTCAGTTTCGTAAACACTGTGGGCAACTGAGCACTTTCATTCAAAGATTTTGAATTAAATTCGCCAGTTATCTACAAATAATGAAATAAATACTATTAGGTCAAAGTTTTTTTATAAAAATCCATAAAAGCATACTTACACTAAATAATTGCATTTTTGCACTAAAATCATTTTGTGAATTTTCTTTAACAGCCGAGAAGGTGGCTGCTTGTATTATAAAATTGAAATTCTTTGGTATTATGGGAGCAATTTTTTGATATGATTCGTTATTGTAATTAGGGCATGTTGACTTTTGGAAAGATTTTGACGATGTTCTAGATGATTTCGTTGTTGTTATAGTGCTAAATGTATAAATATCTTCTTTAGTAGAATCCTGTGGAAGTGTACGTTTCTTAGCATCTCTTAAAAAGTCATACAAGCCACCATATATTGTAGATTTAGCATTGTTCATAGCCAAAGAGAGTTTCTATAAAAAAATAATCTCCTTTTAAACATCGTATATAATTAAAAATCAAATTAACTTACATCCACCGATAAGGGACCCTGTGCGAATAATGTGGCATCTAGGGCAATATCAAAACTAATATCTCCTAAACAAGGTCGAATTTTATTTGTATTTTCCAAAGATTGTCGTCTTGTTGGACAATTTCTTAACATTTTGGCCTAAAAATGAAATACAATAATTTTTTTGTAAATTTTAAATCGTCATTGATTCCAACCTGAGCCTCATTTAGTGCTGCATTAACTAATAACGTTTTAGCATTATGTACAATACTTCCATCCAAGTGCAGTTCTTTGGCTAAAGCATGTATGTACCAACCAGGATCAAAATCATTATACATTACCAACACCGATATATTGTTAATATGTACCGCCATAAACTGGGCAAATGTCAAAATACTCGGTGGTACTTTTGCATGCCTAAAATCCGGCACATTTTTCACCCTTTCCTCACATGATATACGTGAGAATCTTTTCTGTTCTTCCTTTGGTATATCATCGCTTTTTGACTTAATATCCTTATTTATTTGTATATCACGTATGTAAATGGACAATAGTTTTGTTACTTCCGTATTTAAGAAACTACTGCGTAAACATATTTCTTCGATTTGCTAAAACAACCAAATGAAAATATTAATTAAGAAACTGTATAAAAGAAGATACATACATTTCAAACACAAAAAAAGAGCCATTTAAATAAATAATTAAAACTCTATATGAATATTTAAAACTCGACATGTAATCAAAAATGGTAGAGTAGACTACTTCATGGTGTTTTAATCCATCAGTCTGGCGGGGGTTCGAGTACCGCCACAATCCTACGATATTTGGATTATGAGATATATGAATGTTTCATTTGCCAAATAACTCCACTACATGCTGGTTTGTAAATAGTAATTTCGAAACACTTTTGAGTTTCTTTTAAATACATATGTAGGTATTTGTCCAAAGCAAATTTTTTAAAAACAGCACAAAAAATTTGTGAAATATCGTAATGGAGTTAGAATCAGATGACTCTTTATTCATCTATTTTTGTTGTCCACAATATAAAAATCTGACAGAGTAACGAATCCTACACAGGGCTGGACCGAAGCATAGTAATTAGGAAATCTATGATACTCTTTCACAAAATAATCTCAGTAATAAAAAATAATAATACGTCTAACATCCGAATTTTTTTGATACTGATCGTTTTTACAATTCTAAACGTTTTCATTCCACTCTGAATACAGACAGGTTCGAATTATTGTGGCAATGCTTATAAAGAAACAGACGATTCGAATCTTGTATACAACCATCACTACGTTAACATACGATTAGATTTCAAATCTTATTAAATATTTATTGTGTTAACCATGATTACGTTAATTAATTTAATTTAATTAATTAACAAATTACCTACAAAACATATGTACATACTTATAACTTAAAAATATTACTATTCCAACTTACCACCGAAATTCCACTTTTGCTGACATTAACATTTTTCAAGGCCAAATACGGCAAATTAATGCGTCCAATACGTACTTTGACTTTAAATTTCTTAACCAAAAACCAACTTATTGCTTTGGGCAAAATCCTAAAAATTAAACAAATTATTAGTAATGTAGCAACATCAATTAGGGCAGAGTATCTTTAACACATTAATCATTAATCAAAATTGGCAATCCACAATTAATATAAGAAAAAACAACACCCATTATTACATTTATTGTTTACTCACCAATAAATTAATACAAAGAGTATTAAACCAAATATAAACAATTTAAGCAGCATTTTTATACAATAAATAAGTAATTTAATAGACCAAACATTTTTTTTTCAAGTATTGCTCATTTTACATAAAATAACTAGGTGAAACTAAAAACTACATGAAAAAATTAATTAGCAATCCTCTTTCTTTTACTATTCTTAAGAAAAACAAGATCACAACAAAACCAATAAAGCAATTCATACAAAGGAAAAATTAACAATAATTTTGTAGTAATGCCACTTTTAAAAATATTGCCACATTCAAAGGCTCTTTTTAGGGTATTGCCAACTACACAATCAAAAATTCTCTATTAAATAAAATTTTCCAACTGTAAATCGTACTCGATTTTACAACTGTGTACCCCAAACGAAAAAAATATTTTACTTTTTCTCAGCAATTAGAGATTTTTTCCATTTAATCTTTATTTAAAACAGAAATTAAATTGTTAAATGCTATCGTTTTTATAAAAAATAATAAAAATGTATTAAACAATGTATTCAAAATATTTAAGAAATAAATTTTTGTATAAAAATTTAAAAAATTCGATCGAAAAATTCGATTGATTGAAAGTGAAATTTTTTCAAAGAGTGGCCTTAGTGCAAACAACAGTATAGCTTATTTGTTAAGTTTGGTTATTGTTTGTGGCGGTGGTGGTGGTCAACATCATCGCAAAGAGAACCCATCATCGGCAGCAGCCCAAGCGTTGCAAGTTTATGAAACATTACGACCAAAATAAAAAGAGACCTGCATTTTGTGCATGTGTTTGCAGTATCAAAAAACATAAATAAACTAAAGTTTAACATAACAATAAAAAGGATACGTTTGCTTAGTCAAGCAAATAAAAACCTATAAAAAGAACGACAACATAGTTGATTTAAAAGCACGAAAAATCCTGATTAACCTATATTGCTAAAGAAATATGATTCTTCAAGAACCAGTTCAGGTAATGATAGGAAAACTTTAAGTTGTTCTAGTTTTAAGTAACCAAACATTTACTTATTTTAGGCTGCCATATGGCATTGTCTTAATCACTATGATCACAAGGATGCAGTGTTTTTGGCAGAACGTTTGTGTTCCGAAGGTAAGCATTTTTAAAAATCAATAATCTTTTATTTTTGTATATTTTAATCTACAAGAAAAAATTCGCATTTATAAAACATCCAAATAAACGTGTTAAAAATTGTGGTTTACTTTTAAATTCGATAAATTCTAGGACATATAACCACACAAGTAATTTTGTATAATCTAATAGAAAATCGGTAAATTATTTTGGAAATGGAAAGATTCTATGATATATATAATCAGCAATTACATTCCTTTATGGACCAACTATTGCTCTCCTCTCTTCTCTTTGTAAAGATTTTTGTCTGTAGTCTCTAACTTTCATTATTCATAAATCGGCTTCATTCCATCTTTTTCTCGGTCGTCCTTGTTTTCTATTGCCTTCTATTTGTTCTATTTGTTCTATTGCCTTCTGTTGTTAATTAAGAGCAAAATTAATTAAGTAAAATTCAATTAAACGAAACAAATAATATTAATAAATAAATCAACTTTTTTCTATGAAACCATTCAGGGACAGATACAATAAAAATAAAACAATTTTACCATTGCGTGCTTATTGCATATACTGTAACAACCTGTAGAAAATACAAATTCGCAGTAAAACTACAGTTTACAGAAAATTTGCAAAATTCGAAATTAAACATGATTTTGGTGCCACTTACAGAAACAAAAACTAATAAAAGTTTCAAATAAATTGCGTGATCTGGGAAATATCGGAGATGTCATACCCCCAGACACTACGAAATCGGCATAGTGACCCATTTCTAGTAGGTCGATTATGGATAGCAACCGAACTTTAGTTGCGTTGTCAAAAGGCATATTATTTTATTGTCATCAGGTTATGCCGAATACCAAATTTTCGCCTACGAGAACTGATTTAAATTTAGTTGAAAAGTTTTACTTAAAAAACATACATACATATTTTTTATTTTCTTTAAGTAAACATTGCAAGTTAAATAAAGGATTGAATAAAATTCAGCAATTAGTTCGCAATGCATTGAGTAATATAAAAAACTGTTTTTTTTTTAATTATTACAAATTTTTAAGTGCGCGAACAGGGTTTGATATAAGGTTTGACATTTTTAGATAAGCAAATTTAAAAATCTGTTCTAACAGTTTTTTTCTGTATTATTATGCCATGAATCAAGGTATATTTATTTTACTAGGTAGTGGCGTCCCTACAAAAAATACAACAATACAAGAACAACATGGCATTTTGTTGTTGCTTTGTAGTTCGAAATGTCAAAAAACATAGGAGAAAATTGAGAAGGCATGTATGTGTTTTATTGCCTTTTCACTTCTACACTATAAAATTTCTGAACACATACAACTTTTGACATGTCGAACTACAAAATCAGCTGGGCGGACGACACTACCTAGTAAAATAAATATACCTTGCCATGAATTGAACTGTAAGTAAAAACTGAATCAAGGCGAATTTATATCAGGTGGTGTTGGTAGCCCAGCTGAATTTTGTTTGTTTACGTTTTTTGGAGGCAGGTTTTGTCAAAATTTGTTTATTTAGAAACAATATTGAAAACAAAATTGAAACGAAAAAAAAAAATTAATTAAAAAAGGCGTTACCTATGGATGTATGTTGATTTTTTATTTTAAATTTTTAGTACACACGACACAATAATACATATACTAGGAGCTGCTGGGTCCAGATTCTTTTTTATGCTTTTATTTTAATTGCTTTTTTAGTTCTATTTTTTTCTTCGTTTTTTTCTTTTAGTTAAAATGAACAAAACACAATAGGTTTGTTCTTTAATTAAAAATAGTTAATATATTTATTTTTTGTTGTTTGCTAGTCATGCAGCCAGCAGCTCTAGAAAGATTGTAGGTCGTTTTAACATCTTTCAGGGATCTTTACACATAAGATTAATAAGCCTTTAAATTATTATTGTGTAAAAAAATAATTCAATGCAATATTGTTCATAAATATTGGTAGTTTCTGCTTCGAAAGTAAGCGAACACAGCTATTTTTTTTACATTTTGCTTTGATATTAATTAAGCGAATTAATTTATTTTGACAGAGGCAGCCGACCAAGCAAAAACAAAATACATGTTGTTTTTTATTGTTGTACTTGCTGTCGTCTCGCTTTCACCTGTTAAATGGATTCGCCTTGATAAAAACTATATAAAGTTAGAGCTATAAAAATTATATGTTGTGATAATAATATGGGATAAAAAAAATTACAAAGGAAAAAAATATTATTGTTTGATGAGTAAGTGCATGTGAAAAAATCCTAAAAATAAACATTTTAAATTAAAAACATTATCTAAAAAGGATTAAATATAATCCTAATTATAATAATCCTGCGATTCTTATGGGACCCTCCAAGATATAACTACAAAAAACTACAAGACATATATATAATAAAAGTGTGTTAAAAACTCAAATTAATTAAAAACAAACAACTTCTTGTGAGTCCTTTTACTTTTGATCGAAAAGGCTTAAGATATTAAAAAAAAATCAATTAAACATTTTTCAAGTGTATTTCTGTGACTTTAGTAGAATGTTAAAAATATTTAAATAAATGAGAAAAGTCTTCAAAATATGTTCAAAATTTAAACAAAACAATATTAAATACTAAAAATTTATGAAACAACATAAAAATATATAATTAGAAAAAGAGAAACATTAAAAAGAAGAATTTTAAATTAAAAAAAAATCTTACAAATGTAAATAAAAAAAAAACGTTTTTAAAAATATGTTAAAAATTTAAAATTTTTATCAAAATAAAATAAATATTATCCTTGCTGAAATTAAATAAACAACAATTGAAAAGCTTAAAAGCCAACTTCAGGTCTAACCAAGTAACCAAAGAGAAGAAATTGGAAAACGAATAACTTGCTTAGAGAATTTATTGGATTAAACGAAGATGCAGCTTACTTACTTTAAGTATTATTTTTTGTTTTCTTTTCTTTTTAATTTATTTGTATATTATTTTAATTAAATTAATTAATTATTTATTAAATTAGTTATTGATTTTGTGTTAAAACAATTATTTAACAATTAATTTAATTTATAATCGAATAATTGTATAAATACACAAATTTGAGCTTTTTTTTAATATATAAACCCACTTTTCGTTCAGTATGATGAACAATCACATCTTTTCTTTATAGATTTGATTAAAAATAAATGTAAGGGTAAATTCAAGGAGGCTATACAAACGTGGCATGATATTAAGACTATCTTTGGATCTATTTTGGGGAATATCAGAGCGTAGAAAAACTTTTAGAACAAATGTCATTGATTTTTACAATGAAATAAAACTTCGTAGTTTAAATAATAAAACAGTCTTGGAATTAGGGATAAATTCAGATAGTGATAGTGAGCAAATTGGTAGAAACAACATGAAAACTGCTCTTGATAATTTTAAAACAAAAATTCCTGAACCTATGACAACAGTATTAGCGTGTAGGAATCCAGTAAGCCTAGAAGATGCAATGAACATTCTTTTTACATCTGGATATGTAAATTATGGAGACAATAGCAGGATTCTTAGTTACAATAAAAATTTTAATCGATCCCAAACAGCTAGAAATTTGAATAAATTTGGGAACATTTATAGTAATGGAAATTTTAATAATTCTAATGGTTATAAAAGTAAATATTTCACTTACCGGGATAGTAATTACAATCGGAATAATAATAACTACAATCAGAATCACAAATAAGCATCTTCAAACATAAATCAAAATTCTTTTTCTAATCAATCTATTCCAGAGCCAATGGATATTAATATGATACGAAAAAATAATTTTAATAATTTTTAAAATATGTACTTCACTTGCAAAAAATATGAAAAATTCCAATTCTTGTTATTAAAATCCTCCTCGTAATTACCAAGTCTACAGCCGAGAAGAAATTTTAAGTCCGAAAATTAACTTGTGTAACGTGCAAAACAGTTTATGTGTATCAAATCATGTTGACGTTCAAAACCGATTTCAAAATCCAGACCATTTGAACGTTTCGGCTGAGAAAAATTTATTACAAAATTTTCTTTTTCTAGCCTCTCCAGACAATTACCTCATATAGTATTAAAAACCATCTTAAATTCATAATTGGTACAGGAGCCACCCACCCAATAGTAAATCCAGGCTTATGTAATCCAAAATGGTGAATTAATTCTACAAATTTAATGTTATAAACTCTCCAAAATGAAGTTTTGACAAATACTGTTTATAAAGTGCCAATGTTTTCTGAATAGGGTGATAAAAAGGTGAATATTTATTTAATAGAATGTAAATTCCATGACAGTTACGATGGAATCATTGAACACGATATACTGCGAAAATATGAAGGCGTTGTAGATAATGAAAGTAATGAATTCAGAAGAAAAGGTAAATTGTTACCGTTGTTGTTTTCAGGTTTTCGGAAGGTAATGTTGATCGCTAATGTTGAGTATTGACTTGTTCATATAGCAGAAAAGCGAAATGATATTGGCGAGTCGATTGTTAGATTGTTACAATACAAAGAATTTCAAAGTTGAAGTAGAAACTTCAGCTAAATGTCCAAACGTTATTTAAAATCTCAACTTTGAAACCATTTTAAATGATTATGTAGAACTTTTTCACGTAAAAGAAGTTTTGCAAATGCAACAAAGCATAGGATAATTACCAGAGATGAAATACCCATATTTAAAAAAAATATATTGATATCCTTACGTTCATAAGGATGAAGTTAAAAAACAAATACAGGAAAAGTTAACTAATAAGATAATACGACCGTCGAATTGCCCTTATTCCGCTCCAATATGGATAGTCCCGAAGAAGGATGATGCTAGTGGAATTAAGAAATGGCGGCTTGTTGTCGGTTAATCAACTTAATAAACTTGGAAGTATGTATTTTACTACATTAGACTTGGCTAAAGGATTCCACCAAGTAGAAATTGACGAGAAGGATATTCATAAGACAGCATTCTCTGTCGAAGGAGGGCACTATGAGTTTACTAGAATGCCTTTTGGGCTTAAAACAGCCCCGGCCACATTTCAAAGGTTTATGAATGGTATCCTTAGAGATTTAATTAATAAAGTTTGCTAGTATATATGGATGATATAATTGTTTATTCAACTTCTCTATTTAGGAGCACATAAACTCGCTACGTCTTGTTTTTGACAAATTGAAGGCGGCAAATTTGAAGATCCAAGTAGACAAGTGAGACGGAATTCTTGGGCCATGTTGTAACAGAAAGGGTATAAAACCCTAAAAACAAATTATCCATTATCAAAATCTCAAAAAGAAATAAAGCAATTCTTGGGCCTCAGTGAATACTATCGTAAATTTATAAAAGGCTATTCAAAAATAGCTAAACCCATGACCAAATATTTAAAAAAGAATGTTAAAGTAGATACGAGTAACTCGGAATACTTAGAGAGTTTTAAAACGTTGAAATTGCTTTTAACTAACGATCTAGTTTTAGCTTCCCGATTTTAATAAGAAATTCATTTTAAACACTGATGCAAGTAATTTCTCTCTAGGGGCGGTGCTTTCTCAAAGACAACCACCCTATTTGTTATGCAAGTAAAACATTGCATCAGCATGAAGTTAATTATAGTACGGTTGAGAAAGTTATTGGCAGTAGTATGGGCTGTAACGTATTGTTTGAAAGGAATTTTTTTTATACAGACAGACCACCAGCCATTGCAATGGCTTATCTCTATTAAAGAACCAAATTCGAAGTTAGTTAGGTGGAGATTAAAACGGGGTGCGGAAAATAAAAATGCAGATGCATTATCCAAAATAGAACCACAAATTAATATTTTACAAAAATCAAATGTTATTTCTACTAGCAGTTCTCCCCTCAATATTTATAAAAATCACTTCGTTTATAAAAAATCAAATTCTGATTCGCTAAAAATAGAAAATAAAGTAATTTTTAGAAATACTACAGAAATGCAATTTTTATCGAGAGCGGTTAAATCTATGAAATATGTTTGTAAATATTTTAAACAAAATTCTGTTTTAAAAATAGAAAAATGCATTTGTTTTGATAATGATTCAGCTGAAAATTTTCTTAATGAAGTTATTAAACAAGAACACCAAAGAAATAATCGTCGTGGCATAAATTAAAATTTTGAACAGCTTAAAAGAAGAATATATTATCCAAAACTTAAAGCGAAAATGCAGCAATTTATAAACAATTTTCATATCTGTAATTTAGAAAAATATGACCGCAATCCAATAAAAAAATTCAAAATTACTGAAACACCTGACAAGCCTGGTCTAGTTGTTCACATAGATATTTTTTTTATAGTTTAGAGAAAACTTTATTTCTGACAATTATTGATAATTTTTCGAAATTCGCTCAGTCAATAAATATACAAAATACGATTTGGGTGGAATTCAAGAGAGCATTAATTCAGTATATGAGTATTTTAGGCACCATTGGGAAAATCGTAACTGACAATGCATTAGGTTTTAAAGCGTTCATTTTATTTCGTATAATAATCACACATCTAATTCAGATGTGGAACGTCTTCATAATACTATGAATGAACACATTCGTTTACTTAGACATGACCCTAATAGAGATAGTGATAGTGTTGAGGAAAAAATTTTTAAGGTAATTACTTTTTACAATAATACGATTCATTCAACCACAGATTGCAAACCTATTGATTTTCAAAACGGTTCCATAAGAGCACAATACTATCCAAAACTAAAACAGAAATATATAGCATTAAAGGAAAAATCAATGTCAAAGCTAAATCGACTTCGTGAAGAAAGCAAAATTCAAATAGGGAAACTTTATATAAAAAGTGATAGAGGGGGAAAAAATCATGTAAAATTTAGGAAGATTTGTGTAGAACGTTTTGGTAATGATAATGTAATAAGTCAAACGGCACAAATATTACAAATAACATAAAATAAAACAGAAATATATTTCTTGTGTGGAATAAGTTTAGAAAACAATGTCGTGTGTTAAAAAGATATTAATATTTAGGATATATAGAAAATCCTCGGAACGTCAATTTAAGAATGGGGGAGATATATGTATGTATATTTATACATTCATCCCTACATCTTATTTATTTATCTAGATTTATTCCCACAAGAATTTAGAACAATATTATTTATACTTTATAATAAGAAACTTTTTTTGTTAAAATATGAAATATAAAATATACTTTTGCTTTTTCATTTAAAAAGCAAAAAACTATTATATATTTTTGTGAAAATATAGTTTTTTAGTATGTAATTTGGATTCAATATAAAACGTTTGTTTTTGAATAAAACTGTTTTTATAAAAATATAAAAAAAAAGTTGTTTTAAATAAAAATTGAAAACAACAAAACAAAACTTATAACCTTTTCCCAAACCGCCGCTGGCTTACTTATGTGTTCCTTCGCAATACTTTTAATTAATTTGGCTTCTTCAGCCACTTTTGAAGCAGTTATCTTCGGATCTTTCTGCACTGAACTTATAATATACATGGTTCCCCTGATTGTTAATTTTAATGGGCGTCCAGAACAAGGCTTAAGACACAAACTCCAGTTTTTTTTAAGTTGTTAGTTACTCTATGTATTGAAGAATGTGATCTCTCTACCATATCGCCGATTTCCCTTAAGGTTGTTTCTTTTTTCCACAGATAAATAATAATGTTTCTTTCAGCAGGGTTAATTTCCTTTCTCTGAAGTCATGGCGAATAAATTTAGAATTCTTTCGCGATTAGATTGTAAACTTCTGCATGACTAGTTAGATATTAGAAATACAAAAAATTTATTGAAAGCGAATAAAATTACCAACGTCTAAATGGTATTTTCTTTTTGTACGCATACTTTTTCTTCTTCCAAAATGGTATTTATTTAAATCTAGCAGACATACGTGGATTTATAAACATTTTCTTATTTTAAATTTGTTCGTACTAGCTAGGAGTGACTTAAGTTACATAACAAGAGACTAAAAAAATTAAAATTTAACTCATGTCATAGGACACTAAACAGTAATATATAATTAATACGCTTGTATGCAGACCTTTTCTACCTAGTTTATATAATGAGTTCGACTAATAATAATTTAAAATATTCAAAATATTTTTAAAAATTACTACAGGTCACTTGATTAAAATTTTAATAATTTCGATTTTCAGAACCTTTTAACTCGGATCTGAAATAAATTTGGATATAACCGATACATATAAGTATCTATAGGCACCTGTCCAAACTCTTTTTCCACATAATTATACGCGGTTTTCAACAATTTCTGATGCCATTTTTATTATAGAATATAAATTTTTGTTTAAAAAATATATAGATATTCATATATGGATATATTCAATATCTACTTTTTGTTATTTTTGCTTAATTCAATTCTGTTATCTTACAGTCCTTAAGTGAAAGATATATTAACTAACACAGGGTGGGCAAAAACGAAGCTAATTGGCGGAGCTATCTTCACAAACACCTTTAAACATTGAATTATATAGATCGTTTTATCGACTCAAATAAGATTTCATACATTTATCTAAATTTGTTGTGTTTTTTTATCAAATCCGAAAGCTCCTAAAAAATAACACCTTATATATGTGCTATGTTTGGAATAGTGCAGAGCAAACCGTGGTAGTTTAAATCCAGATATAAAAAGGTTGTTCTATAATTTTTCATTTATCAATTATATTGTAGGTACTGAATTTTTAAGAATTTACATTTGATCTACATATGTATGTGTAGGTTGAAATATCTTATGCAATTAAATAAAAACTCATAAATTTTCCTTTTTAACAGAATTGTATATATAAAAAAAAGAAAGTGTGCGCTTGTACGGTTTAAAATATTAGCACATGTACTCATTAATCACGTTTTGTATGGGATTAACCTTTAATTTTTAATTATTTTTTATACTTGTTATTAAACGAATTAGCACTACCTACCTTGTCTAAGTTTCAAGTGTCTGTCTATAACGTTTTTAAAATAAGCTTACCCACAAATTTTGTGAACGCTCTAGAGGTCATACCGTATGACATATTAAAACGAAATTTAGGATGTGCCTTTTGTATACGGAGATGAAAAGTTGTGTAAATTTTGACCATAATCCGGAAGGGGCAAGGGGTGGTTTACTTACTACCAAATTTTGTAAACGCTCTACAGGTCATACCGTATGATATATCAAAATAAAATTCAGTATGTGCCTTTGGTTAATGAAGATGAAGAGCTGTAAAGGGTTTGGTCATAATCGGGAGGGGGCAAGGGGTAGTTTCTTCTACAGGTCATACCGTATGACATATTAAAACGAAATTTAGTTGTGTAAATTTTGAGCATAATCCGGAAGGGGCAAGGTGTAGTTTACTTACTCCCAAATTTGGTAAACGCTCTACAGGCCATACCGTATGATATATCAAAATAAAATTCAGTATGTGCCTTTGGTTAATGGAGATGAAGAGCTGTATATATTTTGGGCATAATCCGGAGTGCACAAGGGGTAGTTTACCTAACACCCCAAACTGAAAATAATTATTTTAGATTAGAATATGCTTTGAACTTATATTATTTATGTACTATATCCATAAAAAAAAATCTGTTTCCATTGGGTATAGTAAAGTTGAGTGTACGAGTAGGCCACTCCACATTTTTTATTTGATACTTGTTATTGTAGCCATTGTAAAACCTACCTTTATGAAAAAGTATGACTTTATATCTGCATATTACAGCTTAAAAATAAGGCCATGTACATAAAATCGCTTTACTATTGAAGCATGCTTTAATATTAAATGTTATTATATTTGTTGTTAATGCGGGCATTTTATATCTGTATGATTTTAAAGTGTCTGCTTATTACGGTTCAAAAATAAAGCAATGCTAAATAGATTGACGTTTAAGTTATCTAAGCTTTGGGTTTTAGGGACATACATATGTATACAGTAAAATTTTATGGCCAACATTTTTTCGTGGTGTTTTTTACAAATTGTCAGAATAAAGCCTCAAAATACCGTTATACGCGGGAGGTACAACATTAGTTTAAGAAGGGTTGTGCCCATAATGGCCCATCCACTTGGAGACCCGGAGGTACATTGTGATTCATTCCCCTCATCTAAAAGAAAAAGAGAATTATATGCTTCCTGCTACCTATTACTTAGCCACCCGATTTCCGTGATGACACCGACGACATCGTTGAGTTTGCAACGCGCGATGTCGTAGAGCTCATCGAGAAATCTTTTAATTAGCCATATAACTCTGCGGCCTTGTTATACCGAGCAGTAACGCACAATATGCAGAATGTAATGCATTTAGCTACAAGATAAAGAAGTACAACAAGATAATCGTCGTTACGAGGACTACCTTCATTAATTTTTTTTTTCTAAATAAATAATCATTATTTTACAAGCAAAAAATTCAACTTAAAAATTTTCCAAGCAAGAAAAAAACCAAAAATAACTGTTATTAAAAAAAAAACTTATTAATTAGTCATTAATTTCTAAGCAAAAAATAAAACTTGAAAAATAACTACATATTATTTTCCAACAAAAAAAGGCAAGGTAAAACATTCTGCCGAAGAAGGAGGAAGAAGTGAGGATGTCACAGAAAAATATATTTAGTGAAGAGGAACTCAAAAAATTTTTCCGATGGTTAAACAATTGTTTGGGGCAATAGCTTCTTCAGCTCAGATAAAAAGACACTAGCTTTTAAAATATAAATGTCTGATTTTATGTTTTATGATTCCTCTGAAAGAAAATTAAATTAAACACATTTTATTAAATCTATGATTTTTATTGAAAATAAATTTGATTTAAGTGGCGAACTTTTATTAAAATGATTATATCGTTCCAACCCTGACGCAAATTCCTTTCGTTTTGGATTTCCTTAAAATGCCTGTTCGTCTACAAAGGAAATGAAATCAAATTGTTAATACTCAACTTTGCAGTCAAAATTTTTAATTCTTAGTTACCTATAAAGTACCAGAATGCAACTAAATCATATCTTTTTAATGTTTATTTCAGTGGAGACCGATGAAACCATTTTTATATTAGCCACCAGCTATTATCGTTCAAATCTAATACATCAAACCTACTGGTTATTACGTGAGAAATCTCGCCGTTCACCACAGTGTCGTTTCTTGCAGGCGAAATGTGCCTACCAACTCAAGAAGTACTCCGAAGCCGAATGTGCTCTCACCATTAATGGTTTTGGTGATTTAAAAAATTGTTTTGATGACATTATTAAGGATTTCGGTGAAATAGCTTGTTTCGTACTACAGCTGATAGCACAAATTTGTGTTAAGACAGAACGTAACAAAATTGCCACAATGGCACTGCGTAAAGCATTAAAATTAAACCCCTTTATGTGGCAAGCGTTTTCCGATCTCTGCCAGCTGGGTGAATACCCGGATGTAAATAATATTTTTCAAATACCCAATACAGATATATTCAATACATGTCAAGGCAATGTGAATACAAATTCAATGATTCTTTTCGGTGGGGGCTGCGGAGCTGGAGGAAATCTTGGTTCAGCTAATGGTAGTTTTAACGAAAGCTGTAATATAAATTATACAAATTTTGGTACAACAAATACAAACGTTTCAACGGATGGTGGTTTTATTAGTCAAATGAGCAATAGCTCAAATTATATTCTCTCAACTCCCATTGAACAGCAAATACTACCACCTTCTAATAACAATGGCCTGGGAGCTTTACAAACCTTAACCACTCCAAATAATAATAACAATTTAAATAGTTCCATATCAATGCTGAGAGGCACAAACATTGGTCAAAATATTGGAGGCGGTGGCATTGGCCAAGGAGTTAATCAACAAAACTCAAGCATGATGATGTTAGATGATACCCCAGTAGGTTATATAACAAACTCTGAACAAAATAGCATTACAGCACAAGGACAACAGCAATTTGATGGTGGTGCTGGTACACCATTTCGCAAACAGTTCAAATATCTCTCTGTAATTTCACCCACAACACCTAGTTTTGGTGTGTTGCCTATAAACAGTCCGTGCGGTGGAGATTCTTCGTTTGTAGGCAGCCTAGGTGCTGGTCATATACAGGCAAATCTGAATTTAACAATTTCTCCTTTACCCCAAACTCTGGCCGAAGTCAATCAGGAACAAAAAGTAATAGGAAAAAAGATAAAGGGACATGTAAGTTCTCTTATACATCGGAAAGAAACATCTACAAACACTGTTGGTGGTAATAAACCTTCTGTGTTTACACAAACTGGAAATATAACTCCACGTACACCCAATAATAGTGGAAATGTTTCAAATGGTAAGTGATAGTGGAGTAAGGAAAATTATTTTTTATTAATTATTGACTTAATTCTATTTTGTGGAATAGTTCCTAATATTCCTAATGCTGCAGTGAGACGAAGTTCTCGACTCTTTAGCCATAGTGCATATTCAGTCAAGGAAAACAACAAGTCGCCTAATATAACAAATAAGTTCGTTCAGCCTCGATCTCCGCCCCGAAAAACTAAAAATCGAATGGGTAAAATATGTTTAAATAATGAACTCATTGAAGACAAGTCAAATGCCAATCAAACAAATGCCGATAAGGTTATCGAAAAGAATATGCGGAAAGAAAAGGAAAAAGTTGAAACAATAACATCGGCACAGACTGGCGTTAATCGTTCTGCCGAAGATGTCAAAGTACAATTAAATAATAGTTTAAATAGTGCCCAAACTATGACCCATCATTTGCTCGCGTTGAAAAAACAATCTGCCGATGGTTTGATGAAGTTGCTGCGGGATCTTGGTGAAGGCTTTAAGCAGTTAGCACACTTCCAATGTAAAGGCGCCATTAAACACTTAGAGGCTACAATACCAAAACATCACTTCTCTTCCAGTTGGGTGCAATCATTGATCGGCATGTGCTACTATGAATTAAGAGAATACGAAAATGCGGTGACGATATTTAAACGTATACATGAACAAGAACCGCATCGCTTAGATTATATGGAAATATATTCCTCATCCCTGTGGCATTTGCAAAAAGAGGTGAGTCTTTCGGCCTTGGCACAGGATCTGATAAATCAAGATAAAACCTCACCCATAACTTGGTGTGTAGCGGGCAATTGTTTTTCTCTGCATAAAGAACATGAAACTGCAATCAAATTTTTTAAACGAGCTGTACAAGTAGATCCAGAGTTTGTGTATAGTTACACACTATTAGGACATGAACTTGTTCTGACCGAAGAACTGGACCGCGCTATGGATTATTTTCGTTCTGCTGTTGTCAGAGATCCACGCCACTATAATGCTTGGTTTGGCATCGGCACCATCTACTCAAAACAGGAGAAATACGAACTAGCTGAATTACACTACATAAAGGCACTAAAAATCAATCCACAGAATTCAGTTATACTTGTACATATCGGTGCTATGCAATACTTTATGCAAAAAAAGGAACAGGCCCTTCAAACCCTTAACACCGCAGCAACATTAGACCCTAAAAACCCGTTGGCACGTTTTCACCGTGGTTCGATTTACTTTTCTTTAGGAAAACATCAGGAGGCTTTGAAAGAACTTGAAGAACTGAAAGAAATCGTTCCAAAAGAGTCGGTCGTATTCTATTTAATAGGAAAAATTCATAAAACTTTAGGCAATGTTGACTCGGCATTAATGCACTTTAGTTGGGCTACCGACTTGGATCCCAAAGGTGCCAATAATCAAATTAAAGATGCCTTCGATTCCATGTCACATCCCTGCTGTCCAACTCCAATGAATGATCCCGCTTTAGATGCCGATTTAGAGCCAATATCCGAGCGTTCGGATGAGTCAACACAAGCCCAAGACGTCAACTACGATAGTGACTTTTAAGCCAACTTTATTTATGTATGTTTGTCCGTTATTTCGACAGATATTTAAGAGAAGGTGGTCCAATTCGTATCAGTAATGGCAGTAGAGTGGTAGTAAATTTATAACATTTTTGTAATATTTTGTTAATCTTCTTTAAATGATTTATAAACTTTCCTCTCTATCTATCTATTCTTCCATATATTCTGTTTTGTTTGTAAAGCTGCAAGCTACATAGTTACTTGTAAACATAAAATATTCGGAGTTACATTGTTGTTTAATACTTTAGGGGCGTGTGAGTTTGTGTATGTCAATGTATGTAGTAAATAATAAAATCAAACAACTGGAGAAAACATAATACGAACCAACGATTTCTTATTTATATCATTTTTTATAATTTAAACAAATTGCTAATTATAAAAAATTAAATTACAAAGGCTTTAGTAGTCTAGGTCGGTTTAATTTTTTACATCAATTATATGACAGTCATAACAGACATGTAACTCCTTCATAATATTTAATTTTAATTATAAAAAAATTACTATGTTTAACATTAGCCAAAAAATAATAAATTGAATCATTTAAACAAAATGAATTTACCTTCTCTGCTTATTCTCTATAAAAAATTATAAACAATTATTAAATACAGAATACAGCCAAAACAAATTATTGTTAATGACTGATAGAAAACAACAAACAAATTACATAAGTAAAAATAATTTAATCTTAAATGGACATTTTATAATTTAAATTTGCAAATAATACACAACATAAAATATTAAATTTGAATTAGTTATACGTATAACTTTAAAATAATGAATGATAAAACAAAACAACACAAAAAAAGAAATTATAATTAGTAATACAAACGCAAAACCTAATGTTTTATTTAATAAAATTAAAATAAGTTTTGAAATGTTGGAAAACGTTGTTTTTTACCTGTAAAGATAGTTAAAACATTCTCCGTGTACCATTTTCTGTACCCGCTAAATGCACTTTAAGACAAGCTGATTTTGTAAGGTGCTTACATCTAAGAGTAGCTCTTTCTTATGTGACTTAATGTCGTTTAAAACAATATTTGAATCGTATACTGACGGTACACGCAGCGTGGTAATTAGCAATAAGTACAAATTGTGAAGATAGCCCCCTGTCCAGCTGGAATAAAATGCCATGAATTACAAGAAGGCAGCAACACACCCGCAAAAAGGTCCTTTTTGTAAAGATTACCTGAATATTTTAACAAAATTTATCGCTACGTGAAACTAGTATGTCAAATATGCCACATACACAAATCTGTTCTATAGGTTGCACGGGCTCCGTGTAGAGGAGAACCGACTCACTTGGGTCCTTTTGGTCCCGTTGTGACGAATCTGTTCTATAACCCGACTCGAAAAAGGTTACTGTTTTATTATATGTATAGATGGGAACTTAAATCTATGTTGCAGTTGTCAAAATTTACTGCCTATTTCACAACGTCACACGAAGTCGGTCATTTGTAAATTTGTTTTTGTTTTAAATGTAATTGTGCGAAAGAACAAATTCGTGTGACGTTGTGAAATAGGCAGTTAAAATTCTACAAAATCAGCAGGGACATTTGTATAGCCACAAACATTTATAGCAAAGAACTGTTGTAAGCTATGAAAAATTCGATTGTAAATATGACAATAGAAGGCTCTTTATCACGTATAATAGTTAATTTAAGTCAATCAGGTGTTATTAGAGTGATAAAACGGAGAAATGTAGCTCCGCAAGTTTCCGGCTAGAGGCTGAAAACTTTTAACTGATGGGGAGCGTAATATGGTCAGATGAGTTTAAATTAAACCGATATTAGTCTGATGGTAAACAGTACAGCGGCACCATATAAAAGAAATAGTCAAACAAGTCGGAGGCAACATAATATAGTGGGGTTGTTTTACATGGTGAAACAACCCCACTTTCTTTCTCATGATGCTATTGCAAAAAATTGATGGCATCATGAGAAAGAAAGACTATTTAAACATATTGCAGACCCATCTACCAGATTTTTGAGATATGTGCGCATATCCTAAGGAAGAACTGTTGTTGTAACAGGTTGGAGACCTAACACACCTAAAAAATCATTGACGAATGTCTAACTAGGAAAAATTTTTAATTGATGCTGTGGACTCCCCAATGTCCCGACCTCAATTCAGTTGAGAATTTCTAGTCAATTGTAAAAAGAGATCGGGAAAATATCGAAGAGCTCTACTTAATAACTTAAATCGAGTTGTGGCAACGTGTGCAGCTGGAGTGGCAGGAAAATCTAGATGAAATTATACAAAAATTGGTTGAAAGTACGCTCAAACGTACTTATAAATAGTATATTACAAAATAATTGGCTATGGACCAAGTACTAAAAATGAAAGTGCAAAATAGAGTACATGAGAGTTACTTTTTTATTAGGGTTCTGTACCCAGGCGTCTGTCAGCGCCTTTTATCTTTGGAACCGTAATAGATAGACTCTTGAAATTTTCACAGAAGGTGTATAACTGTGGCCGCTATAGCAATAAATATTAAAACTTATAGGGTGTTCCGATAGAGAGGTGTTATTCACGAATATGCGTTTATTTCTTAAACTGTAGGAGGCATACACTAAACATTTAAAAACAGTAATTAAAACTTAGTTCGCTTTATAAACAAGTCTAAAAAAATTAACCTAAAAATTAAAGGGTGTTCCGATAGTGGTGATTTGGATGTATAAGGCCTACGTTTTAAACTATAATAGGTAGTATCTTAAATTTTCACAGAAGGTTTACAACTGTGGCCACTATAGCAGCAAATACTAAAACTTACAGGGTGTTCCGAAAGTGACGTGTTCTTTGCCTTTGTCTTTATTTCTTGAGCTATAGGAGGCAACCACTTAAAATTTGCAGACAGTAATTGAAACTACTTATGTTCGTGTTATATACAAGTATACAATATTAAACCTTAAAATTAAAGGGTGTTCCGATAGTGACGTGAATTGCATATATGTATGTGGCATAAGTTTTGAACGATAATAGGTAGACTTCAACGCCATAGGAGTAAGTCTACATTGAAACTGGAGGTCGACTGGTATCCAGGGCAAGCACCCTCCTGACCACGCATCCCTGGCGTATGCAGTTCCACAATGGATGTGGTTCTTCCAGATTAATGTTCAAACAACCCTGGCGTCTGGTGCCCCCATTTTCCACGATAGCACTGCGTCAAACCTTTGAGAATGATCCGCAATGACAATTAGTGCCCCCGGGGGGACAAATGGTGTATTACTATGACCCCTATAAAAACAACAAAAATTTAAAGGGTTTTTCGACAGTGACGTGTTTTGCATGTATAACGACATATTTTTTGAACCGTAATAGGTAGACTCTTTCCATTTGTTTACAAGATGTGTTGCCATGGCCATTATGACAATTACTAAAAATTAAAGGGTGTTCTGCCAGTGACATGTTTTTCACATATATTACCTTATTTTTTGAACCGAAATAGGTAGGCGCATGTATATTTTTATAGAAAGTGTATTACCATGGCCGCTATAACAACAATTACTAAAATTTAAATGGTGTTCCAACAGTGATGCAATTTTCGCGATTATGACTTTAATTTTAAAATTAAAGGGTGACTCATAAGACACGAAAAAATTAACAACTTGAATTTTAAAAGTTGTACTAAATCCTACGTGTGTGAGTCTAACTCGCACTTGACTGATTTATTTTATTTTGATTTTTTATATGTTGTTTTGAATATGTTTAAATGTTTTTTTTTTTTGTTTTAAAAACATTATTGTTAACAACTGAATAATAATTAAAAGTAAAAGATTAAGAGCAAAAAAATAAATAAAAAAATAAAAAATTTTAATTCAAATACAAAACGAAAAAATCTTTAAATATTTGGTTTATCCAAATTATCATAATATAAATAATATACCAGAAATATTTTGTAAGCTTTTTTTAAACTCCTTATAACAACCCACAAAAGAGTTTACGAATATATGTACATACTAGCTGTGCCCGCTACGTCGTGGGCGTCCTGATAATATTTTGCTTGTTTTACTTTGAAAGTATTCCTCACCTATTGTAAGACTTACTTTTATAGAGTAGCACCTATAAGAGAAAAATGCTACTAAACTAAGAAGAAACTAACAATAACAGAATTTTATAGCCACACTCAAGTTCTAGAATTCTTACCAAATATTAAAAATTAACGCTAAATAACAAAAATAATGTAATCACATAGCCAAATTATACAACACTTACGCGACTTAAAACAAATACAAATTTTATTCAATTGGCTAATTGGCAGTAAGTAGTTCATATGTTTTTAGTGCCATATGAGTTTAAATATCAAAAATTAAAGGTCCCGTACCGTACTAAGTTGTTAAAATGATCTGTGTTTTAAAATATACAACTATCAAAAATTAAAGGTGCAGTTCTTAGTTTTCTCCTAAAGATATGCTACATTACATATCAGTTTATGTATTTTTTTTTTTTACTTTATAAAAAAATAAGGTATTCATATCCAGTTAGTTCAACTGTGTACTTTCACTGCTTTTTCTCCACTTTCTCTTGGAAATGAGATATTTTTGTGTAAAAAAATATATATTGGGACCAGAATACTTAGATACCTCATCACAAAATTTTGTTAAAATCCATCTAGTAGATTTTACGTGATGTGAACGTAAATGAAAAGCAGATAGACAGACTGTAATGAGTTACTACTTTATTATATAGATGTATATTAATATATGATTAGCGAAATGTGTGACACTAGTTCACGCTATGCAATCGAGGTAAAGTTAAGAATAAAAAGAAATAGAGATTTGTTCTGTGAACAAATTTGTGAGAAAAAAAAACGAAAAATTTACAAATTGGCGTTTTCCAAATCGTGGAAGCAGTTAATTTAAAATTAAGATTAAATAAAATATTTAAAAGCTTTGGCGCGATTTTTCATCCCCAAAAGATACAAAAAACATAATTTCAAGAAATTTTAACAAATTAAAATTTTATTTTAGTGTAAAAATTATAAAATATATTTAATTTGAAACAAGTTTTTAGTTTAAAACATTTAAAATTGAGTACATGTTTGAGAAGTTCAAGTGAAAAATGTATACTGTCTCATAACTCACTTGGCCAATTCGTTTGTTTCTAATACTCCCTTCGAGCTGATATCGAAAGTTTATGAATCTAAAACATTCGTAAACCACAAGTAAAAGTGTGTTTTGTTCCAAAAATCTATCGATTCGAAAAATTGCTAATAATATTAGAAATTAATTTAAAAATATAGGATGAGTTTCAAAACGTAATTTGCAATGCAACTGAACAATATTGAGCAAAAACGAATATTTTGTAATATGCTGACAACATTGTATAATTATGGTTTCCCACAAAATAACTTTAATAAAATAACTTTATTTTTGTTTTAATTAAATAACACATATAAAATTTGTAGTCAAGCTTAAGTTCGTTTTAAGAAAGAATAATTTAAATTACAAATTCGGTGATAATATTAGAGAAAAATTGGGAAAATTTAAATATAAATTAAATTGGGAAAATAAAATATATTTAAATAGACGCCAGCAGAGCGCACATTTTCTAGGCAGCTATGTCCGTTATCAGCACTCTTATCGTATCTATCAACTTGAGGTAGTGTTAACCTGTGGCATCTATTTAACGAACCAAACTCAGATAAAGGAATACCAGAAAAATCGCATATAATCATCTATCGTCACTTGGTGAGAACGAAGTCTACCACTACCTAAAGCTTCCCTCTTGTTTTAATCTTTTAACCTTAATATTTACCACCTTATAGTTGTTGTTGTTTCAGCCAATCTTCGGTTAGCAATGAAAGCTACTTTTTGTTTATTTGATTTCTTAACCACATTCATTTTTTAGTTAATATTAATCTAGTATTAAACGAAACTTTGTTGGGTAAACATGATTGCGAGGTGCTTTTTTATTACTTTTAACAGACAGAATTCGCATACAACTCTGAGTTTTTTTCTACACGTTTCTGTCAGACATCTTATAGATGTCGGACAATTTTGTTGGCTGGGTAATGGCAGACGTTATGTTAATATATGTATGTGTCTGATTGCGCTAATAGAAAGGGACCTAAGGATAAAAAAGTTAATTTTACGGAAGAGCCGCTTGAAGTTTACCCTTTTTTTAACGTTTTTAGGAGTGCAAATTCTGTTAACATATCTGTTATAAATCCGAAATTTCAAATTATGACCGATTATTAATTTTTTTCCCGGTACTCAAATTACACTAATTTTTCGAAGGAAGCAAGGAAAATATGAAGATATCGTAGCCTCTACGTTACGTTGTAGCAGTCTTAACATCCTCAAGAGATGCAAGTCATTGCAGCATATCATAAAAAAAAAACTTTAATAAATAAAAAAAATGATTTTTTTATGTAAATTTAAACAGCATTTAAAATATTGGAAAATATTTTTTGTTCTTGTTTTATTTTCATTTATTCGCTTTCAAAAAATTCTAACTTAAACTAAATTTACAATGAAATCATATTTGTTTGTTCTTTTTTTGCATTTGTTGTGTTTTCAATGCATATTATAATTTTAAATTATAATCTTAGATTTTTATATGTAAATATATGTAAGTATGTATAATTTACTAAAACAATATTTCACCTTATGGAAATATTTTCTGTTCGCATTCTTTGAAGATGGCAGATGTAATTTTCTTTTTTAAAACGTATAAATTTTAATTTAGAGTGTATTGAGTGAGTGAAATGCATTTTATTTGGATTAATTTTTATTTCTTTTAAAGATTTTGACAATTATTTTGATAAAATTGTTTTTAATTATGAGCTAATTCTGGTTATTTTTGTAATGAAAATTTTTATATAATTTGGCCTACATAATGTAAAACTATCAGTAATGAATAGTAATAAATTAATATGTATAAATATACATATCTTTATAAATTTTAAAATGACAAATAAATAAATTGAAGGTTATGATACAGTTTCTTTTTTACTTACATAATACGAGTAGTTTTCCTAATTTGATGTTTTTATTTTGATGACTTTTAAACTTTTATTTATATTTTCAATTTATTAATTTATACTCAAATTAACAATAAAAATATTTCCAAAACATTAAATAATATAGTTTAAATCTTTTATACTTGTAACTTTTTAAGCCAGGCTTTCCTCTATAATTTACAAGAGATTATTTTATTTCAAACATTTCAAAATTGGATTTTTGATTATTATATTTTTGTTTAATAACTAAAGAAGTACCTACTTAAAACCTTGTTTATTCTTTAACGAATGGTTTAATATTATTTACAATGTTCTATAATTATTTTTTAATAAAATATTAAAAAAAAATTATCTGTTCCCTTTTTTACAAATTTCTATTTGTAATTTATTACATGTACAGCTCAAAAGAGTTCCAAAGTTGTCTGTTAAATAAAAAAAAAAAAGTATGTAAATGGTTTTCTTTGAATGTTCTTAAAAAATATATAATATGTGTATCTATATTATAAAGGAGTCCCGGAACGATCAATGGAGTAATAAGGTCTCGTTTTTACCTGAATGTGTTGTTTTTGAAGATATGAGTGCTAAAAGTCTTTAGAACTGTCCAGAAAATTAGAGAATATTCGAGAGCATTCTACACTCCAAAACGTTCTGGAATATGTAGAACATCTGGGAACATCATTGTGGAACATACCAGAACACTCGCGAATGTTGTGAATGTTGTATATATATATTAGTTTATCATTTTATTCCAACAACCACACAATTTTACATCAACTACCTGAGAGAAGCCGGGTACCCCATCAAATTTATTATATTTTTTTTTTTCTACAGAAAAATACGATGTTTGCAATTTTAGATACAAAACATTTAGTGAAAAATTAAACAGTTTCATTATTTAAAAAAAAAAAACTTTTTAATTTGAACTTCTGCAGTTGTAATTTATTGTTTCACAAAAATTTTTAAAAATGTGTTCATTTTTTGAAACTTATCACAAATAATAAAGAAGCAAACGTGTAAAATTATCTGTAATTTATTTTTTTTTTTATTAATAATTGCAATACAACATATTTATAAATTTGTTGGAGATTTTATATTTTAAAAAAGGTTTTCAACAAATAACAGCTTTTTTCAGATGCTAACAGTAGGCTTATATCTTTGGTCCTGAAATTCTTTTTACCAAATAATCCAAAAGTGGTTTAATTATTGAGCTTGAAATTTTTTAATCGCTAACCATTAAGTTACACTAACAGGGTTGTAGAAGACCCTTAAGAAACTGGATACAGTGGACCTATCATTTTTTATAAGAAGTAAAAACTCTTAAAATCTATTTCTTGAGTTGATTATCTTCACCAATATTCTTATAAGTTTAATACGGTCTCCTCCCGTACAATATATCCAAAGATGCTTGTAACTTTTATAGGTCGATTATGGATAGCAAACCAACCTCAGTTGCGCAACTGGTGAAAAAATTGGTATTATGTAAGGCAACTTTTTTCAGTTGCCATAAAGTTGTTGATAATGCTATTTTGACAATCTAGCAACTGGAAATAAATGTAAATAATAAAATAGTTTTTAATATATAGCAAAGAAAATACAGATTTAATTCTTTTTGAAATTAATATTCAATCTCTTTAAAAAATGTGCCTAAACACACTCGCGATAAATGTAAAAAACCTAAAGATCCTCCTGTAAATTACAACCCTCCGTGTCTTGAGCATGAAGCCTTTGACATACCAAGTTTCATACAACGCAGAAACAGAGCCAATATACGTTGTATGTAAGATTATGAGGAAAAAATTAAGAAAAATTAACTTACTTTTCAGTTTTGGTGCAGTTTTTACTTTATAATTTGTGATAAAAATCAACAGCAACCACAAATTTATGGTTGCTATTATGGCAACTAAACTTAACAAGTTTTAGTTGCTAGTTGCCATACGTAATACAATTTCGGCAACTGACAACGCAACTGCGGTGGGGTTGCCATCCATAATCAACCTGTTAGAAAACAAATAAATCTCCTTAACGCCGCGGCGCGCCGCTCAGTTTATTGCATACTAATCAAGGACATTGGCGAAGGGGGCGAAGAAAAATATACATATAAATCGGTATACGTCTTAGTTTAATTTTAGGATTAGTTTAAGTGCTTCCATTTTGCACTTTATTATTGTGAATTGGCTTAGAAATCATATATTACGAGCAACATTTTTTGTGAGACCAGAAACTGTTGTTGAAACCTTGTTATTTTGGATAAAAATTTGTTTTTATTATACATCAGCATTTTAAAAGAAATTATTCTAAATAAGAGTTTTAAAAAAACGTCAGTTGTTAGCGGCTTTTATTTACACAATAACTTCTAAAAACCTTAACTTTTTTTTAAAAGTTTGGTAATAAATCCAAAATTTTAAACCTTTCTTTTAAAATTATGAAATAAAGTAATGTCGAACATTTAGACCAGAAAATAAAATTTTTAACAAAGAAAAAATTTAGTTTTCAACAAAGTTCTGAATTTACATAGGCTATAACATTGATATTTTACTTTTTTTTAGGAATAAAGATCTTTTTTTAGGAAAAAAGGTCTTGTAATTCAGCATCTTCAATACTTCTTAATATTGTGTAGGCCTAAAAAACAAAATGTTTAGATTTATAGACTGATCTGCGTTTGTGGAAACATACGGCATCATATGAACCATAAGCTGCACGCCGACATATAATTAAAGGTGATAAACTGCAAAGGCTACGTTGCCTTGGATATATTGTGCGAATAGATAAAAGTGATCCAGCTAGAAAAACGTTAGAAAATGATCCCGAGGGAATTAGCAGAAGGGAACTTCCGAAACTACGCCAGAAAGACCACGTTCAAAAGAATCTCTCAAAACATTTGATATGACTTTCTGTCGGGAGAATTCTTTTGGTACTGACTAGGGTTTGGGAAACGAGAATTTCCGCCTGGGAATTCCCGTTTTAGCCACATTTATCACAAACCATGGTCTTAACCCTCCTATGACTGACAAGGTACATATGTACTTTTCGTGTTTTTGAAGCCACAATAATTCAACATGGCTTGGTAGATTCCATGACATCTATATTTATAATGTTTTTAAGGTTTCAAAATAGGTTTTGTGAAAGGCGTTCATTAAAAACAAAAAAATAAAAAAAAACAGCTTGTCATGTGTAATATACAGGAACGGGCCACTAATACCAGCATTACTAATCATCCAAAGATATGTATGGCTATGGAGTCACTCCGAGTTGTGGTAAGTTGTTATGGGAAAAAAATAAATTAATTTAACGTAATACGTTTTTATCTATTATTTTGAAGATTAAACAACCAACAAATGAAGCTGCCTCGCCACCAAAATCACCGCTGGGTAATCAATACTCTTCTCGATTGTGCCGTTCAGTATCCAATCTCCAATGGCAGACTTCATATGTATAAGTTTTTTGTTTGCCTATAGTCTGTATGTAGGCGACACTGCACCACATTAAAAAAATGCAATACACCAGCAGAAGTATAAACTAAAGGACGTCAAAATATATGAACTTATAAAATCATGTACGTTATTTGCTTTTGTAATTTATGTTTACTCTATCTTTACTATTGCCTTTCAAATATAACTAGATTGTATCAGTTTTGTTAAATGAAGTATTATTTGTGGTTTACTATTAGTTGAAATATTTCCACACATAAAAGTAAAAATAAGAAAATAATCTGAAATTCGCTAAAATAATATCTGAGGTCTATAGGGACCTTGAGATCAAAATAAGAACAAAGTTTTTGTTTGGTAAAATAAAATTAAAGTGATGGTTGTTAGAGGAAGCCAGAACTAGATTCTTATTTTGATAATAGAAACATTGCCTTATTTTCAAATTTATGTTTTTTTGCTGCTTTAACTCTTTTTTCTAAATTTTTTTCATCTACATAGCCAGTAAAAACTTTAGTTTCAAGATTTTTCCGGTCACTTACTCGCCGAGACCTATTTGTATACCTTCTGGCTATAGTGGATCTGTCAGCGCCAATACTATGACCTCGTGCTCTTCCCAAGATAAAAATGTTTCTTTTTCAAATTTTCCCATATACTTACCAACCGAGATGGACCCACTTATATACAAAATTTTATTGTGGGAGTGCGTTATAATATTGATAAGCGAGTCATTCGGTCAGTGAGTATACACTAACAGTGCTATTCTAAAAACCATAATTAAAATCATTGATAATAATTGCTATATTTTATAGTGTACTAGCTGTGCCCACACACACTGTGTGCGTTCTGACAATATTTTGTTCGATTTTGCTTTGAAAGTAATCCACACCAAATTTTAAGACTCTTACGTACTTTCTTTCTATAAAGGTACCCCATCCCTGGATAAAATTCTAAAATTGTTATAAAATTCAATAATTCTAAAAATTATTGTGAAGTTCTGTAAAAGACAGACAGGAAATGAGTTACTCATTATTTTAAAAAAGCGTTTAAAATATCCCGCTTTCAAAAATAAAAGATGCCTTAAAGTATGCAGTACTTTTAAAGCATCAAAAATCACTGCTTTTTCTCCACTTTCCCTTGGAAATAAGATATTTTTGGAAAAAAAAGTATCCTTATATTTGAATAAGTATAGTAGTTTTTACGTGATGCAAACACAAAAAAAAAAGACAGACAGGAAATGAGTTGCTGTTTTATTATTTATAAGGATATGATAACTATTATTGTAATTTAAAGCAAAAAAAGCTTTTTTATGAAGAGGTTAGATAGAGTTGTATCATTTAACCTTAATTATGACACCTTAAATAAATCCGTTGCTTATAAACAAATTGTTGTTGCTAATTGCAACAATTTTTTGCAATTGGAGTGTTTTCAAAAATAAAATAAAACTTCCAAACTTATTAGAACTAACGTGTGAATAAACGCAACGTGTGATTAAACGCAACTAGGTTTGTTCTTCGGAAGTCCAAGCAATTATTATGCTGAAAAAGCTAGGATGCAAGGTGTTGTAAAATTTTAATTATATTTCTAACCCCCAAACCTCAAATATTTGCAAAATCAAAAGTCTACTATATATTTATAAAATTGCTATTTAAAATTTATTGCCTATTAAATTGTACAAAAGCTAACGTGTTACTGGTTCTGCTGGTAAAGTTTTCGACAAACTCATACAAAATGAAACCGTCTACCAAACTTTCGAACTAAAATAAAGAAGTTTTTTTAAAAAAGTAAATTTTTACCACAAATTCTAAATATGTATCTATGTATATTCAAAGCAAATATTTGAAATAGATACATAGACTTATTTGCAATTAAATCGTAGTATCAATTACAACGTTATCGATTTTTGTTTATTTCGCAAATACATACACATAAACATAGTAGTGAAATGCTCACTCACTTCTCACTCATGTGTGAGTATGTACATTGTATATTAAAGTTTTTGTCTGCTTCTTTTCATTCATGTATGAGACTAGAAAATATTGTGTTTTTGTTCATTTATGAGTGAGAAGATTTATTTTTTTTTTCGTTTCTATTCAAAAGTGAATAAATGAAAAATATATTTTGTTTTTCATGTAAGTGTACATATATGTATGAGAATTTACAATTTTGTTTATTTCTCACTAGTGAGAAGATCGCGAAGAAATGTTCGCATAATTGTATGTATGAATGTATATGCACGCATTTTGTAACAAACAACTGCCAGCGTAAGCAGTAACAAAGTGTGAGAAGTGAGAAATTTCACAAATGAACTCTCACAAATGAGAAGTCTTATTAATTGAAAAAAATATACAAACATTTATGTAAAACAGCATTAATGAGCTAATTTATCACCAATCAATCACTATGTATATTTCTTGTTTTTCACAGTTACACACTTTCATGTGCGATTATAGACAGAAAATTTGAGAGAAATATCATAAATGTTGATATTTCAATGTTCATAAATGAAAACTTCGGAACCCTGTTTATAAATACTGGTTTCAACGTACTACAAATTCATAAATTTTGAAATACGAAAAAAAGGAGCGCATTTCATATTTTGCTTTGTTTACAATTTCAAGTACAGCCAAATATTTAAAATGTTAAATATTGCTACATTTTGAAACTCTTACTTTTGTACTGCTGCAAATATGGATTTTATATTTCCTTTTTTTTAAGTACCTGTCTCTGCATAATTACTCAGAATGTTAAAACATAGGTTTTATATAAAATTCTAACACTGTAAATGTTGTGGGAATGCAAACCTACCTTACATAAAAATGAAACTTGGGTGTTATGTTGATATCGTAACATGTCAACACTAGCATCTTATATTTTTTATATTTCTTTATAATCACTCTTTTAACTCTTGTTCTTAAAACAGCTAATTTGCTTAATTTATAATTAATTTTTAAATTATATTTTTAAAAGCTGTTTTTAATTCTGTTGAATCACAACAGTTAAGTTTTGTAAATAGTGTCTTAATATTTCTCGCTTCCAAAATAAAAGGTGCTGCCAAGTTTTCAGTATTATTAAATCGGTAAAATTGAGTACTTTCAATTTTTATTTCTTGGAAATGAGACATTTTTATCTCTTAGAAATGAGATAGTTTTACGGGACAAATAAAAGCCCTGTTACAGTTTTATATGTATACATTTGTAGTAATCCAAAACCACTCCCCATCTCTCGCCTAAACTTGTTCGAGTTCCCATATACGTATGTATTTATTTCAAGTCGCAAGATTGTATTCTGTTTGAACAGGGCTATCATCCAGTTGACTTGGCCTGTGTTTGTTATTATGGCCTAAATTTAATCCAAAGTATCAAATAATTCAAATATTTTTATATCTTTTATTTGGCCTTGCTTTGCCTTGTGAGGCCAAATGCAAGAAATGCAAATACTAGACTCTTTGTGTCAATAATTATAATACAAAAACAGAGCCGAATTTCGTAGTTTTTTGACACTCATATCCAAACGCTAGTTTACGTTACGAAAAAGACTCTAAAAATTATTAATTACGGTGTTCATAATAAACTGAATGAAATTTTGTGAAAAAAGTGTTGAATTGAAAATATTTATGAAAAAATTCATTGGATAAAAGCATTATTTTTTTCTGGGTATGTAAGTGTTATAGAAATGTTTTTTGATTGTTTAATAAACAAAAAAATCCCACAACAAATAATAAATCGAGTCTGCAAAAAAACTTAGTGATTTCATTAAAATAATTCTTATTTTACTTAAAATCGATATTTTGATCGTATTTTTATTCGGAATTCCAAAACAAATACCAAAAATAATTTCCTTCAAGTTTTTGAAAAAAAAAAATAAACAAAACGTTTCGCAAACGTTTCATGCAAAGATACTTATTAACTGTTTTAATCGTTTAAACGAAACCAAAACAAAAAAAATATAATTGGCTGTTCACTCACGTACTTGCCTTGATATTACCATTACAATCATACAGCTGCCAACAGAAGCAGAAACGTTTTTCTTTTTGTTCTCATTGATTTTTTTTTTGTCTTCAGTAAGTTTGTGTTTTGGAGCCAAAACAATGCAAAACTAAATGTCATAGTCGTTATAATTGTTTCTGTTTTACTCACTGCAAAGGAAAAAACAAAACGAATGCCAACGTTTCGTTTTGTTTATTTTCGTACTCTGGTTTTTACTGGTTTTGTTTTTGAATGTATGAAGGTGAATCGAATTTATTTCGCTGTATTTATTTCTCTTTTAACATAGCTTATTTTTGTTTCTTTAACATTAAAAATATTTTATTCTCGATTTATTTTATGTGCTGTCTCTGTATCGTCTAAAAAAATTAAGAGAAGCACTCAATTTTTTAGTTATTTCCATAAAATTTTCGACGTATTACCTACTTAAAATACAGAAACGGCACATTCATTTTTTAAACGACTGAATCGTTACACTTTTTTAAGAGAAATTTATAAAAAGAGTTTTTAATATTCAATCAGCATATTAGCTGGTAGCCCCAATTATAATAATATAAACGTAATTATCTCCCGATTTTGAAAACTAAATGTAAATTATAATTATTTTTTTTGTTTAAAGAAAACCAAATGTACTATGATACATGATATATATTTTATTTTTTTATTTTGTAATTAATACAATATAATTTTTTTAATGTGCTGTGGTAAGTAAATGAAGACTGAGTTTAATGAGTATGAGAAGAGAGGGAGAGAGAGTGTGTTTCACCATATGCTAAAATGTAGTATCTAATTGATGTATATTATGTACAAATTTTAAAATATATAATTATTTTTCATACCATATTACTATTTTAACTTTTATTTATTTTTAGATTTTGGGTGTTGTGTTATCATTTTTTTTGTTTATTTTATATAATTAAATACTTAAACATAAATTTAAAAAAGATAAACAAATATTTTGTTTTATTACTTTTTTGTATTAATACATTATTAATATTAATTAATTAATGTTTTGTTTGTTGTTTCTTTACTTTTTGCTAGCTGGCTTATAATAATAGTTAAACGACATTGTGTGTTTTTTTAAATTTATTTCTTTTAAAAATATATAAATTGTATATTAAATATACTAGGCTTGGCTTACATAGAAACAAATAATAGTTTTTTAATAAAATCAAAAATTTGCTAAATTTTAATTTAAATTAAAAAGAAATCATATTTATTAAAGTTAAATGAAGAGATAATAAAACAATTAATTAAAAATAATTTAAATGAAACGATTTAATGTATGAGTAGTTGTTGTTATAGTTTTAATTAAAAATTAATGTATTTTTAGGTTATAAAAATTGTTTATTTTTTAATTTTTTTTTCATTAATTTTCTTTTAAATATTTATGTAAAAAACTTACAACTATTTTTTTCATAATTTGTTTGTATTTATATATTTATAAAAAAGAGTGTGATTTAATTTAATTTAGGCTGTTGTTTCTTTATAACTTATAAATTGTATGTTAGTTTATTTTGTTTTTTATAGCAAAAAAAAAAAATTAAACTTAAAATTATACTATGTTTCTTTTTTTTAGCAAAAATGTTAACAATTATTGTTAGCATTATCTACATATGTATGTGTTGTTAAAGTATAATATATATGTATATTTTTATATGTATGTATGTATGTATATTTATTTGTGTAAAACATATTTTTTTCTATTTGTAGTTTACAATTGATTTTTTTGTTTTTCATTTTTTTTTTAATTTTCTTTGCTTCATTTTTAGGCTTCTTCTATAAAATTGTGTTGTTGCTTTTACTTAATTGTTCTAATTTTAATATTTATATTTTCTTAACTTTGTGTATTTCTTTACATTTTTGTAGATAATTGCATTTATTTTATTTTAATTTATGTTTATTTGTTTTGAAAAAAAAAATTATCCATCTTTTTACATTCACAATATGTTTTTATTAAATTTCCATTTTTGCATTGAAACTTTTGCTATATCAAATATGTATGTTAAAATTAAATTTTGTTTTTCTTAATGTTCAATATTTGTTCATAATATAGTGACATAAGTTGTATATATATATATATATATATATATATATATATATATTTTTTTTTTTAACTTAGGGATTTTGTGTTGAATTAGTTTATACATTTTATAATTATAAATATTATTTTGTTTTATTTACAATGTTTGATTTACCTTCAACAATTTAAAACATAAAATTTTTGTAAGATAAATAAAATTTCAATTTAAACAAAAACATGTCTATTATTTTATTTTAACAGACAAACGTTTTTAGCTCTCAGTTTTTTAAATATATTTAAAAAAAGATTATAATAGTTCTGTTTTAAAGTTTAAAAGAAATTTCCATACAAAACTTGCTAAATAAATTTTTAATAGTTCAAAACATTGTTTTTTTTTTCATTCAGGCATAGCTTTCGACTATAGCTAATTTGTACACAACTGTTTACAGAAAAAAATATTTCTTATGCATTCAATATGTATAAAACATGTATGTATTGCATTTTCACGAAAAAATCATATTTGTGTTTTTAGATGTATACTTTTTCTTTAAAGCGTCATCCATATTCAAGGGTGATGGATCGAATAAAATATATAATATATTGAGTTAAGGCTAATTTGGATCAAAGTTAAATTTACATTAAATTTTTAAGGATTCACAGTTTTATATTTTTTATAAAAAGTTCATTTGGCTAAAAAAAATATAAGGCATTATGAATAGATATCGGATAAAAAACAAAAAAAGGGCATAATAAAAAGAAAACAAATTAATCCGATGCGTGATTTAATAGCCTTTCTAACACGCTATAACTTAATTTAATTGACGTAAGCTTTATATACATCGAAAAACACAAATATACCGTTACCTGGTCAATTGCCGAAATGAAGAAAATAAATATATTTTTTTCGTGATCATTATTCCTTAAATAATCTAGTAAAATGTAATTTATAAACTAACAAATATATCGCGACAAGAATTTTTCAAGTAGTAATAAAAGTTGCAAATAACTTTTATATAATTTACATACTAGTTTCATAACACTTTGATTTCTTTTTTAGCAAAAATAAATGTTTCAATTTATTTGTTGTTTTAATTTTTTTAGTACAGGAAAAAATGAATTTTTTAATCGATGTGTACGAATAAATAAAAATAAGGCTGAATTTAAGTACATGTCTTTTTTGTTTAGGATAAAGTTTGTGTTTTAAGATTGGAAAAAAATAGTACCATTTTCTCTACCCTTAACTAAAAAAAACATGTTTTTACTGTCATATATCAATAGATTTGTATTGACAAGCTCTTTCAGAATCTATGGTGATCTAAAAAAATCGATCTTAAGAGTTATTGTTCAACGGAAAAATATAAGATCAAATAAAATTCTCTAAAAAAAGAGTTTTGTTTTTCCGTCATAAAATAAAACTTGAGGCGTTTTATTTTTCCCGCCATAAAATAAAACTCATTTTATTTACATAATTTTTTTTTTGTGGATAGTTTTGAACGGAGGGTGTTCAATAGCAACTCAAGAATATAGAATGCCCTTTCCACGCTTCTCTGGGACGCAGGAACAAATTTTTTGACTTTTTTTTGTCAATTTATGGAAATGGATAATGTATTTTTTCCTCCCAGAGAAAAAGTTATCAATTTCCAAGAAAACTTTTTTTAACTTCGTAGTCATTTTCTTCGCTTTTTTGTTCTGCTTTAAAAGGGATGTATCGCAAAAATCCGACAAAAATGGGAAAACATCCGCTGAAGATCGTTAATCAAACAATAAAGAATTAAAAACCCACATTATTTTTATGCCGATTTATTGAATTGAAATGCAAGGTTATTATTGTATTGGTTATCAATTTTAAACTCCTAAAAAAATTTATTTTTTATTATAATAAAACTTCTAAGAAAGTTTTATTTTTTTACGGCAAAATAAAATTCTTTATTTAAAACTTTCATTAGAGTCTTTATTTTTACGTTGAAAAATAACTGTTTTTTATTTAATTTTCAAAATAAATGTTATAAAAAAACTTTTTAAAACGATAACTGTTATCTACCCTGCCTGTTCTGAAAATTACAATTTGATTTAAAATCACATAAAATGTGTTCACTTGTTTTTTCTGTGTTTTTCATTGTTAATTTTATAGTAAATTGCTTGCATATAATATTTTTAGTGTTTTTACATACATCAAAACATGTAATTTATACGAAAAATATAAGAAAATTACACATCTCTAAAGGCGTTTCAATGTTTTCCAGAAATATTTTATATTTTGGATTTTTGTTCTTGTGATTTTAACAAAATTTTATTGTATCGCAAATATGTAACTTATTTAATACGTTAAACTTCTGAACTACTTTCTTTTTAAGTTCATCTGAGCCATCACTGTGGCTCCAGGCTCTTAAGTTTGCTCTTATATTAGGCATTTATTAAATATTAAATCAAAATATTTAAAACCAGTTGTTAGTATTTTTACAAAGTTACACGAAAAATTACTACATTTTGTAATTACGGAACAGGATAAAATTACACGTGTGAATTCAGAACGGTTTATGATTTGAAGTAAGGTGATTTTCAGAATAGGTCTGAATAACAGTTATTTTCGGTCCCAACTTATTTTATAATCCTGAATCGAAACTTGAATGAATGACTTAGTTTGTCCTAGAACAGACACGCTTCATTTTAATAGTTTTCACTAAATTCACAACAGCGGCTGCTAAGCAAATTATTTTTATTTTAACTAACTCTTACTTTAACTGTCAAAGTTCCGTAATATGTTTAACGATGCATGAATAGTTGTAATGCCTGTTTTAGCAAATTTGCTAACCATGGGACTAATTTTATTGAATTTAAATGTTTCGTGTTATCTTTATTCTAGTACGAATAAGTCGAAGTAGGACTACGACAACAGTACGAGTAATATGGCTAGGTAGGATTTTACATGAATCCTGATTTCATGTGCTTTTAAAACATTTCGGAAGCCAGGCCACAAAAAAAGCTTCACAACTTTAATACCAGCTTGGAAACTTCCTAAAAAAAAAAGCATTCTGCCTTCTCGCATTGTTTTTACTAACTTCGCTTATCTTTAACTGCATAAGTTTATTCGCAAACAGGGAATTTTAGAAAAATAATTTTCCAACTTTTATTTATTAAACTCTTGCGTTAGTACGAAATGAAATATCAAACAAATGAAATATCATTTATTTATTAGAATAGGAGACATTTTTCGATAACAAAACAGACTGCTAGGATGCTGATTATCTCTTAGATATTAAAAAACTGACAGGTATGTGATCGATTTTAAACATTAATGCACTTATGCAAAAGAACGGGACCTAAGGGACCCAAGTGAGTCGGCTTTTCCCCTTTTGCGTAGCCGGCGACCCGTGCAACCTATGCAAAAGAAATAAAGTCTACTTCAAGTAGACTTCATTTCTTTTGCATAAGGGCATAAAATTTTAAAACCGAAAAAATGTGATGTACTCATTATTTCGATTTTGTACAGATTTCAAAATACAATTTTAATAATATTCAATAATTTTGAATTTTACTTTTCACTAAATTATTTTAATTGCTCGAACTTTACATAAGCCCAATTCACCATCTTGTGCATTCGAGATTGCAAATATATGCAATTGTAAAAATTTCCCATGAATTGTGAACAGTTTTTTATTTCATTTTGCAACACTTCTTTAAAACAAAAAATTTCCTATTGGAATTTATTCTACAATAAAAATTTCGTTGAAGGAAAGTACAAATAGCCAATTTTGAACAGATAAAACTGCTAAGGAAGTACCTTTATTGAAAGGTACATATGTATTTTACACACTCTAATTTATAAAATATTCATTCAATTACAATCCAAGCCTGCATTGTCCAAAATTCTTCATTAGTCCAGTATAAGGGGAGGGAACAGTCTTCCATCGAAAGTTGCAAACACAAAAAGACACGGAATGATCAAACTATAAAAGACGCTTTATGCCCAAAAATTGACAGTAGTTTAGTATTAAATAACAAGTAATAGGAGCAATCTTACATTGAAAACTACTGTTCTAGAGATACAACAAATCTCGGAATTATCAAACAGCCCAGGTAATAGATGCAACTTGCCCAAAATTTGACTGTTGTCTAGTACTAGATAACAGTTAACGGCAACAGTATTTCTTTGTAATTTTTAGATCAAGAAATACTAACGGTTAAGGAATTACTAAAAATATACCGTAACCAGACAATCCGGTAATAGATATAAAATATAAGTTTCCGTTTGGGTCCATTTTTAAATTCTTATCTTATTTTTTATTTTTTTTGGTTTTTCAATTTTCATTTTTTCGTATTTTTTTCAGCTGTCAGATTGTAAATGTCTAGCAAATAAAAACTATAGTTTTAAGTGTTGTTTATTTCCCAATGTGTAGCAAATGCATTTCTATATATTTTGTTAGTGTGTTGTAAAATTATCCAAGACAATTTTGCAAATGCTACGATGCCAGACCATTTGCACAAGATTGTGAATTGAGCTATAATGTCTTTGAAATTTTGAAATATAATAATTGAAAAAAAAAAAACAAATCGATCGAATTTCACATACCATTTCAAAACATTTTAAAATCCATCGACCTCAATCACATACATAAAAGTCGAAACATGCATAACAAATTCTTATTAAAGCAATAAGATTTATTTTTGAAAATATAAAATTTCTATCTCATATTTCAAGCACTAAATTTTTTTATGAAATTCGAGTATGTTTATTAACCTTAGCAACAATTCCAGTTGCAATAAAATTAGGGTATATGGTTCGAGCTAAACAGTCTAATAATTTGATTTTGTATCTCTACTCTTACCTCTGTACAGTGATAAAACACATTAGAAAAGTTTAATTGTATTGTGGGTTTGCTAAATCCATATATAAAAAATACTTATAATTTTTTTTATATGGAGTTTGACATTTCGATATCAAACGTTGCAATCACCTGTTATACCGTTACGAAAAAAATAATAAGGGAAAAATATTCAACATTTTAATGAAGCAAATATTCAATTTCAACCCGGCCCTCGTTGTTTTGGTATAATTTTATAAAAATCGAATTTGAAAATAAACAACCGTTTTTTAACAATTTGTTGTAAATTTCTTTGAAAAATAACTGATAAATTATTTATTTCACAACTACCTAATTTTCTTTAAAATATTGATAGAAGCATGATTTCAAATATGTAAATTATTGGCCACTTTCATTCTTGTTTAAATCTTATTAATATTGATAAACTTATTTTTCTTACAAAATTTTTTCTTGCTTTAAATCTTAGTATTTTGTATAAAATACTTAATTTAATTTCTCATTCTTTAATTTTTTTAGTTCTTTAAAGGTTCATCATTATATATTTTTTTAATTTACAGTAACTAGTTTAAAAATGTTTATACAAATTATATAATTTACAAATTTTTAACAAACAACAAAAATCATTTTAAAATATTTAAATAAAAAAAAAAACATTGAAAAAGATTTACAAATTAAAAAAATTGAATTAAAAATTGTTTTAAAATGTTACGTCATATCATTTTTGTTTTAACTAAAAGGTCTCTACTACCTCTTTCAAGTTAAATTGAATTTTATGATCGAAGAAGCCTCACTTGGAAGTCCGGACAAATAGCGGAAGCATAAATTTTAGTATAAAAAAATTAATGTACGTTACGGTAAGTGTGCAATCTATCTATTTATTTATGACAAAGCAGATAAGAATTTAATAATATCGGAAGAATAAGGGGTCAGAGAGAGTTATGAAGAAAGAGCACTTCTTAAATTAAACAATTTTTAGTTTTTCTGAATATCACAGAAGTGAAAATTAAAAAATATATATAAAAATGTAAATGATAAAAATTAAATAAATTTATCGAAATAAAAAAAAAATAATAAACAGAACATGCTCTAAATTTAATGTGCAAAAATATGCTGTGTAAAAAAATGAAATAAAAAATAATAATAATAAATTATACCTTAATAGATCAAATAAAACATATATAATAAATACAATAAAGTAAAAAAAACTTTTTTGCCTTTTTAGGTTTTCTATTTTTAAGTAATTGCAGCTGTCAAGTAATAGAGATCCATTAGGGTCTGTACATTGATGGGCAGACATGATAAACGATCATGGGTATTCGAGTCTAATGCCAGCCATGATAAGGCATTATAACCCTCAAGTACATAACGTAAGACATCGGCTGTTAGAATTGAATCTAACGGATGATCCGTTGCCGACGAATGGGCATTGGTTGAGTTAAGTATGTCATCGGTGGTTTGTATGTTCGGTACATGTATGTGTAGTGCAGTTTTCAAAAATACCGGACACACATCTTCTAAATGTGGACAGGCTGACCAAAACCATGAAGGCATACGGCCAGTAGGAGCAGTTGATACCATATAACCCACTGCTAAAGGTTGTTGGTTTATTTGACCGACCTGCAATAAAAAATTTTAAATTAAAACATAAAAATCAACCAGATGAATTGATGTAGATAAGTAGGTTTCGATGTGCAGTGGAATTGCCAGATTGAAGCACAACCAACCAACAATAACGACTAAAAAGGGTTTGAAACAAATTCAAAGCACTCAATGAGTTTTAGGTATAGTTTAGTAGGGATAACCATAAACATGTTTTTACATTCAATTTGGCAAGAATTTGTTCGGACAAATGAAAAAAAAATCTTTTTTGTTTATTTCAATATCTTTAATACATAATATGTATATTATATATAATACGTATATTATACATAATTTTATTAATGTATTATTGATGTATTATTAACACAAAGGTGGTTCGAATTCACTTTTTGTTTTGAAAGTATTCCTCACCAAATTTTAAGACTCCTACTTTATATAGAGGTACCCATCCCTGGGTAATTACTTAGGTTGTTGCAACTTAATCCCAGTTTAGACGGGCGAACATATGGAAGAAAAATATTTTAAATTCTGTTTTGTTTTTTTATTTGCGTTCAAACAAACGAACATTTTGAAATTGTACCAAAAAAGTAAGAAGTGTACTGAATTGTCGATTGTACCAAATTTGGTAAAATTGTACCATAAATCCCAACACTGTTATTGAATATTATTTTATTGAAATTAAATTGACTTCTTATTTGGGCTCTAGGTCACTGTCTCTATTTAAATAAAACTCTTTTTTGTTTTATTAAAACACATTTGTTGAAAATTTTTATATTCGATATTTCGAACACCTTCGGTGTTCTTCTTCAGGAATTGAGTAAAGCTGTCAATATCCTACAGTGGGAGTATTATGCCTACATAATACTCCCACTGTAGGATATTGACAGCTTTACTCAATTCCTGAAGAAGAACACCGAAGGTGTTCGAAATATCGAATATAAAAATTTTCAACAAATGTGTTTTAATAAAACAAAAAAGAGTTTTATTTAAATAGAGACAGTGACCTAGAGCCCAAATAAGAAGTCAATTTAAGGAAGTTTTTTAAGGTCGAAAAATATCAAATAAACAAATTTTATTGAAATTTCAAAAAGCACATGTCAACAAAGCGTCTCGCCGAGTACCGAAAACAAAAACGATACTCTTTTCCCCACCAGTAATATGCTACCAAACTAAACGTTTCCGTGTCTAAACTTAGTCTTAGGCGTTGTATATTTTCTATATAATTATAAAACTTATACCTATAACATTTTTAAGTTATTGTAAAGTTCCGTAAATAGTTCCTAAAAGTTCCCGCTTACAAAAATGAAAGTTTTGCGGTTGCGATCTTTCACTAATTTATCTCTATTTTCTCTTGGAAATGAGATATTTTTACAGGAAAAAGGATTCTGTATATCATAAAATTTTTATAAAATTCATCCAGTAGTTTTTACGTGTTGCAAACATAGACTGACAGACAGACGGATGGACAAAAATTATAAAAATTGATGTATTGTATTCCATATCGATTAATATCTGCACTAGAGTGCTGCATAATTCAACAATTTTAAAAAACTGTCACACACAAAAATTCCATGCCGTGTTATGTTGTGCCAACTCAAACATACTGTCATTACATGTCATTGCAAATCATCTATAATGTTGTGCCCTGTTGTGCTATTTATCATATCATGTATTTATTATACCATATATGAAATAATATGCTCTAAAGGTGTATTAAAAAATAAAACACAACAAAGTAAGAATATTCACCCACCTCTTCAAGATCTTGATGTTGTGTTGAATTGAAATTATTACCACCAACACTTTGCCAACTTCGATTATCCTCTATGCGATCGGGGCTGTTGTGATTAGACATGCCGCGGCCTTTAAAAACACAAAACGATAACGAAAAATTATATTATATATTTTTTTAAACCTACCTGTACCACCACCATTATCCCATTGACCTAATAAATCATCCATAAGATCGGCGTCCTTGAAAACATCATTTTCGTCTTCATCATTGCCGAAATTAATAAAATCTTCATCAAGGTCAACTTGGGTTTCATTTTGGAATTGACGAGTAAATGACTAAGGAAAGATAGAGAAATAAATGTCAATAAAAATCCAATGTCTTGCGGCCAACTGAGAAAACAACTCACCAAACATACAGCACTTGTTGGAAATACTAGTATATGGGTGCAAGTAACGTCTTGTGGTGTTGAAAGCGGATTTTGTATAGATATTTGTGAGAAACGTTCGTCTGGTGTAAATTGATCTGGCATAACACGCAATTTTGCATCTGGTTCTAAAGTCACCAAACACGCACTCAATATCGTAGGTGGATACATAAGCTGACATTGTTTGCACATATCCTTTAATTGTTTGGTGGCCTTTTGTAGATTTGATTTTCCTAGCAAATACGACCACGATTTAAGTTCGTTGTGGCCGATGCGACCGATACGGCCCACAACCAGACGCCATGTTTGCGTTGTCTGCGATATTAGACCCAAAATGTAATCCATAAGCTTATTAAGACCAATTCGTCTAGCTGGTGCTCGACGACGTCGTGTACGATTTGGTACGTCAATGTTAATACACACCTTCTCTAACATTTCTCCGCGATCATCAGTTACAGTGGCTAAAAGCCATGATTGATCTTCACTTAAGCAATAGTTGCAATACATAACAGAGTATTTTTGTTCGTTTGGATTGCCGCGCATACCACCCCAGGCTGCTCGAGAGAAATCAGTTTTATCATTTTTCTCGTGCATGGGTGCAAGAATATAGGGTGGAGTATACATTTTGTAGGGCCTTCGGTTCTTATCATCTTTGGTCTTAAGGAAAGCTTCCACATTGGCTGCTGTGCCAAAGCCGGTAAGACTTTTAACGGCCTGCGCATGTACCATGTGTCGTTTGCATTGCGAGAAAATATTCAAAGCTAAGCATTTTATTTCGTCTGAAAACCGTTTGCGATTGCGTGAACGTCCAAGTTCAAGTATTGACTCCAATGAAATGATCTGTATATTTATATGTGATCTCACTGATTCCGGTATTGACTTTAACAATTCTGAATACATTCTTAGAAGTGCGATGCAGGCAAGCCTTTCCAGTTCGGTTGAGTCAGAGCCATAAGTAAAAGGTTCCACTACATAAAGTACAATAGCTTTAGGGTTGACTTCTTCTAAACATTCGGCTACACCAAGAGGGTCTCCCAGAATTAGAGGAGGCTTTACGTCAGGTTTTTCCGTAGTAGGCTTGTTTTCATTGAGATTTCCTTGAGCATCTGTGCCGGATTGTGTAGAGTGTTGAGACTGATCGCCTTGACTATGATCCATACTTGTTAGATGATCTGATGTTCCTATGTTACCACGTTGTTCACTACTATCCTGGCTGGGGTTCGGGCAACTACCATTACCAGATACGGATGAAGACGATGAAGTCGATGAAGTATTATTTCCGCTTGAATTGCGAGTATTATTATCTGTGGGATTGAGTAGAGTCTTATCATTTGGTACTCGATTAAGATATGGAGCCAGCTGATGTTGAAAAGCATAAGCATACAGGCGTAATTTTTCAGCCAGAGAAGTGTCTTCTAACGAGCGCAACCAGTTATCTATTGTCGTTGTAAATGGCTTTTCCGTGGGCGGTCTTTGTTGCACAGTCAACAAACCATTCCAACCGCAGATTGGTGAATGTTTACCAAGTTTACACATTTCATAGGTGGAGCTCAATTCTTTAAAATAAATTTTCGTTTTACTCAAGACATAGTCGTTATCTGGAGCAATTACCAAATAAACTACATCTCTGGCATAAGAATAGGGTTCGAGCAGAAATTTATCCCAATAGTGTATCGCTAAAGGTGCTACCGATATCCAGTCTTTATCGTGGCCAACTATGACCGAAGGTATTGGTTGAGGCTCGCATTGTCCTGAAGCTCGGCCAGCGAGACGATGAAATTGTCGCCATGTTAAGGGACCACTAACAATGTACGTGGCATCTTTGGCTCCGGCAGCATTTCGAGATTTTGAATGGAATGCATTTTGTAGCATCGGTTGTACCGATTTCATGGTCGAAACTATATCTTTGTTGCTTCGAGAAAAACCAACCGATACATAAGGCCATTTGTGAACATTTATACGGCCCGTTAACGCTAAAGCCAACTGTGAATTACCAGATTGTTTGCGGTGTGCCGAGAACGGCACGATTTGCTGTTCCATTATATCCATACGTGAACTGTCGAATGCTAGACGGGCTTGTTCCAAGGCCAATGCAATAATATCATTGGCATCGATGTACTCCAAAACATTGGCAATAGCCGCAACCGATTGTGGTTTTTGAGACTTTTTTGCTAATCTTCTCCGATGACGTTGCAATGAGCGATGTATAGCACTGCTTGATGTTTGCATAATGGAACACTGCTCCAGCAATAAATCGAATATTGAAAAAGTTACTTGTTCCACCGACTTGTCTATAACACCGTTGCTGTTGGAATTGTTGTTGTTATTATTAGCCTTCGATGTTAGTGTGGTTATTAAAGTCAACAGGGAATGTTTTTTGTGGCGACCGGGATCTTCTGCAATACCGGTTATTTCCATTTCATCTTCGTAAAATAGACCCGCTTTGCAGGCCAAACGTCGATTGATAACGGCACTAAAGCCACAAGTGCACTCTACAGCATCATCATCCACATAGCCGGTGATATATTGCTGTGCATTATTGGCTGGCGTTGTTGTGGAGGGAGTTGTAGAAGAACTGGAGCCAGCTCCAGCCAACGACGCAGGTGAATCTAGCGAATTTGCAATGCCTCCACCTAGCCCTACTACCCCACCCAATCCAACCGAACCACCAAAGGCACTTAGGGCTCGTAATGCATTCGACGTAGCCAAAGATGATGACGAAGTAGGATTAAAGGTAGTTCCCGGCAACGGCACGTATACGCCCGAATCCGAGCCACGTATATTACCGAAATGTTGATTATCTGCATTACAAACACACACCGTACTACTGTCAAAGTTGTGGTCACGAAAAACGTTTAATGCCGTATCGTACAGTAGAATATTAACAATCACCGAACTTACTTCGGGTAGCTCACGGGTAATCGAGTTACTGTTGCTATTATTGTTGCTATTACCTCCACCACTGGCGTAATAGCCCAAACTGGAAGTTTCGCGATTACCGCCTGGAACACTGTGCGGACCGCCAATTGTCTGCATATGATTGTTAACACTTTGTGGTGTTTGTGGCGGTTCTTGCGAATGATACGGTCTGTTGAGATATGCTGGAGTTGAGGAAGCAGTGGATAAGGCAGGACTTGATACAGCAACTTCGTATGGTGGTGGCGGATGTATGGGTGTTTGTCTTTGCTGCTGCATCATGGGGCTGGTGTGGGGGAACGGTACATGCGCAGCTGGTGAAATAGGTGACATACCAGTACGTTGCATTAGTTGTTGCATTGTTGGTGGAGTGTTGGTTAGAGCAGCCTGAGGACAATTTAGTTGATTTAGCAGCAAGCTTCCACCAGCACCTCCTCCGCCACTACTAAGAGGTGTGGGTACAGTGTTGTGCATAGGTGACGATGACATAGGACCTAATGGGGTACGAGGTTGTTGTTGTAAAGGAGTTCTAGGAGCAGCAGATAATAATTCATGCAATTGCTGATGTTGCTGTTGTTGATGTTGCTGATGTTGTTGTATCTGTTGTTGCTGCTGCAATTGCTGCTGTTGTTGTTGTTGCTGCTGCTGCTGCTGCTGCTGTTGTTGTTGGTGGGTACTTCTTGGTTGTTGCCATGACGGTTTATATCGATAATTAGGCGGTATAACCAATGGTGGCATTGTTAGACTGGGCAAATTAGTTAGCGGTGCATATTTAGAAGATCCCACAAACTTTGCTTGTTGGGGCGGTCGAAAAACATATGACCAATCTTCTATAGGCTCCTCCACTGGACTTCCCAGTTCAATTGAATACTCCTGTTTAATCTTTAACATTCCACTTATACCCAAACCAGTATCTAGGGTTTGTCCCATCATGGCCGAAGAGGTAATAACGCTTAAATCGGTCATTTGTATATCCATCTGACAGGGACTAGAGTTCGGATGATGTTGTTCGTGAGAGGGTGGCGTAGGAAACATTTTCGTCAAGTCCTCAGCCTGTATGGTGTTTGCACCACCAATACTTCCTCCTCCTAAGCCCGACAAACTACCACCACTATTGTTGAGAGATGCCACAGTCGACGAAGATGTATTAGTATTACAATTTTGTAGCGCTACCATAACAGCTGAATTGGCTACTGCGCTGTTATTTCCCTGGGCATTTGCTGTACCTACTAAAGCGGCATTTGTGGAACGTTTTAACTCGTCGATGGTGTTGGTGGTAATGGCACAACCATTTGATGGATTGTTGGAATCTGGCGGCGTGTGAATCTGTACACTTCCACACTCATCGTTCGATGATGTCTCAAACAATTGTTCCAAGTCATTGGGAGACGGATTTAGACCCTCAACAGTAAAGAGATTGCCGCCTAAACCACTTTTTGAATCTTTACATGGTGACGTCGATGAGGTTCCCATACCAGATATTTTTTCTGTTTTTATGTCAAGTTCTTCAAATAAATTTCCGGAAGCTGTGGCATTACCACCACCGCTCATTAAACTAACACCACCCATGGAAGTTACATTATTTTTACAATCGACTTGATTGCCCCTCATAGAATTGTTAGCTGCAATACCCACCAAACCTGCGCCTACATTGACGTTTGAGTCCAGATTGTTTGAAATGCAGGATAGCGAAGACGAGGGGTCTATGGATAACAGTCGTGATCCGTAAACAGAACGTGGAGAAGGCATTCGTGGTTTTGTGTGTGTATGACCTTCATAGAGTTTTTTTGTGCACATTACTCGACATTGTTTTGACATTTCGTTGGGTTTAAAACGTTTAACAGGATGATTTGACCTTAAGAAAATGTTAATAAAAATGTTAATCCATTAAAGATCTATCAACAGGCCTATTCTCAATTTTTTTTTCTCATGTAGTTTAAATTGTTGATTTAATTTTTAAACATACACGATTCCTTATATATGTATGTAGCACTATTTTTTAATCTTAAATTTTATTTCAAATCATTATAAATATTTTTATTCTAAGAACCCAAGATGATATTAACTAAATGCTTTATAGAAAATATCCCTTTAAAAATTCTATATTGTTGAGAGAAAAAATATAATTCGAAATAAAAAAACTTACCAAGCATCCTGCACGGTAAAATCATAGAGTACGTCTAACTTGAGGCAATCTTCATTAGCAAACGTATCAATATCTTTTACATTGATTTTTGGCGGTTTATACAAATTCAAAAAATCTTGCATTGCATTTGTAGCAGAAGACAGGGGGGATTCATTTCCATTCAAGTTGTTATTGGGTAAAACCGAACTATTAATGATGTAGTTGGTATCTGGCTCTAATTTAATATCAATTGATTCGGTGGTCGCACAACTGCCAACTGTATTCCCGGCCATATGTAGAGCAGAATTGTTAAGGGAAGTTAGAGCAGCAGGCTGTAAATCAAATTTCTTAACGGATATTGAACCACATTGCTGCTGCTGCTGTTGTTGTTGCGGTTGCGGAGTAGGCGTACAACTACCAACACTTGAAGGTGGAGGCACACTGCCTGGGCCCATATTACCGCCACCTATAATATTATGGATCCCTTCTACTGACGGTGGTGCTTCAACACTTGGCGCTGGATGCACATATGGAGACGCTGTTATGCTTTTATTATCGTGTTGATCGGTTGGCGTGGGAGCTGGAGTATTTTTGTCCAATAAATGATCTATTGGAGTTGAAGGTTGTTGCAAATTTGATACAGATGTTGGAGCACGAGGACTCATAGATAAAAGCTGTAATAAAGAAAACAAATTAATTAACCTTGCTGCTCATAGAATAAAAAAATAATATCTAATTTCCCATTCTCTACAATTTTAATTTTCGCTCCACTCATTTTAAATTGTAAAATGACATGACAATTGTTATCATATTTCAATTTCAACTTTTCAACGACTTTTGGTTAGGCATTAAATTCCAGATACGAGGGTAAGTCAATAAGTCGTTTCCATGTCGTGTGATCACCAGAGCTGTGAAAGATTGCAAACGATTTAATTGCAATCACATGCTTTCGCGTTAATTATTGATAATTTGCTAATTGCATTCAAAATCGTAAATTGATTTTATGATTTCAATCTTAAATCATGAAATCAATACGATAAAAGTGATTGAATCAATTTGTTGAAATCAGTACAATTTAAATGTCTGGTACTGGCTGGACTTTACAAGCTTATTTTATTTTACATTTAAGATATGAGTACTTATTGTTAGTTCGAAATTAATAATTATTTTTTGACTTTTGTTTTTCTGTTTTTTTTTTCCTTTCACTAAACTCTGCTAGTTTCCACCAAAAATTTGGAGGTTTCCACCAGTTTTATATCATGCAATCAACGATTATTAAAAAAAAATATTGCAATCACAAAATATAACAATTTGGACAAGATTTCATTTTGAAATCGAAGAATGAAATCAGTTTGTTTAAATTCACTTTGATTTCAATACCAATTGATTGCAGCTTTTTACAGCTCTGGTGAGCACTAAGAACTTAATAGGTCGATTATGGATTGCAACCGAACTTTAGTTGCGTAGTCAAAATGCAACGCAACTGGTAAATAAATTGGTATTACGTATGACAACTTTTTTCAGTTGCCAAAAAGTTATCGATAATGCTATTTTGACACTCTAGCAACTGAAAAAAAATGTAAACAATCAAAAAGTTTTTAATAAATTTAATAAATAAGGAAGAAAGAAGTATTTTGAAAAAACGTGAATAAAAAAATACAATAAATAAAATGATTATTTCCAAAAGGCAACGTGTCGATTGTTTTCCTTTTCTTACATTCAATGCTGAAAGTGTTGTGTTATTTTACGGTTTTGAAATCTACAATTTAAAGAAATACATACATACATACATACATACATACATACATACATACATACATACATACATACATACATACATACATACATACATACATACATACATACATACATACATACATACATGCATTCATACATACATACGTACAAATGTATATTATATAAATTTTGTTTTAAATATTGATGTAAACTGTTAAATATATAAAATTATATAAAAAATAAACCTAGTTATTTTCAGATTTACCGCTTTTTTGCCTAATCAGTGAAAAAAAAAATCAACAGCAACCACAAATTTATGGTTGCCAGTTTGGCAACTGAAATTAACAACTTTTAATTACCAGTTGCCATACGTAATACAATTTCGGCAACTGAAAACACAACTGGGGTTGGGTTGTCATCCATAATCGACCCATAAAACAAAATAGGTTTCTGATAAATTTCATGTTTCGAAAACTTGTTAAAACTAGTTAAATTAATTTAAAACAAGACCGTAGATCCACAATGGCGAACCTAGTTTAACACCTCGAGTTGAGACAATGAAATGTACGATATAGTTTTTAGTACCCGACGAATTAATGTACGCGAAATTATTTAAGTCAGAGGCATTTCATTTGGTTCAGCGATTTTGTATTTATTTATTTATTTTATTTATTTATTTAACCGACCCCTAGTGGTAAGGTTGGCGAAATATTTTTTTTTTTTATACAAATTTTTATACGAATACAAAACATTCATTTTTAAAATTTTTGTCAGTATTTACATCACTTTGTGGTCAGGTATCTTACTACCTCGGATCTACCTCGGAAAATATCGCACTACTAAAAAGTAGAGATGTACACAATTGTGACATTGTACTTCCAAGCCATTTAGGCAGCACCTTTTATTTTTGTAAATCGGAAATTTAGAAACTATTTCCAGAACTCTATATTAACAAATCTTTATTAAGTAGGAACATCCTGAATAATTAAACCATATCTGCAGAACTACAAAAGTAAGAGTTTTAAAATTTAGTGTCTATTATTTTTAAAACAAAATGTTGTCAGAACGCTAACAAAGTCGCGGACACTCCTAGACGAGGATAAAAGCAATCACTTGGCTTATTTTGTAGCTCCTTTAGAGCTATTCCGACTCGTTCTGATTAATAATTTTTGCCGATAAATAATCGTGGATGAAGCATGTACTAGTATTGTATTAGGCTTATTCGTCTTGAAGCAAATGGACAAGAAAATCGGCTGGTAAGAAAAAAGAAAGCAAGGAAATGCAGAATACTTTTTATTGTTTTTAGAGCGTCTTAGATAAAAACTCAATACTCTACGATCACCATGCTGAGGGGTAGAATTGTGTAGATTCGTTATCAAAAATACTGGTTGTTGTCGGAATTTTTGGATACACACAAAGACGTTTGCAATAACCTAAACAACCTAGACAAACTGTACATAATTAAGCAACAACTCTGTCGAAAGAGAAGATGACGCCCAGTGAGACAGCCCTATAGTAACCGCGGCAAAAAATGGTTTTTGGCGTGTCGTCCAATTTAGATGAAATTTTCACAGTATATTAACAGATATATGAGTAACAATTCCCTGAAATTTCAGCCTCATAACTTCATTACTTTTTGGTCTAGAACAAGTCAAAGTTGATGTATGCCAACGCGCTTGAAATATGTTAGTTCAATATGTAATATTCAAAAGCTTCTTAATAAAAAAATACATAATAAATATAACTTTAAAGTATTTTTTTTAATTAATTTAGTTGTTGTAGAATGAGTAGATGAAAAAATAAATTAAAAAAAAAACACAAAAAAAATTTCTTAACAACAGAATTGTGATGTAAAAATTGAACTTTTTGCATTTTCAATGGACTAGGAAATATAGAGCAGCCCCTCGCCCTAGGTGCAGACTTATATCAAATTAAAGATTGAAATCTCAGCTTTCATTTGATGTAAAGGACATATAGCAAAAGTTTGCAAAACTTTGCAAAAAACATACAAAAAATACGCAACGCTACTTTTTACTTTTATTTTTTTAATTGTTTACAACCATTCACTTATTGTTTATTATTATTTTATTTACATTATTCATTTGATTTTTTTTTTTTTTTTTTTTTTTTTTGAAGGTCATTGACTTTGGGTTAGATAGTTGCATAATTTTTAATTTAAATTGATATTGCAAGCTGTTGTTCTTATCTAAGTTGTGTTATGCTCACTTTCTAATGTAATTAGTTTAATTGTTGTCGGTTATTCCATTCTCGTAAATATTCTCGTATTTCTACGAATGAAGATATAATGCACTATTTGCAAATAACATCAAATCATTATATTAATTCATTTAGAATGAGAATGAAATTGAAAAAATTAAAATACCATGATGATGTTAAAAAATTATTGATAAAATGAAAATAAAAATTGTTCTTGCATTTTAATTTATTACATTTTAAATGATATAAATTACAGTAATATCAAATTTGAAGGTTGTACCTAAAATATTTTAGAAAATATAGCCTTTTTTATGTTGAGGTTGTATGGGTGGTGGGGGTAAAAGTGGGCCAAAGTTCAAAATTATTTCCGATAATGTTTGTAACAATATATTCAATACATTCAAGTATACCAAAATTGAAAGTTATACTTAAAGTATTACGGACAATACGGCATTTTACAAATTTCGATTGTATGGGAGGTGGGCGTAAAAGTGGGCGAATTTTCTTAATTTTTTTTTTTTTTTAACTGTAATTGTCTCTAAAATAACCTGTGCGAAATTTCAAAGCTCTTCAATGACTCCTTGTATTTAATGCCGGCGTTGCCTCACTGTGTGACGTGCTAACCCCATAAACCATTAGAAATTAATAATAGTTAATAAATAAATATTTAAATGCTTAAAAAGTAGTAGTAGTAGTAAATTTAATAAACTTAAAAACAACTGTTACGATATTTGTACATTATTATTAGACACTCTTTTTATCATCTAAAATTCTCTCATTGTAGATAAGATTCAAGATTCAATCACAAAAAAAAATCTGATGGAATTTTATTCTTCTCGAAAAATCGCTTCAAAATTCTTTTTTTAAGACCACAATACCTCTGTGAAGCTTTTTGCTTAGCTGCAGAAAACACCCAGAGTCTTTGGCGGGAATCGAACCCGCAACTCCTTCAGACTGATAGACTAGGGCGCTACCAATCGGTATATCCAGGCTCTCATAGGGTAGCGTTGTAGGTGCAACACTATCATAAAAAAAGATTTTGCAACTCTGATCGCTTGGAAAAGATTTTATGAATTTTTTCAAAAAATTATCAAATCAGTCTGTCACACAGAAACATTTCCACGCTATCATACGTTTTTGGCACACATGCTATTTTTGACAGATCGTAAGACTGAGTATGATAGTGAATCATGGCCTTACTATTTACACCAGCAATAAAATTTTCTCAAAGAATATTTCGTGTACTGACACGGTCCTGCTACAATCCTGCGTATCTACAACAAGTCTTTCTAGATATGCTCTATGTTGTTTTCTGTTTTTTTTTTTTTTTTTTAATATGTACTTGTTTGGCTTAGCCTCGTATTTTTTTTAATTTTTACTTCAAAATAAATGTACTTACTTGATCTGCTGGTGGTACTGATGTTGGTTGAGATAATGCTGAATTAGGATGAGGGGAAGCCGCGGGTGTGCCTGGTGAGCCTACTGAAGGTATTGGCATACAATCAATTAACGAATTGCGGGAGTAACTGGACATGCCACCTTGTAAAGGTGTACCATGGCCAGGTGTTTGCCCAGAAGGCGGCGTTTGTGATGAAGATAATGACCTATGAAGTATAATAATAGATTAATTACTTTATATTTTTCAGTTTTAATATTTTTAAAATCATTTTTATTTTTATTTGTATGTAACAATCATAAAATATTTAAAATACGGTGTTTAAGTCGTTGTTGGTGAATATTAATAAAAAAAATACGACTAAAATGCTCTAATTACCAAATATATTTTTACAATTTAACCACATCCATTATTAAAAATATTGAGCAAACAAAATATACATAATTCAATCATGCAAAATGTTTTCCAAAACCATTATTTAAAAAGCAAAATTTTTTTACAAATAAAATGCCTCCAACGAAATTGTTTTAGCTCGATTTAAAAGGAAAGTTATACAAATTTGTGTTTACTATCTATCTCCTTACATTATTGTATAGATTGTAATATTTTACAATTTTACTTGTATTGTGGATGGTAATTTTATTAAAAAAGAACTTTGCATTTTCAGTTGTTTTCTCTTTTAAGATGTATTTAACTCAATGCTAGCTAGCAACCGAATGTGACAAAGTACTTTGGTGAAGAATATATACAAGTTTAAGTTTACAGTAAATATTACAAGAATATTTTTTACAAATTAGCTAATTATTTAAGACACTAGCAGGTTGTAATGGGTTTTCTAGATCACTATATAATTTTTCAGTATTCTTCGTATCTATTATTCGTCGTATGAATAACTAAATACTGAATAACTAAATACAATATATTCATAGTTTATGGGGTTGGTAGAAGTTTGCTGCTGTTCTGGAGTTGGCCTGACTTAACATTTCATCGAACTAACTATGCTCTTAATTGTTCCTTATCCCAAACTTTTACTTTTTGCACTATCAAAGAAAACTTTATTTTATTTTTAATTATAGTTTTAAAACCTTATGCCTTAATCATAGTCTGTAAGGAGTTTGATATTCTAAAGACCAAAATAAATGTAATGAAAACCAGAATTTAAATAATGAGTTCGCCTTATACATATATATATTGAAATATTATTGGGGAATTCATAAGGTATGTTAACATGTCTTATTGTCATAATTATGTAGTGTTTCACAATAGTTTAAAAATATTGTTGTGTTTCAAACAAGAAGGTCCTAACTAAAATAATAAAATTTGTTGTATATTTTTTGTTTTGTCATATAAATCAGTAAAACCTGAGTTGCATGGTTAAACCGCCTTATTTGACCCGACTGTAAAGTTTGTAAACCGCTGTAATTTATATCATACAGAAGCGTTTTTAAATTGGAATAAATAGATGGTTAGTAAAGTGGCAATAATGTTTATTAGGAAATTTTTATGACATTGTTCTCGTCGTTTTCCTGGCCTATAAAAACTCATATACAATTTGTCAATAATGAGTTTGCACATTGAAAACAAGCATTATTTAATTAAAAATATTAGCCATTTAATACAATCTTTTTTATAAAAAAATATTTTAAGTACACAGATCAAAAATTCTTAGGTATTTACAGAGCTCATGTCGAAAAATACAACGTAATCAGTTCGAATCATTGTCTTTGTCAATAAATGAAAAAAATTATCTTTTAGTTTTGGATTCAGTAGAAAGATTTAAAATTTGGTTTTAGTATATTTAATATTTGGTATGGAAACCCTTAGCATCTACCACGCACTGTAAACGATTTTTCATTGATCCTATTAACTTCTTTATGTCATAATTCATAAGTATCTTCTTATATTTTCGCACACCTCTTCGCTTTAACTCCAGTCTATTCTCTTTTTCAGTTCAATTTATAACGTTGTAAATTGTTCTCCGTGAAACTGAAAAAAATTTCGACAACTTCCCCACAGTGCTTCCTAGTTGGCGATTATAATAAATAAATTGAATAGTATTTTACGATAATCTTTTCCCGGGTATTTTTAATACTTCAAATTTATGACGAATACAACACAAAAGTTCATCACAAATTAACTTAATAAGTCATCGTTATGATCAATGTACGCAAATTATAACGGTAAATCAACGTTTAATTGAAGAGAGATAAAAAAACTACAAGATGTGCAAAGAGTTTGTTAACAACAAGAGAAACAAAATATTTTTGTTCAAGGAGTTTATTGACAATGTAAAATGAATTATAAATTTGTTTTTGTTGTATTTCTTTATTTTTGAAAAAAGATTAATTTTTTTTCGACACGGTCTCGTGTATGATATTTAAATAACAATTTTTTTTAGAATAATAACGTCATTAAATTACTAATAATTTTAACTAAACCGTGTTTGCTTTAAATGTACAAACACATTATTAACAGACTGTAAATCTAAACTGATTCAAAATTGTTTGTATATTTACTTTAGTCAGCCACTACAACGTCCAAATTGTACTTTTAGCATAAACTGGCTTGCTATTATTTTCGCTTTTTTTCACTTTTTTGGCATTCTAATGAGCAAGGTATATTTATCTTACTAGGTAGTGTCGTCCGCCTAGCTGATTTAGTAGTTCGACATGTCAAAAGTTGGATGTATTCAGAAATTTTATAGTGTAGAAGTGAGAAAGCAATAAAACACATACACGCCTTCTCAATTTTCTTATATGTTTTTAGACATTTCGAACTACAAAGCAACAACAAAATGCCATGTTGTTCTTGTATTGTTGTATTTGTTGTAGAGACGCCACTACCTAGTAAAATAAATATACCTTGCTAATGAGTAATATTTATTTTTATATTTTTTTTTTATCAACTGACTTAAATTTAAAATAGCACAATTAAATATGAGAGCTTGATCATAGCAGTCATATTTTTCCATGAATTTTTTTTTAAATATTACTTTATGACACCTTGTGAATCCCCCATACATATTTTAAAATTTGTTTTTTTTTAATAGTTTCCAATTTAGTTATCATAAAAAACATGTTTGTCGTAAGTAACTGCCTCAACTGACCGCGCTTCATCTTTTGAGAAAATATCGCCACGTTGAATTTCATTAGACCAATTGTAAATAGCAACCAGGGTATTAATGGTGTGTATATCTATCACAGGGAAATCCTGGGCCTGTACATCCGAAGTTTTACTATTAACTTCGAATAGGCATCATCTGGAGAAATTACACAGGCAAGAAGCATGGCGATTTGCCCTACGTCGGCCATTGAAATCCTCAGAACTTATACCTTGGATGACCCTGATAGAGGCTGCTGCCAAACGAAATGCGTGAGAGGGGGCAGATAGGAACTTTTATGTCGACCAGCGGTAATTTGGAACCCTGGCTAGAAACATACGCCTACTTATGTAACCGACTGATGTGATGGTCAAAAGGTAATACTTCGATAAGAAGTTTACTACAGTTTTAGGTAACAAATGGGAGTGGGAGCAAAACGAATGAAAAACTATGAGTCTAAGGGAAAAACCCCTTACCATCATTCAAACGAAGATTCATGCCATTGAAAGATGTGCTCAATTTAATATTAATAGGTATGTTTCGATTATTTGTATCGATAGTCTTTGCAAATATAAATGCCTTAAAATGTGCAAAAGTTTTATTTAGCAGGAAATAGAAACATGCAAGAGTCGATTAAATATATTTTTATACAAAAAAATTAATATACAGAAACAAGAATATAAATTTTAATTTTAAGAACAAATATAAAGTTAAGTTTCCATCGACATCGAATCCCGTAATTTCACCCCTCTCTTGAAAATTGTTGCTGTATTCTTGTTGGGTATATTTATTTATAGCTATAACAGTATAACAAAAATCAAGCTTATGTAAGAAAAAAAATATGTATAATACAATACCAATACCAATACTCCGAATGAATTTCTACTAATGCCATGAACTATAACTAACAATAACAAGGTTGGCAACCGATTCCGATGTCACGTAAATTTTATCGGAATTCACTGTTTGCTTTGTAGACATTTTACATCTAGCAGGTTTGGTAAATATTGATAAAACAACAACAAAATACATAGGTTATTTTAAATTTACCAAAGCTACAAGTTGTAAAAGGTCTACAATACCAAACCGTGAATTCCACTATTGTTTTAAAGAAAATACCGGTGTCAATAGTGCAATATCTTCAATTTATTTTGAAAATGTTTCTTTTTACCTACACACATATTGTACAAAATAGTGCTAGCAATTTCTATCACTTTCAATTACTCCATAGAACTCAATACTTTTTAATTTGGATATTCAATAAATACGTTTACATAATAGTAACGCAATTTTGTCATCGTAATAGTCAAATCAAGGCGAATTTAATACTAGGTAAAACTGATAGGTGTTTTATACCCTCTTATGTCAAAATTTCTTTACATTTTCTTTGCGACACATTTTATTAAATAAATAAAAATTTATTACACTCTAAGGTTATGTTATTTTATTTTTATTTTTCAAGCCTTGTCACTTTTTACTTTAAATATTGTAACGTATTTTGCAAAAATTAACACAACTTTTGTGTTTTGTCTAACAAATTTTATTCTTTTCTATTTTCTTTTGAATTTTTCTCTGGGTTTTTGAAAACTGTAGGTGTTTTTACACAAAATTGCTTGTGGTTGTTTTTGTTGCCAGATTGCGATTACCTAGTATTCAATTCGCCTTGAGTCAAATATTCTATCCAATCTATACATATAATAAAATAGTATCTCATTTCCTGTCTGTCTGTCTATCTTTCTTTTTTTTTGTGTTCGCATCAAAATCCATCCAGGATTTTAACAAAATTTTCCGCAAAAATTTCTTTCTTTCAACAGATGGAGCTGTTTAAAAATAATGAGTAACTCGTTTCCTATTTCTTTTACAATAATTCTTAGAATTTTAGCATTTAAAAAAAATTTTAAATTTTATCCAGTGGAGTCTTAAAATTTAATATGGATTACTTTCAATATAAAATCGAACAAAATATTGTCAGGACGCACACAATGTGTGGGGACAGTACTCGCTACTTTGTTAGCGTCACCACAATATTTTGTTAGAATTTTGTTTTGAAAGTAGTCTACACCAAAGTTATTTAAAATATTCACTAATACCTGTCGAGCAAAAAATAGGTTTACTTTGAAAATAAAGCCAGGTAAAAAAAATTAACGTCAGAATTGTGGCATATTTAAAGGTGATAGCGTAAGGGAGAGGAAATATCAGCAAACAAATTTTTTAATTTTTTATATGGATTTTAAAAGTAATATCTATTTAATTCTCTCTTAAAATACATGATTAATGTCAAACTCCATATAAAAAATTTTAAAAATTTCTCTTTAATATTAGCTCCGCCTTGTGCTGTCACCTGGTTAAATATGCCTTGGTCAGAATTTAAAAAATGTTCATTAAAAACTTACAACAAAACATTTTAACACAAATTGGAGCAAAAATTTACAAAGAATATTCTCAAATGGGTCGCTCGAAACATTGTACAAAGGAAGAAAAAATAATATCATACAAGCTCCACAGTAATGGCAATAGTCAACGTAAGATTTCACAAATGATTGGAAGGTCACAAAATATGGTTAATAATGCTCTTCAACCCACAAAATTAAATCTCTGAAACATACTGTGGTTTGATGAGTCGAAGATTAACTTAGTTGGGCCTGATGGAAGAACTTGGGTAAGACATGCAAAAAACACAGCTTATGACCCTAAGTACACCATTAAGCATGGTAGTGGAAACATTATGATATGGGAATGTTCTTCTTGGTACGGCATTGGATCAAGTAAAATATGGACAAACATCTTTATCTCCATATCCTTAATGATGTTATGCTACCGATTGGTAGATGCCGAATGGCAAATGCCTCTGATATGGCACTATCAACAAGATAATGTTCCTAAGCATTCTTCTACGGTCGTGAAGGAGTGGTTTGGGGAGAAAATATTAACCTGATGGAGTGGCCTTCTCAATCGCCAGACTTAAGTCCAATAGATAACCAACCTATGGAGAATCGTTAAGGAAAAAATTGCACCTCTTAAAGCAAAATATATGGAAGATTTATGGACAATAGTACAAGAAGCTTGATATTCAATTCCCTTAGAAACTTGTCAGGCAGTGGTCAAATGAATGCCTCGTAGATGCTTGGAAGTTTAACAAAACAAAGGATTTTCCACAAAATACTAAAAAATACTAATAAATTCAAAATAATCAGAAATGCCTTGTAACATTTTGTTTAATGAACCTATTTTTTTGCTCATACAAATCAGGTCATTTAAATTAGTAAAATATTTTAAATTCGGGGTTTCATCATTTTCACGGGGATTTTATTTTATTCAATTTATTTAGTTACTAATTATTCTATTGCATAAGTTGAAAGTTACCAAACTTTATTATTCAGATGCATTCCAAACTTTTTTGTATATTGAATTATGAAAACACTATATTTTAACAGATGTGTATGAAGATAAATGCTTCGAATTGAATAAGGCTTTGAAAAAAATATATCATGCTATATAAAACTTGTCTCATACGTTTAATACATAGGTTGGTTTGTTTACAATGATTTCGACTTTTTTTAGAACTATCATAGTACAGAAACAATAGTTCTAAACTCTTTAATTGAGTTTACACCAGGTCTTAGCCCTGAGATTGAATTGTTTATACAGGGCCTATATCCCTTAGAGAAATCATAAAAATTAAAATAAAAATCTTAAATTCAATTTGGGTAAAGTGTAAACACGGTTTCTTAGCATAATCTAAAATTTTTCACTAAGTTTGATCCCCCGACATGGCAGGCTTTAGATACAGTGGCTGTTTCCATATTCGAAAAATTTTCACTATCAGATTTTCAGAATATTAATAAAACTTTTACAAATTAAATTCGGATAAAATGTGAAAACAGTATGTTAGTATAATCTGTTGTCTCCCTTTTCCACTAGGTTTGAAAACATCTGAAAATTATTGCAGAATATGCACTGAATGGAGAAACGTTTTTATCGCATACTATATTTCTTCGAAAACTTTTTCAACTCGACGTATTTATTTTTACACACAGTTTTGACAGTATTCTACAACACAATGACGCACTGAACACGTGGTATGTATTTTTTATCTAAAATCAATTAGTTTTTAATAGTATTTAAGTTTATGTAATGTCTAATACCGATACCGATAATTATTCCGATTCCAAAATAAACCTAAGCAGGTCACTATGCAGATACCGTTACCGTTAATCGTTTCGGTCGCCAAACTTAGCCAATGATGATTGCTTATGGTGAAGTGAATATTATAATATATGTTTTAATATTATTGCGATTCAAAGATATGGATATGTATTCTGCCTTATTACTATTGTCGAATTCGTACTCCATTCGTCACTTTTATAATAGATTAAACACACATTTATTATGTTTACTGTCTATTTCACAACGTCACACGAAGTTATTCTTTCGCAGAATTAGATTTAAAACAAAAACAAATTTACAAATGTTGTTTTTGTTTTAAATGTAATTGTGCGAAAGAACGAATTCGTGTGACGTTGTGAAATAGACAGTTAATCTTATCCAAAAGAGTCGAAGACGAAGTAAGACTTACATAACCCTAATAATGCTGATCGTATAAGTATAATTATTGTTAAAAATATTTTTTTAGTTTGGAATTATACACATGTTGATGTTTTCAAGATTCATTAATTTAATTTAGTTAATAAAGTTAATTTGCAACTTTTTTACAATTCAATCAATAGTGAAATTAGTTGATTTGAAAGAGTAATGCTTCAAAGGAGTGGGGGTTTGCTTTTTGATTAAATATACAAATTATTAAATATACAAATGGGGGTTTTTATTTAATATACAATGGTGTAAAAGATTACAAACGATCTGACTGATATTGAGTTTTAAGTTGATTAACTGAATGATGCGTCTGAATTTGTTTAAACCCGAACACAATTAGAGAAATAGAGAATTTTAAATAAAGACAGCACAAACCTTTGATTTGGTATGGTGTCTGAAGAGCAAGAAGTTTGATAAAATGTTGCTGAATAACAAGCGGCAGGATAATTGGATTTACTTGAAGTAGTGGTAGTGGTAGTAGTATTGGAAGTGAATTGAGAGGAGGAAGAATTCTTAAAATTTGTACTACTATTATTAATGTGGCTTGTAGTGGTATTGGTGACAATAATAGTGGTGTTTGTTGTTGCTGTTGCTGCATACGATCGATTACAAGTGGTGCGATGTTGTAACCCATCATTATTGCCTACATCATCAACACCACCACCAGCAGCATTAACATCCAGATGACGCTTATGAAATGGTATTCTTTGTATATGCAATGAATTATTTTTCGTATTGTCACCGTGTTGGCTTAAGGGTGTAACAGGTCGTTGGTAAAGACTGGAAGCGCCAGCAACACCGCTGTAATTGTGATGTACATTAGGGGAACCAATTGGATGTGTTTTAATTAATGCCATAGTCATAGAACAACTGCCTAAACGCATTGCTGCTGCTGCCAAAGAAGTCGTTGAGGTTGGACTTAGTGCTGATGCTCCTGTGTTTGGTGATAGTGATACACCCATATAACCACTTGAGGAAACATTTATTGAAGTTGACGACGTTACCGTAGTTGTTAATGTTGATTTTGAGCTAAATTGAAAACTAAAAGTTGTTCTGAATTTCTTTTTATTTAACAACAAATAATGGAATGTTCAAATATCCTGATTGGTGTAAGGTATTCACGTCAAATTGTTTTACTCTTGCAAATGTGCTTGGTTTAATTTTTTGGCATGACTTTGTTGCCGCCAAATTCGTTTACACATATATGTAAACAAAAAGCTGAATTGTTAAACGTTTTTTAGACGCCGAAACTAAAACCTAATTTCATAAAGTCATAAAATTAATTTCATGAAATATTTAAGAGCAGAAATATAGAGAAGATAGCAAAATCAACTAAGTTTAAGATTCGAAAAAATTGCACTAAAAGTTTTTATCGGTCAAAATAGCGCTATGATATTTAATATAATTCAAATGAAGATGGTATATACGAAAATACCTCCGAGCCGTATAAATTTGCTGGCCCACATACGTTGAAGCTGCTTAGGGATATTTTTGGGATATGTTTTGCTAGAGATGTCATATGAAAATGGTGGGAGATGATTCAGGAGAATCTTGTAAGGACTCCATAGGTAAAAACTGGGGACTACAACCAAAAGTGGTAAATTGGATTTACACAACGTTTGGATGTACTGTTTGGTGGGAGGCATTGAGAACTAAGGCTCATAGGAAAACTCTTGCCAAGGTCCAGAGATGTAATTCGGTTGGCATCACTGGTGAAAGAATATGTATACCTCGGGCAGCATTGGACATCCATCTGAAACTACTTCTAATTGGGGGCTTTGTGGTCGGAATGAAGGCGTAAAGTCTGCTTAGACTTTATGAATCAGGGTTGGTGAGGTCGAGTAATATAGGATTCACACGAAGTCGGGCTCACGCACCGCTTCCATTTACCCCTGGGTTAACGGACTTTATGGTTACTGAGTTTGATTTAGCATGCAGGAATCTGGTAAATTGTACAACGGAGTCGCAGTTTTTAAGGATGGTTCGAAGATGAATGTGTGCACCCATGCTAGAGTTCATATTCTAGGAACTAAACTAAAAACCATTGTAAATGTTACAAAATAGTGTTGAGGTAAATATTATATTATATTTATTATATTTATTTTTATACCGATATCCTCTAAGTGTGGTAAAATTTTGAACGTGAAAAAATACAAAGCTAGTTGCCTTATGTAGCTTATATTGTCCATAAGATTGACATAAATATGCAGCAAATAAAACTTGACTCTATTTTGAAATACGCTGCCAAAAATTAACTATTGGGTGTAACGAAAACCGGTTTTTGAAATAATTCGAATAATCGAACTCCCAAATTCATCATTAACGATTAATGTGTTTATAATTTTTTTCAAATCAAAGGAAATATTACGTTAAGGTTTTGATAATTTGTACAACTTTACAACTTTTTTCTCTTAAGAATTTTTTATCGTTTGTGTAAAATCATAATTATTGGTAAAAGCTTTGTTACAATTTAGCCTTTTTGCAAGACTAAAACTCTATACGTGAATACCTTTTATTATATAAGTATATAAACTAAGTATATAAGAGTAAAAAAGTTAATTTCTAAAGCACTTAGAGCATTTTATATATTTTATTTAAAAGATTTCTAGCAAATATGACATGCATTAAAATTTAACATTTTTGCATGCTTGAAACGAAAATTTAAAACATATATTATAAATATTAAAATTAGTTATAGAAACATAAATATTTAGAAAAAATAAATATATAAAACAAAAACTGCCTTAAAGTGTCGATACAACGGAAACAGTAAAGGACATTCGTTGGACCTAGGATAGTATTATAACACAAAGGTACCCCATTAACTATTGCACCCCTAAGCCCCTCTTCACAAGAAGTTTCTAGTTTCTACTTCGACTTGACGGAGGGCCTCCTCCATATGTGTTCACGGATTGCTCTAAAAGGGGAACAAGAGTTGGGAGCGGAGTTTATATAGACAATAGTCAAACGAATCGACTTGCTTGACTCTGAGGAAGATATAGCCATTACTGGATCAAAAGAGAACGGCTTCGATACTTCGGATGCTGAAGATGCAGCTACGTGACTTATTGGCAATAGTCACTGAGCATTGCCTTTTAGGAACCCAAGCGAAAAGGATGTGCCTTCTATACAATGACTTTTGCACACGCTGCACGGTCGAGCCCTAGACTGAAACACCGACGTATTCAGCATCTTTGGCGACGGTATTTCAAGAGCCTATCTGATATCTTATCATTAGAACAAAGCCAAATCAATGCTTTTCTCTCCGACAAAATAATAATGGACCTAACTGTACAAATATGGGGCAGCTGTTGTATTGTCGGAAAATATTGTTGTCGGTTGAATTAGCACAGTTTTTAGTTCCTTTTAAAATTTGCTAATCACTGCATTGCTGAAAGAAAGGTTATCAATTTATTGCGTACCGGAGCTATGGGATTAAAAAATTTTAATTATAATTAGCTATGTATATTTTCGGAAATAAAGAACGTATAATCATAAAATGCCTATAATTTAAAATGTAAATGCCTGTAAAATGGAGAAAGCCGGAAGAGAAGTTCTAGAATGCTTCGCATGGCTTGCAAGTTGCTGTCGAATAAATATTATTGCAATGACAGTTGGAAAACTGCAATTGGAATTTGGAGAAATAGTGACAAATAATGTTTTCCGATGATTCCAATTAAACGTTTTTTTTTTTTTTCAAAATTTAGACGAGATCGATGACCTTTCTGTAAGCGATTAGATTAAATGGTGATAAAAATATAAAGGTGTGGGTGGACCGTTACTTGTATACCAATGCGGATAGCACCAACGCATTCAATGAAGTCAATGTTGACATTGCTACCTTTAGACTTATTCATTAGAAAGAAAGAAGGAAAATAGTCAAAAGATTGCATCGGGCGCTCATTGTGGAGAATATGTGGAGAGTGACGTCAGCATTTTTACTAATGGTTCTCTTATGGAATGTAGAGCAGGAGCAGAGGCGTCTACTCAGTTCAGATAAATGTGTCCTGCAGTCTGCGTATGGGGAAGCACTTGTCCGTTTAGCAGGCAGAATTGCTTGGGTTGCTTCATTCGGTGGATCAACTGTCGGAAAGTAGGATAAAGAAAACAAATTTTGTCAATGCACTCGACAACCAGTCGGTTATAAAACGCAAGGGACAAGTACTCTAATCCAGAGCAAAAGAGTTCCAAAACTACAAAACGCCTTGGGTATTTCGGTAACTTTTGTGTGGAATAAACGACACATAATGAATGAAGCAGGAGACAAACTTAAAAAAAACATATTGCACTAGGGAATGGCCTGGTGCGAGCAAAGGTCCTACAATGGCTAGATTCTTTAAACCTGAAGAGATAGGGATCTCTCTAAACCTGAAGAGATGTACACTGGCTCGAACTTTGCTCAAAGGGCTACTCGGCAGGAAGACCAGAAAGGTGATAAGAAAGAAGGTCGACAATTATAAGTCGAGAGTCTGAAATCACTACCGTCCAAATAAAGGCAAGTTTTAGTAAGAAACAACAAAAGTAAAATAGTTGTAAATTTCAGCTCGGCTGCAAGAAATTCTACCGCAGGGGCTCAAAAAGGGACCCATAAAAAGTTAGTGGTCTGCTTCGATATTCCCTCTACATTAATAATAACTGTATAACAATAATTTAGAAAATATCATACTGCATTTGCAGAAGATAATATATTTGTCGAATGGATATTTCAGGAGTTTAATAATTCGAAACATATTTATCAACATGAAAAATCTTTGTTTCAAGAAAAAAACATATTAATGTATTTTTAAAGCCACAGTCACAATCACCTGATTCAAATTCTAAAGAAAGCATGTGGGTCATGGTAGATGGCACCAAGGAACAAAAAGAAAGAAAGGTTTAACCCCAAATAAATTGTCGGTTTAAAACAGGCATAAAGATTAAACTCTGCTTAATACATTATACATACATTTTTTCAATATTCTTATGAAATTTTCGTATTACTAGTTTAGTTAATATAGTTTCAAACTTCTTTCGACTTATATTACTGAAAACATTGCATACAAAGCTGGGATATTTGTTCATAATTTTTTAAATATATGGTCTCTATATAGTATGAATATACTCGTATAATTAATGGTTAGGTTTTACCATTTTTATATCCTTCAAGGATTTCCGTCATGCATAATTGATGCAGCTCTGAAAAGAAAATTTTTAGCTAAAACGCATTTTTATTGCTATCAAGTAACTTCAATGTGTTTCAAACATTACAATTTATTATTTTTGTAGTCACAATATGACTACTTCACGATTTGGTAACGAATCAGTACTTCTGTGATCGAAAACAAAACTTAATTCTGCGGCTTATTTTGACAAAACTAAATGTGTTGCAAAAATTTCGCTCTATATAATAAGTAATTAGAAAGAACAGTCGGCGGAATAGATCCGAAACCCACCCGCACAATCGATGCATTCAAGTCTGAAAGGGTTAAAAGGGAGTTTGACAGCTTTAAAAAGGTTTACTTAGAGAATATTTAAGTCTAAGTTCTGAAACTTTTTTATGATTTTGAAGTATTTATATAAAAAGAGTTATGTTTCATTGCCTGTCATTTATAAACACAACATAATAATTGGGTGGTTACAATATTAGGTGCGATCCCGTACATTCTGGGAAAAGTTCGGTAAAATGAGAGTAATAAAATAAAATCTCTTAGGGACAAAAATGCCTAAAAGTACGGGAACACTAAAAACCAATTTTATACCCTAAAACGTGCTGTCGAAACGTGATGTCAAAGTGTTTTGCATGCATTCGCACATAATAAAAATTAAAAACAGGAATATTTTGAATGTATAATATTTTTAGCATATTTTGGATAATTAATTTACTACTTTGATGAAAAAACTTTTATAACATTCTTGAGTATATAAGCGCTTTTTTAGCAGCAGAAATTTAATAATTCGTAATAAACAGCTTAGCTAGACTCGAACCTTATATTCCTACGTTTAACAAAGTAAGTAATGTTTATTACGAACTAATCTAAATTTTATCCGCAAAGTTTTTTTTATTGAAAAATCAATCACACTGCAAATTATAAACTGAAAATTCTATATAAAAAAGATGTGATGTGTAATAGAATATTATGCGTTAATATTGTTTGCCTTAAAAAACTAGTAAAATTTTACATTCGATATTCATTTCTCATTCAATGTAAATTACCTAAACGTTTTCAAACAATGAAGGTTATAGACAAAATATAAATATGTTTTTTTTTTTATTTTAAATGAGTAGTTCTCAAATATTTATGTATGAAGTATTTTTAAACCACTTTTAACTTAAACTCATTAAATAACAAGGCCTTACATACATATTTAAAGTGTTAAAATCAGAATAGAATTTCCAAAATTTACTTACTTTGTGCATATGCATGGAGCTTTCTGTAAGGGATCAACAAAACTCCATATTTGTTGTTGCTTTTGAGATAAAGTTGCAGTATTTGGTTTAATGTCAGCACTATTTGAAACATTATCCGTTTGATCCATTCCTTCGCTTGACGTAGCATTATTATCAGTACCCGGCGCTGACGTCACCGATGACGACATTGTGGTCGTTGTCGATGTATTTGAGGAAGTTAAATTAGAGGTGGATGAATTGGTTGTGTTGGAGAAGGAGTTGGAAGAGGATGGAGTTATAATTGTACCATTTAAATTATGTTGCACATGCAAAACATTTGTGACACAATCTTGCCAAACTCTTTCGGGCATTTCACATCCAGCCTGCGGAGGAGCATGGATGGTTGTAGTATTGCAGGTAAAATTCCGTGTTTGTGTGTCATAGTATGGTTGAACTTTTGTACGATCGATTTTTAAACTTTCGACCATATGGGCCAAAGATGATTTTGTTCCATTAATAGTTGGTGCTGTCGCAGTTGGTAGTTTGTTTTTGGAGAAATTTTCCATAAGAGGTTTCCTTGTGTCATTATTGTTATTATTATTGTTATAGCCGGAGGTGTTGTTACTCCCACCAGTTGTTTGATTGACCGATGAAAGTGCCGCCAAGGCAGCAGCTTCCGCTGATGATGATGTTCCTAAAGCACATTTTTGTGATGCAGCTGCTTCCATTTCCTCCATATCATCCAAATCAGTGACTAGTACATAAATTGATGGGTGATACATTTTATGACCGCCTATAAAAAAATATTGATAAATAAATAACAAAAGAAACAAGGGAATCATCAAAACTATAGTAATAAAAATCATACCTGCTATAACTTCTACAACCGGTGGCACATCACTGTTCTCTTTATTGCACAATGGGAAAAATAAAGCCCAGTCGTCAAGTATTTTCTCAGCCATTGGATCATTTGTTTTATAACTGTTGCCCGTAAGTGTGGCAGCCATTCCAAATGGTGCCAATATTACTTTACGGGGTTTTGGATTAACGCTATTGTTGCTGTTGGTAGTGCTATTGCTATTGCTATTATTATTGTTGTTGCTGTTATTATTATTGTTGTTGTTGTTATTGTTGTTAGAGGCATTCGCTGTGACTGAAAAATTTTCGTTTTTAATACTTTCCCCTGCAGCGACATTTGGTGAATTTGGTGATGTTTGTTGTTGTTCAGGTGAATTTGCATTAGATGCAGCGGCTGCAAATGCAACTGCAGCTTCGGCTAAATGTTCTTTGGTTAATGGACGCACTGCTGGATGTTCTCGCAAGTCAATAGATGCACACACAGTATCACCATGTACAAAGAATGTAAACGAGAACGACAAATGTTGAGAGCTGCAAAAGGGGCGAAAATAAGATATTTTATTTAAAGAAAAATTTAATATAATAAAATTATCTTTTAATATTTAAAGAAAAATTTAATATAATAAAATTATCTTTTAATAGAATATTCATAATCGTTTTAATGTAATAAGCCTTATTACGGTTGTCGTTGTCGTACTTCGCCAATAATAATATTGTAATAGATTAAAGAAAGCAACTTTTCTTTAATCTATTACAATATTATTGTTGTCGAATTACGACAACGACAACCATAATAACGCTGAATATTCAATTTATATATAATTATGAATACAAAGTATAAGGAAGAAAGATGTGACTATCGCAAAAATGCATTACATAATGAACTTAAAATATTATATCAAAAATATCGGCTTGGGGATTTATGATAATGCTTTTAAATTATAAGTTTTTTTACTTAAATAAAAATTAATATGGCGTTGCTTTCAAGTAAACACATTTTCATGTCATTCCGCTTTTTCAATGAGGCTTTTCGCATCCTCCAGCAGTCGTTCATTCATTCCCAAATTCGCTTTTGTTACTTAACTTAAACAGATTTTTAAATGGTTACCCACGTCTTTTGATATAAAATTGTAAGTTATAAGTATTTATAAAACTTATGAATGTGAATGATTCATGCAACCACTAATAACTATGTATGTCGCAAAACAACAGACCACTCAGGATATGCTAGAGTGAGACATAAATCTCTCGAAAGCCGGTGAACAACACTGGTCGGACTGCCCTTAAACGATAATGACTATAACGTTTGCGCGTTGCTTATGCACCCGAACCAATTTTACGACTCATAAAAGTTTTATAGAAATTTTTGTTAAAAAAAATCTTTTTTTAAATCTAAAATATCAAAGTGTAATAAATGTGGACCCAAGTCAGCTGCATTGAGGCTGCCTGCTTAACCTATAACCTAAATTAAATATAGTTAATTTTTTATTAAAGCATATTTAATTTTCATAAAAATGTTACAAGTTGAACGATGAATAAATTTATATCTTCACAATTTAATCACAGAGAACTTGTTGTTTTATCTGGGATTTTCTTCTGACACAGTTTCTTTTTCATATTAACTGAGTTGATTATAAGATAAATCCAATTTAAACTAAAAGTATGTATTATATAAAAATAAATAATTCTCTACGCTAACTAATAATGGCAGTCCTAAAACCCGAATACCGTAGTTATGAGATTATGAAATTTCATATTAATACTAACCTTCTTCCGAAAATTCGTTCATTTGAAGTACAAGGTTGGACAAACCATTTACCAAAACGTACAATATCTTTTGTAAGCACAAATCTAAGTAAAAACAATTGAGTTATTAAAAATAAAAGGCTTAAATAAAAATATTAACGAATCAATTACCTTTCAATAAGATTATGAAGTGCTTTAAAAAGTAGTGAACGACATTCATACGTTAAACCTCTTTCCCAAGTGCCATTCCACATCATTTGATTGCCTAAAAAAAATAGAAAAATAAATTTAAAGAAATATGTGTGTAAAAGTTGTTTTAATTAAAAAGTTATATTATTGTTTTCGTTAACTGCTTTCAAAAAAGTAATAATAAGATAATAAATGAAAACCATTGTATGGACAAAATTATTGGAAAGGAAGCCAACGCTTCTTTCGCCTTTAATATCGTTCCGATGTCTGTCCGTTTGTCACCCGGCTATGTCTCTTGAACCTTAAAGTGGTTTTACACGACGTGTATTTGTCATATGACTTGTCACTTTTCCATGTGTAGATTCTAAACACGTCGTGTGAACCCTTCAAACATAACATGTGTATTTTCCATGTCTACAATACATATGACATTTTTCATTTAGAACGTGTTCTATTTTGATATGACAAAGCATCTGATATCCTGTAATGCCAACTTGATATTTTGCTATTTTAGGTTTTTTGTAGTACCAAAAGCACTAAAAGCGTGGCAAAAGCACTACGTTTGCATCTTTAAATCAGCTGTGGTTGGCAATACAAAACTGTGTGGCGGAAAAATTATATATGATAGGTTATGTCAGATGTAATTTCACATGTTCGTTTGAAAGCAAAAATTATAAACCGTATGTAAAACGCTTATTTTAGCAAACACATGAAATTACATATGGGTTATCAAACTGACAAGTCATATAACAAACACACGTCGTGTAAAACCACTTTTACTATGTAGACAACGGAAGTTTTACAGGAGGTGCTGGCAACTTCTTTTAATACTACTTAATACTTATCATTAAATACTCAATAGTACTCAATACATTTGTTTACACAATAGAAACGCACTTTTAATCAGAGTTTTAATACATCGTAAAATTTTTTATTCAATGTATCGAGAAACTCCTTTGAATATTGAGTACTCAAAAAATGATCAAATACTTGATGCTCAATACATGTTTTTTATATAATTTTTTTTTTATACATGTTTTTTATATAAATTTCAATAAATCCTAAAAGTATACTTTAAATAAATAAATTTCCATTTATAAACAGACAAAATTAGTACAAGTTTTCGACTTAAAAAAATTAACTAATCATTCGCACAATTACATTTATGTATAACAAAAATAAAATCTTTGAATTTCATCAAAGAGACGAATTATATTTAACGAAGGGCATTTTCAACCATTTCTATTTATTATACTAGAGCATAGTATTATACACCCTGTGTACAATAGAATGAATAGAACTGGGACGCTATACACTAAACAACACATGTTACTCGCTTACGCTGACGATATAGACATCATCGGTCGAACATTGCGAGCGGTAACTGCCAACTTTGAAAAAATGGAAAAAGAATCTGCCAAAGTGGGTCTGGAAGTAAACGGCGATAAAACCAAGTTGATGGTATCAACGCACAAGACGTCCTGTAGACTCGGACAGACAGTGGAGGTTGAAAACTACAACTTCGAGGTAGTCAGCAATTTTATCTACCTCGGTACCGCCATTAACAAAACAAACAACATCAGTTTTGAGATAAAGAGAAGAATAATACTGGCCAATAGATGCTACTTGGGACTAGGTAAGCAGTTTAAAAACAAGGCCACCTCTCCACAGACAAAAATCAATCTCTACAAGACACTGATACTACCCGTGCTATTATATGGTTCTGAAGCATGGGTACTTGCGAAAGCAGATGATGCAGTACTTTGAGTGTTTGAGAGAAAATTTTTTCGTAAAATCTATGCGTTGGAGAATATTGGTGTCGTATGAACCATGAGCTGTATGCCGACATTGACATAGTCAAACGTATCAAATTACAACGATTGCGTTGGCTAGATCATGTTGTGAGAATGGATGAAGATGATCCAGCTAGAAAGTCATTTGAATACGAACCTGGTGACGGGTTCACGCAGAAGGGAAAGACCGAAACTTCGATGGAAAGATCAAGTTGAGGAAGACATCTCGAAACTTGGTGTTAGAAATTGGAGAAGAGCAGAAGATCGAGACGGTTGGAAAGGCCATATGCACTCAAATCATGTCACTGTCTGAACACTTTTTAATTTTTAATATTTATTAGTGGCCAAAGTAATACTTATCTATTATGGTTCAAAACTTAGGCCTTATACATGCAAATCACGTCACTGTCGCAACACCCTTTAATTTTTAAGTTTATTATTTTTAAAGCGAAGTAACACTGAGGCCATTAATGACTATATTAACTGTGTTACTTCCTTTGCAAAGGGATAGAGTAGATAAGACAACACTGCAATTGTACGTTATGATTATTTTTAGAACAGTGTTGCAGCGCCTCTGGTGTTATGTAAGCGTATTAATTTGAAGCTAGCATAGTCAATTTATAATTTTTTTTACTTCGCCGGCAATTAAGTGCTATGTGTAATACCGACGAAGGAGGGCGCTGTGATATACATTATTTTTTAAAAGGAAATAATACTGTTATATATGTATATAAAAATCACTTAATTGACAACATTCTACAATAGTATGGGCACTCTAAACATGTTAATAAACGGATTTAAAATGAGCAACAGAACCAAAAAACAGAAATACATACAACGGGAACCAAGGCATATTAAACCAGGTGACTGCACAAGGCGGAGCTAATATTAAAGAGAAATTTTTTAAATTTTTTTTATATGGAGTTTGACATTAATCAGGTTTTTTAAGAGAGAATAATATCTATTTTACTGTCAAAATCCATATAAAAAAAATTCAAAAAATTTTTTGCTCAAATTTCCTCTCCCTTACGCTATCACCTTGTTTAATATGCCTTGACGGGAACCGGTACTTGCATTTTTTGTTTCTTTTAATAAAATTGCAGAAGAAAACACATGTAAATTTGTTTTTGGAAAATGTGACACAGAATGGCGACTGCTCCAAATAAAAATGTGGGATTTTTTAATTTCGAGCCCTTTGATGTGAAGAAGACTTCTTGGACAAGGTGGATTACACGTTTCGAGACTGCTTTGGAATTATACGAATGCAAAGGAACAAAGCAAAAACGTCTACTGCTTCATTTCATTGGGTCGGATACATACAACATACTGTGTGATAAATTAACACCGCAAAATCCTGAGGAAAAAACTTACAAGGAAATCGTATGGATCTTACAAGATCACTTTGATCCTAAGCCCAACGAGCTGTTAGAAAATTTTCGCTTCAATACAAGGAAGCAAAAGGAGAATGAAACAGCGGCAGAATTCTTGGTGGAGCTTCGCAGATTGGCGGTCAACTGTAATTTCGGAACGCACTTAGAAAAGGCGCTTAGGAACCATTTTGTGTTTGGTCTTTTAGACAAAAAATTACAGAGCCGATTGTTAGAGAAAAAGCAGGTAACCATTGAGGAGGCAGTAGCTATGGCAACCGCTAGCGAATTGGCTGAAAAAGGCGGGGAAGAGATACAAGGCAAAAACAATGAGAAAGCGAGTGTTAATAAAATGGCGGTAAAATATGACGAACTTAACAAGAAAAAATGTTTTCGTTGTGGTGGCAAGAATCATAATGCAGACAAATGCAGGTTTAAGGAGGCAATATGTCATTTTTGTAAGAAAAAAGGACACCTAAGGAAGGTTTGTTTCAAAGAGAGGAAGCAAGAGCACAGCGTGAATGGTATATGTGGGTAAATATAACAAATTATGCTAATGCCAGGGTAAAATAGTACATAGTACGTTTCGATCGTAAACCACTATTATGTAGAGAGTGGATAAAAAAACTGAAAGTAAATTGGAATGAGGTAATTTACAATAATGGTAAATGTTTAGTGAATTTGGTAGAAAACAAAGATGTTGTTGACCAAATAAAAAATTTATTACAAAAATATTCCAGTGTATTTGCAGAATCAAGTGGAAAAATTTCTACCTAAAAACCGACGTGTCCCTTAAGTTTATAAAAGCCCGACGTGTTCCATTTCCCCTTATGGATGCGGTAGAAAAACAATTGGAGGAACATGTAGCGGAAGGGCTACTAGAGAAGGTGGAAAGTAGTGAGTGGGCAACTGCCATCGTTGTAGTTCCTAAGAATTATGGCGCAGTACGAATCTGCGGGGACTACAAAGTCACTCTAAACCCAGCATTAGTGGTAGATGAGTACCCCCTGCCCACTATAGACGAACTTTTCAGCAAAATGGCAGGTGGCGTAAAATTTTCTAAAATAGACCTATCAAAAGCGTACTTGCAGTTGGAAATACATCCGGAAGATAGACATCTGCTAACCCTAAATACCCACAAGGGTCTTTATAGACCAACTCGAATGATGTACGGTATCGCCAGTGCCCCAGCCAAATGGCAAAGGTTAATGGAACAAGTTCTAGGGGATATACCGGGGGTATCAGTATTCCTAGACGATATTAAGATCACAGCCCCCAATGATATAACACATTTAGAACGCATCGAAGAGGTACTGAAACGGCTGGAAAAGTATAACATGCGTTTAAACGTCGAAAAATCGGAAATCTTAAAAAATTCCATTGAATATTGTGGTTATCTAATTAACAAAGACAACGAATTAAGACGAAAATTGAGGTTCGTGCCTTTTTAGGTTTTACTATTACGGGAGATTTATTAAAAACTTGAGTGATATCGTATATCCACTAAATCGTTTGTTGCGAAATGATGTTAAATTTGAATTTGATGAAAAATGTGAAAAAGTATTTGAAGATATCAAGGTCCACATTGTACCAAATATGACAACTGAAACCACCATACAAAAATGTCGAGATATATTTGCACAGTTTGGTATTCCGAAAATATTCGTCAGTGATCATGGAACCCAGTTCAACTCCAGTGATTTCCAAAACTTTTTAAAAACCAATGGTATTATACACAAACAGGGAGCTCCATATCATCCTGCAACTAATGGACAAGTCGAAAGGTATGTGCAAACTGTCAAAGATAAATTATTAGCCTCAGAATGTAACTCAAGCCAAAATTTTGTTGGCGTATAGACGTTCTATTCATCCCACAACTGGAAAATCTCCTTCAATGTTGGTGTTGGGCCGCGAAGTATATAGTATAGTATTAAACTTGATGATGGTCATGTGTGGAAAAGGCATTTAGATCAGATTCGAAGAGTAAGTGTTGATCCCGAAGCATCATTAACCCAACAAAAAGATCCTGTGCCAACACAAAGTGGAGATGAAACCAGCAATTCAATTACCCAAGGTATTCCGCAAGTAGTTTTACAACAACCAGCAGAAGCAATATTAGAACAACCTGCAGAATCATCTGGCGAAGCGGAGGTCACCAATGAATCGGAGTCTACAGAAGAAGCTGCGTTAAGGCGCTCCCAAAGAAATCGTAAGAAACCCATAAGATTAGAAGAATTATAAAATCGATTTGTCATGTATGTAAACTGAAATATTAAGTCGGGGAGAGTTGTTATATATAAATATAAAAATCACTTAATTGACAACATTCTACTTTATATTAGTATGGGCACTCTAAACATGTTAATAAATGAATTTAAAATGTAATAATAAAATGTGGTTGGTTTTAATTATAATAAGTACACATCAGAAAAATTGATGTTGCCACGGCTGATCATGCTTTAATAACCACTGGAGCTACAGCACCTTACATTTGTTTATATGTATAGCGAACATAGTTTTAATAAAAAGAAAGAGAATTTTATTGTTTTTAGTACTTTTGGCCAAAATTACACAAAAAGCAAAAAAAAAAGTTAAATTTTTCTTTGGAAATTTTCTTAAAACTATTAAAAATAATTATTAATTTGTATATGAATGGTTTAGGTATATAAAATATGTTTATTTAACACCTTTTTGTTAACAAATTTAATTTATTCAGAACAAAATTATTATTTTGCAAAAGTACGAATAAAACAAATGTGCAACTGTGTCATAATAGTTTTTAGATTCATGATTCAAGTACATTATAGCCACCTAAAAGTCTTCAATAAGTTGCTTAATCATTTGACAGACTTTTCGTTCATTTTTTGACATTAGCTTAAACGAGTTTACCCATATTATAGCTGGGCTTTAAAAATTACTTAAGTTGCCCTTTATACTTCTTTCTTTATAAAAAATTAATTTTATTCCTGGCAACTCTCGTTAATGACGTAGAACGAGATTCAGATAATGAGATGACAGGCTGCGACGCTCTACCTCTGTTTAAACAACAGCAAAAAGAGTACAAAATAATAACAGCAGCAAAAACCAAATTTTTGTTTTGTAATTTAAAGAAAGAGATTAAATAAATACAAAACACACCAAATAAATACAAAAATAAGAGCAAAGTATGGCAACATAAGAAAATAAAGATAAAGAAAAACGTTTTCTCTTGTTCTCTTAATATTATTTTTTATAAATAACGATAACTAACCAGTGTTGTCATATAAGAGGATTTTTCCCTAGACTTGGTGGATTTTTTATCCATATAGGGTAGAACTAGGTGGTAAACAGTTGTAAGGGGAAAATTTAGGGGCAAAAGGTTTATTTAGGATTTTTTGAGAAATTTTAAAGTTTTGAACAGATTTTTTATTGATCAAAATATTTTTAATCCTATTTTTTGCAACAGAAAATGTAAAATTTTCATAAGTTTGACATACACTATTCAAACAAGGTTAACATGTTTGAGCAATGGATTATTTTTTATGTAATTTGTTATGAAAACACAACAAAGTTCGTACAGCGGTAACGATCTCTAATTTAAGTGTGCTCCTACAGCAACTTTCACTTGATAAATAAAATTCGTAGGTACAGAATCTAAGTTTAATCAGTCTTAAGGCCGGTACGCAGCTCGACTGAATTTCAGTTTGCCATAAGAATTGTATGTAGAAAAAACAGCCTGAAATTCAGGTTTGAAAATTTTCAGGCGACTTTCAGTTTGGTAGTACGTAGCTAAAAAGAAAACTAAACGGAATTTTTGAGTATAGCAGGGATGTTAAAACAAAAAGTGTAGACTTTTTTCCTTCAACTGAAACAAAAATTAATGTTTAGGCAATTGTTTGGTAACGGAATTTATGACATTTCATGTTTTTTACACGTTTTAAATATTATTTTTTTTTTTCATTTCAGTATTTATATAATGTTTTTGTGTACAATATACAATAAAATTTTAAAAACACGACTACATGATTTTTATTTCTACAAACGACCACATGATGAATTTTAGTTTTGTAGAAATAAAGGCAAAGAAATCAAACCTGAAATTCCGTAGAGCTGCGTACTGGGCTTTATTACGGATGGATGTCGTTTTAAACTTTTCAGGCAGGCAACTTTTCGTTTGGCAGTACGCAGCTAAAAAGAAAACTAAACAGAATTTTTTACTATTACAGGGATGTTAAAACAAAAAGTGTAGACTTTTTTCCTTCAACTAAAACAAAAATAAATGTTCTGGCAATTGTTTCATATTTTTTGGACTTTTAAATTTTTTTTTTTATTTTTGTGTTGATATAATGTTAATTTGTACAATACACAATAAAATTTTAAAAACACGAGTACATGATTTTTATTTCTACAAACGACCACATGATGAATTTTAGTTGTGTAGAAATAAAGACAAAAAATTCAAACCTGAAATTATATCAAAACAGAAATGAAAAAAATAATATTTAAAAAGTGTAAAAAACATGAAATGTCATAAATTCCGTTACCAAACAATTGCCTGAACATTAATTTTTGTTTCAGTTGAAGGAAAAAATTCTACACTTTTTTTTACATCCCTGTAATAGTCAAAAATTCCGGTTAGGTTTCTTTTTAGCTGCGTACTGCCAAACGGAGAGTTGCCTGTAAATTTTCAAACCTGAATTTCAGGCTGCTTTTTTACACATACTTCTTATCGGAAACTTAAATTCAGGCGAGCTGCGTACTGGCCTTTAATCAAGAAAAATTATTTTGGGGGATTTTATTTTAAAAAAGTTTTATTTTAGGGTTTTTATATATGCTTTTAGGGGAAAGGAAAAAATCTGGCAACCGTGTAACTAACAATGGTTTTAATAAAAAATATATTATTGTTTTTTTTTACAATATTTATATATTGCAGAAAATGTTGAAATTAAAAAAAAAAAATACATAAAAAGACAATGTGTAGCGTATATAAATCCGAACAATTAAATACCTACACAAAGACTAATGAAGAAATAAAAAAGAAAATAGAGTAGAATTTACTACTTGGCCAACAAAAAAATCCTAAAAAGTAACACAAAATTCTGAGTTAAAAGCAACACCAGTAAAATTATTATTATCAAGGCATATTTAACAAGGTGATAGCGTAAGGGAGAGGATATATCAGCAAAATAATTGTTTGAATTTTTTTTACATGGATTTTGACAATAATATTTATTTTATTCTCTCTTAATATACATGATTAATGTCAAACTCTATATAAAAAAAAATGAAAAAATTTCTCCTTAATATTAGCTCCGCCTTGTGCTGTCACCTGCTTAAATATGCCTTGATTAATATAATCCAATTAAATTATCATCGTAAATAAGTATGTTAAAATGATCATAAGAAATGTTAACAAAAAATAAATTGTTAAAGAATATATTGCAAATGGTGGAAAATGCTTTATTTTTTCATTTTTATATTGCGTACGTACTTTATGATGTTAATCACCTCAAGTGCACCGTTATAAGAAAACAAGTTCACTACATTTTAAAGTCGGACTCACAAGGATAGTTTTGTATCAGTGTACAATATTTATTCTTACATGAAAAGAACCATATAAAAGGAAAAGGTAGTAACCAACACTTATTTTGGTACCACTTTACTTCCAACACTTTTTCAACACTTCCAATTCAATTTACCTATTATACTTAGTGGCTGGTAACGCCTTATTTTCTTAGTACAAAGGAATAATAAAACGGCGCTTTTATAGTAATATGTAATTACAAAAGGAAACATATTTTTAATTAATTTTATGTACAAATTTAGTGCAATTAGTGGTGAAAAAAATTTAAAATTATAAGAATAAAAAACGAATAGGTTAAAGAAATTTATTTTATAATGTTGAATATTACTGACAGAGATAAACTAGGTAACTAGGAAACAAGGAAAATCGACAGAAATATTTTTTAAAATTAGTATTGGTTTTATTTATTTTATATACCACAGGTACCTAACTTTGGAGAACGTGGTGTACGCACATCCAAAAAGCTACAAACAACTTAAGCTCGAGTACTCCTCTGTTACAGTCTATAGTTCTGTGAAATACGACAAGCCATCTAAGAACTACAGATTTATTTTCATTTTTTCTCCAAATCCCCTACTGTTATAGGTACTTCACTTTACCTATTTAATACACTATTTAAATTAACATTCTATTTTTGCACACAAGACTAGCAAGACTAGTGCTGTCAATTTCTGCTACTTTTCATTACTCGATACTACTCAATACTTATTTATATGGTTACTCCATTCACTTGCTTACATAATAGAAGTGCAACATTTATCAAATATTTTAACCATTGAAAATAATTCTCAAAATGTTAATGGTTAAATTATAACGTTAAAAAAGAGACAAATATATGGACCCAAGTGACCTACATAAGCACGGCTGCTTGCTTAACCTATAACCCTAAAAGTATCAAGAAACTACTTTTGAATATTGAGTACCCAAAAACTGACCAAATACTTGGTACTCATTACTCAATGCTTTGCCAGCACTACTATCGACAAAGCAAACATTTGTAAATAGATAAGTATATAATTATAAAGCACGATTCGTAAAAAGAAAAAAAAAATCGTTTATTCAATGAAAATGTTTGGTTTGTAAAAATCATATAAATACAATATTCTAATAACAACAAATAAGAAAATGAGAAAAATAAAAAAATAAAGAAATCAACAAACAAAAAAAACCATGAATGATTTACAACAAGGTCATTGAAAGAGTGAGTTAAGAACAGAGAAATAAATAAATAATGGGGAAAAACACAACAATAACTGAAGAGAGTTCACTGTAAATTTAATACAAAAGTAGATTTGAAAAACATAAAGCCATACATTCATATCGACATATCTATCTATATATGTATGTATAGCTAGCTAGTGTAAAAACCAGTGTGCAGGAAAATATATGTATTTAAAAGTTACTTTTAAAAGTAGGTAGGTATGTAGCCTTTTCAAGACTTTTCTTAAAGTTTCGATTGTTTTTTAACTTTTTTATAACTTAAAGTCCTTAAAATAAATTTCAAAACAGGTCAGAAGGCTATATTCGCCTGTGCTTTATACAACCTTTACCAAGTAAGGTTTCAATTTTTAATAACTCTTTGCCTATGTAGACAATTTTCTTTGTTTTTATAGTTACCTATTTATTATTCTTTTTTTTTTTAATTTTTAACTTTTTGTGTTAACTTTATATAAACGTCCCCACGGGTACATGAATAGAATAGCATTAGATTATATTTCAGAACGTTATTGGTAATAATTGGTATACCAAGAACAATGGTTACACTTGTTTTGTTAAATATTTGTTGGAAAATTTCGCAATATAAAAGAAAATTTGTTTAAATCAAGAAAATAAAAAATTAACTACCTATGTAGGTACATAAAACTAAAAACTAATAAACAAAATTCATAAAGATCATTATCAGTGATCACTCATACATATTTCATACAAAATACCGACGTGAGCGGAGACTATCTCTAGTTTGCACATTTATGCGGTTTTGATGACAAAAATACACGATCTGCTGAGTTTCGAATTTAAGTTTAAATCCATCCTTTTATAAGATTTGTCGTACTCTGAGTAAAAATCGAGTCAAATAAGGGAAGGAAGCTTGAGAATCAACTCAAAATAGCCTTCATAAAACCTATTATTAAAATAAATAAATATGGTTTCTTCGTTAAGAGTTACATTTCTATCATTATTAGCTTGTTGTTGTTACTTAACGGTTTTATTTGTTTTCATGCATTTGTAGAAGAAGAGGAAAAAGTTTGTAACGAATGTACCTATTAAAAAATAAACGAAAAACAACTTTGTTATTAAGGTAACTAAAAAGCCAAATGAAGATGTATGTATGTACATATGTATGTATTTCTAAAAACACCCTGTCGGACAATAAATAGCTGACTACAAAAAACACTAACTTTAAGTTAACTTTTATGGCCTAATTTTAAGCCAACTACTATGCAATGCAAAATTTTCGTTAACTGAAGTGTATATTCTGGACAGTAAAATTGTTGTGTTTGGTTAGTCGTTGTTTTTTCCCATTTTCCTTCATATTTTTCTTTTGAAAGAAGTCAAAGTTGATTAGCATTGAAACACCTCCAAGGCTTTATTTACTAAGAATTTTATCATAACAACTATATAATAATTATATAATAACCGATAATAATCTCCAATTAATTAAGTAAAAGTAATCGTAGTGTTGGAAAGTTTATTCTATGTATATGTATCGTAAATATTTTTGTGAAATTAAGACATTCATGAACATACATATTTTATTTTAATCTACTCAATTCCTAAATTAAAATTATTTTAAATTTCTTACTATTACATTAATACAGCTGACGGCTACTGTCACTGACTAGTTGTTGACGCCGCCGACTTCAGTTAACACAGCTTAGAGTTTTTATTAGTAAATATTCTCGCGGGTAAAATTGAAAAATTTTTTCAAAACGTTTAAAAATAAAAAGGTTTAAAGTGGTTTAAAGTTGTTATTTATGTAAAATAATAAAACAGAAAGTGTTGTTAATTTGTCAATGTTATTGGTATTTATGAACAATCATGAGAGGTGTTAAGGCCGGGGCACATATAATCCGTCATGCGTTATAATTTGACGTATTGAACTGAAATCAAAATAAACCCCCATCTTCATTTGCTATCAACATGTCTTAACAAAAGTCAAACTTCATATCAAACAAACCAGTATTATAAATGATTTTTTTTAAACTAAGTTTGACTTTTGTTAAGGCATGTTAATGTCTAACGGAGACGAGGTGTAAGGATGGACGAGGTTGATACAATGGCTGCTTGTTGACGGATATTAAATCAGGAAATTAAACACTTAAAAAGCTTTTTTTCCATTTTACTTTATTGAATTTCTTTATTTTGTTGTATTTGTTTTATTTTTGCTGCAAATCAATTGATAGCTATCAAACTAATTAACGTACGTCAAAAGTTAAAAGTTGCCCAACTTTCGTACTTTGCGTTGACGGAGACTTACTGATTGTGACAACGCTCACAACAAAGCTTGTATTTCAACTTGTCAGTTGAAAAAGACGACGTATAACGTTTGTGAAATTCTGTGTTCCCCGGCCTTTAAGGATTTTTAAAAATTGAATTTTTGTGTTTTTAAATTTTTTGAAATAATCAAATATTTTGTATATTTATATTTTTAATAAATATTTTAGACGTTAGCTGAAAACTAACTTTTTGTAGCTAGTTATTTAGTTAGTTTTTCAAAATAAAATTTATTCAAAATTTATTTTAAAATTTTTGAACAATTTTAACTTTGAAAAACAAAAATGATAACTAACTAAATAAACCTAACGGTTGCAGCTACCTACAAAAAGCAAGATTTCAGCTAACATCTGAACTATTACCTTTTAGTTGACTTAAATCTAACTAACTTATAGTTAATTTAAAAAAAACCAGCGGAAAAGTAGTTAGTTTACAGCTAGCTACAGAAAGTTAACTTTAAGAAAGTTAACTTTAAGTTAGTTGCAAAGTAATGCTGAGTCGGACAATTGACTACCGGCCTAGGACATCGGAATGTTAAAATTGTTAGTTGTTTTCATTGCAAAGTAATCCAAGTGTCAGTCAGCACTAGTTGCGAAATAGTTAGCTTAAAGTTAAATTATACCTACATAAATGTGTATGTATGTATGTACATTAGGGTGGAACAATTTTAATATGTAATAGTGATAAAAATGTAATAGTGATAAAAATGTAATAGTGATAAAATAGTGATTTGCTATTGTTAAGCCAATTGTAAAGTTTGAACACGATTGTAGTAGGGAAGAGTGCCGCAGAGACAAGTATATTGAAAATAGGTAGTACATAAAATTATTTTTTGCCCTATACCAACGTTCCAGCCTAATGTACATACCTATGTATGTATGTAGGCATAGGTATTATGTATTTACACACATTTGGATGTTGGCATGCCTTACCAACATTTTTCAATGAAAACAGTAGGTATTTCAAATAAAGTAAAATAACGTTCCTACCTATTCGTTATCCTAACGGTTACAGATTTTAAAATTGAAAATATGGCAGACTATTTTTTCGAAAAGAAAAACTCTGGTGTTTGCAAATTACATACCTACATATAGGTATACATATGTACATATATATGTTAAAAACTAAACCAATTCAATAAAAAGAGTTGCTAACTGGATACCTACATTCTTATTGACTTCAAAATGTAAGACAGAGAACAAACAAAAAGTAGATAAATTTAACAGCTGCACGTACTATTGAAAACTCCAAAAACGAAATTCAACCAGGGTATCTTTGGTTAAAAGAGAAAAATGAAGAGTTTTAACACAAAGCAAAATTCATATAAAAATGCAAATAATAATCAAAAAGTTTAATACTAGCTAATAAACACACCACCAGCAGGCCACTCAGCCAGACAGTCAGACCAGACCAGGCCAGGTTACTCATACAAATATCCAAATGCACACCAACCGCAAAAACAGAACAGACGGCCATAAACAAATATATACCAAAGAGAAATATCTAAAAAAAATTAGAAAAACAAACACAATAAAATATAAATTCAATGAATGCAATGCGCAAGGAAATAACACATAACACACACACACAAAAAATCCAAAGAGCAACAGAGCTTCGACTGCGAAATTAAAGGAAAACAAAAAATAAAACCAATAACAAAACAAAGTGGTAAAGAGGAGTATAAAGCAGGGATAAATTGGTAGAATTGTACTTTTATTGATAAATTTCAAACCTGAAAAGTACCATGGTACATCAATGGCTTATTTAGTATAAGAAACTACAATGCATAGATTATGTTCAGTGCAAAAGCAACAATACCCACATACTCATTTAAAAAAATTATCTGATTGGGTGTGTTTGATTATAGGTTTTGTCCCGTTTTTGTTTTAACACATTTCCAGTCTTCCAAATTATTCATACATACTTATGTACATACATAGATACATACATACATACATACATACATACATACATACATACATACATACATACATACATACATACATAAATACATACATACATACATACATACATACATACATACATACATACATACATACAGAAATACATCCATACATACATACAAAAATACATACATACATATGTATTCCAATAGCTTTGAAAATTTGATAGCAGAGAAACAAGTCGAGCGGCTCATAGCCGGCTAACAGCCGCCGCCGACTTTTTTTTAAATAATCGAGCCGCCGCCGAAGAGTGCGGCTTGTCACGGCTCAAAAATGTTAGCCGACATTTTTCTTTTGGGTTTTGTCATACTTTAAATATTGTATATTCAAATGTCTATTAGTAAAGAAATGTAAATTAAACTTTGTAGCTTTTTATTTAAAATTGATTGTTAATAGAATTGTATTCATATGGTAATTTTTACCTAAAAAGCAATGCCAGCCTTACAAGTAACATATATTTTTTTACGACTGGCAACATTAAAATATGAATTACAACCTTCCAATGCTTAAAATGTAACTGTTTTTCACAGAAATAATTATTACTGATTAAAGTTTTGTTGAAAATGCCACAAAAGATATAGGAAGTTTTTTTGTATATATGTATGTACATATCCTAATAACAAATTTCTTTGAAGAAAAGACACTCAATCAAAATTGAAGATTTCGATAGGATATACATACCTACATAGTAATAAAAACTTAAATTTTTTTTCAAACAGTAAAAAAATTAATAATTTTGTGTTTACACTATATATAAATCATAATATGATTAAATATTAATTTTTTAAATCGAGTTAATTTGTAACATTAACTTCTTCTAAGTAAAAAAAATATCAATAAATGTACGTGTTTGTTTATTTTTGTTGTTGTTCTTTTTGATAACAGATGAAGTCGGCTTCAGCCGACTTTTAGCCGCCGCCGAAAATTTTTTGCTCAGCCGCCGCCGCCGAGTTTTTACGACGACTTGTTTCTCTGTTTGATAGTTTCAAAAGATTATGAAGGATTTAAAAAAATTCTTAGGATAAAATATTTTACAGTGGCAACCCTGATTTCATATTACTGTTTCTCCGCATCAGCTTCCTGAACAAACGTAAAAATAAACAAAATCAAAAACAAGAAACACACCACATAAAAAAACAATAGAAGCCTCTTTTATATTTAAATTATTTTATTAAGTGAAGCACGTGTGGTCGTGCACATGTTGCTGTAAATATCATACACAGATACAGTAGAAATATAAAATGAACAAAGAGAGAAAGAGTCCACAAAATGAGAGAGAAATACTTCAAAGGTCATGCTTTCATAGCAGTGTTGCCCATTTTAATAGCAATTTATTAACTGTATTTAGAGCAAAGATGGTAAATGAATTTTTTAAATTGTAACAACTGGCTGCTTTTAATGTACTATTTGTTTCACTTCAATTGTGTAATAAAAAACAACAGATAATTAGTTGTATGTGTGTTTAGATAAATACGTATTTAACTAGCAGAGACAAAAACGATTTTTTTTTATTGAAAAACTTTTTTATCGCATGCTACCTATGCATGCGATAAAAAAGTTTTCCCATACATTTAGTACATATTCTGCACAGATTTTCGGACTTTTTTAAAAAATGTTTACTGTTTCCAAACCCTTCCATCACAGGGAATCAAACCGGTACGAATAGGAAAATAATAGATTATACTAACAAACTGTGTTCACACTTTTTTCCAAAAGCATTTGTGAACATTTTTATAACATTTTGAAAATGTGACTTAGTGAAAATTTCTAATAAAATAGTTTTATAATATTTTTTTATTTCCTGACGATACTACCCAATGGTGTAGCGAAATATCGATTATAAAAATAAATTACAATATTTTTATAAAAAAGACATAGAGCGTAAAAACTTAATTATAAAATTATTCAAAAGGTCAAAAATTACAATAATTGTTTAGTAACCATATTTCTTAAAAAAGTCCGAAAATCTGTGCAGAATACGTACTAAATGTATGGGAAAACTTTTTTATCGCATGCTATATTTTTTCAATTAAAAAAATGGGTTTTGTCTCTGCTAGTTAAATACGTATTTATAGTCACACAAATATTAGTTGTTTTGCCCAAATTTTAATAAAATTAATTCTTGTAATTTTTACATAGAATTACTAAAGTAACTTCGTGTATTGTGGAATTGGTGGATAATATGAAACCTGTGAAATGACTGCGTTGACGTCACACTATTTTGTATTGCTCTATATTTCATTAAATAAGATCGTTCAGCCGTTGAAAATTTAGCTAGGACAATTTCTGAACATATTGTATCCCTGCCAAAATCATTAACTTTAATTCCAAGACGTTGTAAACTGTTTAGTAGATCTATTTTTCATTAGTGCAAAACGTAGAAAAATTAATACAGCTGAAATAATTTAAGACATTTTTCAAGCAATGGAACTTAATTTATTGCATTTACCCTTGATGCAATGGATCTTTGTTTATGAGACATATAAAAATCACAATTGTTAACTACAAAATAATGGCAGTCGTGGTTGAGCGGTTAAAGAGAAAATACGTTATTCACATACAATAATTATTATACTTTTTATTGAAATCTGTATTTTTATCTTATTTAATATAATAAAGAATTTATGATTGTTGACACAATGAAAAGAAATTATACCATAACCAATATGTTTGCAAACCTCGCTTTGCATACCAACTAGTAAGCTTGTGTTTTTCGGCAAAGAAACCAATCAAGTCTAAAATAAGAAATAAATTGCAGAACTAGTTGGTCGAATCTTTATAAAAAGATAATATAAATTTTTAAATTAATGAAATTCGTTGTAACGCTTTTGATCCAAGCAAATATCGAATAAACCTAGAACAAAGTATTGGTTTAATCGAAACTGCAGGAACGCAATCAAATCATGAGAGGAAAGGCCGGGGCACATAAAATCCGTCATACGTCGTCTTTTTCAACGTACAAGAAGTTAACATGCAGGTTTTCTAATGATTGTTGCCACAATCAGAACGTCTCCGTCAAGCAAAGTACGAAAGTTGGGCATCTTTTAACTTTTGACGCACGTTGAGAGCAGTTAAATTTCTTTTTTCTCAAAAAAAAGTACTCATTGTGTCAACCTCTTCCGTTGTTACTTCCATTTAGGGTGAGACGTCAAAGTATAACGTATGACGGATTCTATGTGCCCCGGCCTGAAGCGTAATAACCCAAAATGCAGACTTGCTACGCGTTCTAGTGGGGTGGGGATAATTTAAACTTTTTGGGGATAGAAATTTTCAAATTGGGGATGGGACTCGAAGAACATAGGGGAAGCCTCTTGGTAACACTGAATGTAAGAGAAGTCATTTTTATCTCCCTAAAAACATTGGAGTGTTTATTACTCATGTTCTTGTTTCTTTATGAAAATTTAGCTTTGCAAAGTTTCGTTTAAATGCTTTTTAGTGTGTTTGTGTGTGTGGTTTTTTATTGTGTCATTTTTTTTTTTAATTTGTTTCATATTTTGTATTTGTGTGTAATAAAATAAAAAGTGCACAAAGTACATAGATATAAAAGAAAAGATACATATGTGTATTTTTTAATAAAAAAATTATACCTATTAAAAGCTATGAATACCAGTGGTCTCTTTTAAATATCAATGCGGTTAATGAACTTCTATTAAAGAAAATATGCCCTTAAAGATTTTGACAAAAAAAACCTTAACTATTAATAGGTACAGTGCACTCACTATAGCTTCAACACCATATTACGTGAACTACCTTAAATGATGAACAAATTAAGAAAGCTCTATAAAATGAAAAGAGTATGAATTAAATGTGTTTAAGTTGGAAATTAGGTAAAAGTGTTAAGGGCAAATTTAAAATACTACAGGGGTTTTACCAGTAGTCAGCAAAGCAGAATGCATTTTCTAGACAGCTACGTCCGTCATCAGTACTCTTTGTATCGAGCTAACCGGTAGTTTCAATTGTTATTAATTTTCTATTTAAACAAACTTATCAAAGAAATAGAGTCTGAGAAATTTTAATTTTACATTATATTTCATAGAACATAGAGCTTTTTGAAATTGTTTTACACTTGTAAACTCTATTTATTTTTCATATTATACTACCAAGCAAACATTTTTCTTTATTTTAATTCTCTTTATATATTTTCTTTTATTTTAGTTATAGAAAGCATTTTAGAGAAAAATGTAAAACAAATTAGTGGACATTCGTATGACGGGCAAACAAATACATATTGGTTTATATTTTTCCCACATAGATGACATTTTTCCACTAGATTATTCTCATTTATTGCCATTTTTCTAGTGATGACACTAAAATAATCGGAAGATGTAAAATTGAACAAACAGAGATAGCGATTGTGAAGGTTTTGAATTTCGGCCCTGTGTAATTCTTATGGAAAGGTGTCAACATTTTCGCAAATTGATGGTAGATGTTAAATGTTGACCAGTGTGAAAAAGCTATTACGCTTAAACAAGCTATTTGGGAAGTTTAGTGTAATATTTTTCCATTATTTGGAATCATTTTAGATTTTTGTCAAACCATTTGTAATTAGGTATGTAGTCAAACTGTTTCATAAAAAATGTTTTTCGTGGAAAATTAAAAAGAAAAAACCAACAAAATTCTTTAGGTTCCTATTTATTAAAACTTATAAATCCGGACCATTCAAGGATATGGACGGCAAGGTCAGAAGACTGTAGCAATAGAATTAGGAAGTAAAAAAATTAAAGGAGAAGAATGTTTACACAGAAGAGTGTGTGTGCGTGTGTGTATATGAATAAATAAATATGGTAAAATGGTAAATAAACAAATTGCTGCAGTACACAATGTTAGATTAGTGAACTTATTCCCAAATCGGAGATTTTTATGTACTTATGGGAATAAAAACTTAATACATTGCATAGGTATATCCTTGATGAAATGGATCTTGGTTACGATTTTAGGAAAGTACTGATACCTATCTCCAGATGCAGCAATGTCATTTAAATTAAAATATAAATGTGCTTGTTATATTTAAAAAGTTCATCGAAAATGTTAAAACGTTTCCCATCAGATTTTTATACTTTTTAATACATTAAAATTTCCTCCAAGAACGTTATAATTAATAATACAAGTTAGTCTAATAATGACAATACTAGAACCAACAGTAAATTACATTGTTTTAAGAGACATTTAAAAATCGCAATTAAGAAATATTATATTAAAAATATGGAATCAACAAGCGTGTTTTGGCCAAACTTGTCTGCACTTTCGGCAAAGCTTGTTTTTTTGACAAATAAACAAATAAAACGAAAAAAAATATTTTCAACGGTTTGCTTTATTTATAAGTTACAAACAGTATAACTTCAATTATATTAAAGACGACAGCTACGTAATTCAAAACTATGAAAATGTTGTAGTGACATTTTTCTTAAAAAAGTACTTTTTTAAAAATACTTTATATCATAAAAAAAAAATAAATATATTTTTTTTAAACCTTTTGATTGAAACACAAATAGAAATTAACCTAATGTAGCTACGATGACGTCAAAATAATCTTTTTCCTATAAACATTTCTATTTAAATTTTGACAGTTTGTAGCCGGTAGTCTGATGTTGCCTATGTGTTTAATGCATTAGCTACAATTTCAAAAAAAAGTGAGTGGGTCAGTAGGGTATTGTATTTTTCGAACCTGCACTTGCATGTGTAAACCCTGGTTTAGAACTGTGTACACTCCCTATAATTTTTAACTAAAGTTAACTGCAGTATAAATAAAGTATTTACAGCTGTGTGGATTAAAATAGGAGTGGAGTTACCCAACATGTTGCTGTCTTTAATTTCTTACTCTGGTAACTTTATTATTATCCGGTGTTCTAACGGATATTACAACGTTATGCAAGAAATAAAACCCAAAGCAAATTATCCTGATAACTGCCATGATCATGATCATAATCAGTTATTTCTTTATTTTCATTTGCAGTTCCATTAATCTTAAAAGTATGAGTGCCGTAATTTTTCCAAAAGTAAATTAAAATGGGACGAGAAAAGCACTTCAGTAAATTTAGGAAATCAAGGTAAACCCTTAAAAGAAATTAAATAACTAATGTTGTGCTTACATATCTTACAAAAAGAAGGACGAAACTCGGGGTCCCAAGCGTAAAACTTCGATAGTGCTCAGCAAAAGTGAGCCTTTTGCGACATAAACGTATTATTCAAAATGAGCTTGGTTTATCCGGTAGTACTTCCACTATTGATAGATATGTAAAAATTTTTTAGCCAGAAGTCTCCAAGAAAGGACCAAAATAATCGAGCAAATTGGCAAGTAGCGATTCCTAAACAATGAAATTGATGTTACGTCGCGGCCTGCTTAGCTCAAATAGCTAAATCCCAGAGAAAATTTATGAGACATAGAGAAAACTGTTTCAGAGAAGAGATAGTCGAAATGTAGTTGTGGCAAAATAAGCCAAGCACTTGTGACATCAGGCGCGATAAACACAGAAATGTGTATATATTACGGAGTGTGTACGGCAAAAACGGCCTTTACCTTTCCTTAAAAAGCACAGAGTGCCTGGCCCGATTTGGCATCATGCCACTACGGAATGATGTAATGTAATTTTGCACCACGGGAGTCAAATCCACCCAACTGCACAGAACTTCGGCCTGTGGAAAGGTAATGGGCTTTTGTAAACAAAAATAGAATTGAAAAAAAAAGGTATCACAATACATGTCCGATTTTAAGCGTAAATGGACCATATTCTCCAAAAAGGTAACGGAACCAATTTTTTTTTTTTTTGATAAAGGCAATTAATAATAATAATAATATATTTGTTGTTTTACTTTCCTTGGAAAGGGATATAGTCAGCATATCTTCAATATGAGACGGCAGGCCCACATCCTCCACAGTAGGTGGAAAACCTAGTCAGTTTCTGCAGGAGGAGCGGTAGAGGTGGAGCAGCACAGCCGATAACTACAGAGGACAACTTTTGTTGCAATTTGTAGAAAGATGCGATTTGCTGGTACTAAAGAGGGGGTAGAACCCACCTTTGTAGATTCATGAAGGGCAGAAGTGATCGATATTATCCTGAGCTCTGCCAATAAGCTAGACAGGGTAAGGGACTGGAAGGTCGCGGAGAGACTAACCATGTCTGACCACAAAGCTATCCAATTTGACATTATGTATGGCAGAAGACGGAGAAAGGTCCGTAGACGCATAAGAATCCCGAAGAATATAGAACATACCAGTTATGAGAAAAATCGAGCGTACTCCTCAGTTAAGCTAGCTTTCGAATATTAATATCCCTTGACAGTAGTAGATGGGAAAGATCCGTCACATTAGGTGATAGGTCATGGAAACTTCAATTACCTATCATCTAGCCAAGATGAAAATCGAAAAAGATAATACTTACAGACGGTGACCATGCTTTGGAGCTTAAGCACACACAACTATTATGCCACTAGTTTAATGTTTAAGGAATTTGTACCACAATATTTAAAGAAATTTACGGATTTAGAGAAGTTTTATTTAACTTAATAAGTTTTTTCTGGCTCACTCTTTATGTATGTATGTATGAAGTACCTAGTATGTATTTTTTATAAAATAAAAACAAAACAAAACAAAACGAGTAATCAAAAAAATGGTGTCATTCATACGCAAGGGAAATTATGTTAACAAATTTACACAGAAAGATAGGTATACAAGTTATAAAATATGCAAAAGAAAATTAAAAAGATAAACTAAAGAATACCTATTTAAGAGATTTTTTTAATACGTTTCTCTTGAACTAACAATGACTCTTTGTTTCATATAAATAATACGACAGAGATAAAACCTTTTGCAATTATGGTATTTTTTTCGTTTTTTTTTTTTTTTGTAAAGTAACAGAGAAACAAAACAAACCCACAATAAGACAGCTGTTGTAGTTTAGATACGCGCCAGGGTTGCCAGTGCTGCTTTTTAAAGTCGTCAGATATTCATAAATTTATATACAAAATATATTGTCCTTGAAAAGCCGGTTTCATAAACTTTTGAAAATGTTTAATAGAAGAAATAGAATAATTAGTTTAATTAAAATCTAAAAGAGTATTCCGTTATTGAATTCTTGTTCCTAAAAACATCGTCACTATTTTTTTTAAGTTTGGTAGACTTACTGCAAAAATGATTAGACTACGAGGTACATTTTAGTTTAAATGGAGTGCCTAGTCCTATGTTATGAATTCATGAACGACCAACCATCTCATTTTGAAACAAGAATTTATTTGTTTTACGAGTGTTTGTGTAATGACATTTAATAGTGTTGGGCTATTCCGTTGTATAGTGAATAAAGAAATTGTTTTTTACTTGGGCTACTGAATTACGAATAAGAGAGCGAAAGTCGTCACAGGTTTGGTGAGACGTAGACCTTTATATTTGCAGCGCAGTTTTCTGTGGCAGATTATTTGACAGTTCTCGGTTGTTTAAGGTTAGTCTAGTTTGGCAATTTATCAAGAATAAACTCACTCGGGCATTCATGGTGCTCTTATTCGTACATCAGAGCGATTAGTTCAAGAAAATGTCGATTGTTTTCCCAATACGTTTACTTTTACGTTAACTTTTGAGCACATAACAATCGATCATTGGCCCATATGTCTTCACACAAATAATGCTACATCCAATGGCGGGCGGTATAGAGAAATGCTTACTAACTTTTTTCGAATTGGAAGGCATTAGTATTGCAGACATGTGGTGTTAGCAGGATGGTGCCATATCCTACTGAAACCACATTTGGTGTACGAATAATTTCAAGAAATAGACTTGTTAACTGGCCAAGGTCTATAAACTTGAAAGCTGAAGTACAGGATGTGTGTATAAATTGGACCTCGCTTACAAAGGTGATTTCAAGTTTTCAGTATCAGTTTATCTATATTTTCTCTTAGAAATGAGATATTTTTATATTCGAATCGAGGTACTAAGATATATTTTCACAAAATTTTATTAAAATTCATCCAGTAGTTTTTTATTATGCGAACACAGCCATACATAATTCTGTCCGTCTGACAAATATTCCAAAAATTAGTGTTTTACATTCCGTATCGATTAATGTACAGTACACGGAACATGTACGGAAACAGTCATAGGTACTCTATAAAATTTAAAGTTCTCTGCCTCTAAAAAAAACACCCTTTCTATTTGTTTCCAATAGTTTTTGCTAATAAACTCATTACAGTTCACTTCTTTTCTCTGTATATTTTTTTAAAATTTCAACAATTATCGAATCCTAAGCCAAGTTCAATATATTCTTTAATTTCGAACAATTCATTTCACAAAACATAATTTATTTTCGTTTTTTCTTATTCAGTTCTTTATCAAAGATGTTTGCAACACTAAATATAAAACAACGTGGAGGCATGGCTGTCAGACTGATGATGTCTTCGTTTTTAAAAGAAGATACAAATATTCATAGCTCGTTGTAAAACAACATCATAAAAGTTAACTAAAAACAAAAAGTAATGATGGTGCAACGACAACGATGATTCAAACGCAGACGCAATATAAGCCATGTTGCCATTTTTCTTCTCTAAAACACTGTTTACATGTTGTAAAGTAAATAATGTAGTTTATAATATTTATTTATGAACATAACATTACAAAGCATTGCTAAATCCTGTACATTTTTAGCTTTGAAATAACATTTCAAGCTTAAAATATTGCAGTAGTGCTAAATCATCAGTTTTACATTCGAATATAGCGAATTTATGTTCTAATTTTTCCGCGTTTTGTTGCGGAATAAAACGATACACCATTGAAGGAAAATATAAAAATAGGTTTGTTTTAATTTAAATATTTTTCTTCTTCTAACATTATTTCAATATTAAAAAAAGCGAATGACATTACGGGCTAAGCTAAATTTACGTCTGAAGTGCCTCAACCTCAACCTTCTGAAGACAAATACCTTGATATATGTACATCTTCATCGGCGATTTACATGGAAAAGCCATGGAAAAACAAAGTTAGTACAAATGAAGTTGAGGGCAGTCCAGCTAAAATGGCTTAATGATTGAAACTCTGAGCTAAGATCACATACTTTTCTGTACAATTCGATCCCTAAAATACTATGGTCTTATGGAATTCAGTTATCAGGCACTGACTTAGCATCAAACTTGGAAAAACGTCAAAAGCGGCAAAATAAGATTTTAATGATGATTTCGGATTTTAGGATTTTATCGCTCCGATCGCTCCGATAAAATCCTAACTGTAGCTATTGCCAAGTTATAATAATGGCCCTAAATTTACAATGTACTTGCAGCTAACGAGTTCCGTTACTATCAGGAGAGATGTATATGGTATAGTTGCCCTCTATCACCTATCCATTGAAAATGTTCTTTTTTTACCTGACGGGTGATTTTAAAAATATAAGGACTGGAATTTTTTCTCCTTAGAAATTTCTATTACTGTCCAGAAAATTCTGAGTGTATTCAAGAGTATTCCACAGTAGTCCGGGGGGTTACTGCGAAATTCGATTCGAAAAAAAAAAATGTATGCATTTGAACTATTCGTACTGTGTATTACGATCTTCGTACTATTTGTTTCTAAAGTGCGGGAGTTTGTTGTACTCTAGAGCAACTCTGTGTTACGGAAAACAAAAATACATTCGTAAGGTCAACTCTGTAGTACGAAAACAAGCGTTAGTTACGCAAAAAACGTTATAGACCGTTCAGGCTGCCACGAAATTAAGTCATTTTGTGATTTCGGACGAAATCAAGTTGAAATTACGTAATTTCGCATACATTTTACCATTGCCCAAATGAACTCATTCTACTTAATTTCGCCGAAATTAACGTGAAATTACGATAGACAACGCTGGTTTTGTAGAAAAAGCTACTTTTTTTGCAACCATGACCATATTTACAACCTAGAAAGTCCGTTTTGTTTGAAAAAAAATTAAAAGCCTAATAAGATAATGGAAATGTACATAATTGTACATTAATTTTGTTGTAGTGTTGTTTTTAATATTATATTTATATTTTTAATTCAATTCGAAAGTGTTGTGGGAAAGCTTTTTGCAAAAGAATTAAATTATACAAATGCAACTAGGCGTGATCAGCTGTTTGCAAAATTAACTCAAATGTCAAAAATCCCAGTATGGACATTTTAGATTTCGTTTGTAATTTCAGCTCGAAATTACTTAATTTCGTGGCAGCCTGAATGGGCTATTAGCAAATTGTTCGAAAGCTATTTTGTTAGTGACATAAAAAAAGTAAAAATATAAGTATTTAATTTTTTTAAGATAAATAAAAGTGTATTAAAGATAAATTAAACTTAATAATGTTGATTTTAAGAACAATTATTTCAATTATTAATACAAATTTTATTTTATTTGAACTATTTTTTTGAAAATGTGTTAATAATTATTCAGGCTTTAAGTTCATTATTATGCATTACATTATACTAGTGTCTAATTTTTCTTTATTTCTTTACAATAAAGAACTTAACCCTAAATAATTATTATTTAAAGAAATATTCAGAAAAAATACTTAGACAAATAAAAAACAGTATGAAGAAATGGTTTAATACATGTCTTAGCATTCAGAATTAGCAAAACGTCATCGTAATATTCCAGATCCTAATAAATCAGATAATATGAGGCAGAAATTGTAGAGTGAGTGCCAGTTTTAACGTCGCTGAATTCAGCGGATCTTCGTGCTCTTTTTAATTCACTTTCTATGCTAGTAAGAATATACGAAATTACATTTTTACTGAGTGAAGTTTTTCACAAAACTAAATGATACATTTTGTGAATATATCTTAGAAAATAATAATATTAAAATTCGCGATACAGGGTGTCCGACGGTAAGGTATACTACTTTGTTTTGCCGCCACTTGGTAATCTTTAGTCTTGACAGTTGATATTCGGCAGTGGTGAAGTAGACATGTGGCAATTATTTTTATGAAAAAATATTCGATAAACCAACGTGTTTTAATCGTTAAAACAGCTCGCCCATCACAACCCCGATTTTCATGAAAAAATCATAATGAGTGACGAGGAACATTTTCATTTGCATGGATATGAAAATAAACAGAATAGTCGATTCTGGGCAATGGAAAACTCTCAATTTATATATCAGTCACCTTTGCATCCATTAAAAGTGACAGTCTGGTGTGCAATTTGGTCTGGAGGAATCGGTAACTGTGAATGGGGAGCGATATCGTGATATGATTGCATGAACTGCATGCTTTCTTGATTAACATGTGGTGCCACATCGCATACAGCCAGGATTACAATGGAAATAAACAAAGTAGTTTACCTTCCCGGCGGACACCCTGTATTTGATGGAACCCTTATTATTTTGCCTTGAACTCTTACTGCAATTGAATTATCATCTGTAATCCACAACGAACACTATCCATTATTATAATAAAAAATAATTAGAAAAGTATATTATTTAAACTTTCTTTTTTAACTGCTTCTTGTTTTAGGTTATTTTCAGTAAGTTTAACAATTAAGTGGCAGTACTACCAACTTTTCATCATACAAATACAAATCGTTGCGAACGAGCTACGCAGTAGTTTCGATTCGAAATTGCTTTTGAAAAATTTTAGTTTTCGAATCGAAATACGCAGTACACCCTCAAACATACCAAAAGTTTCAGTTTTCCTCTTCCATGACTTTACAAAAATCAAGAAAAACTCAAGTTTTTAGGAAAATCGTGGCGCACAAACAATTCAAAAATAGAAACAAACTCTTTTTTGAGTAGGAGTACATTTCCTTTAAAATATTATTATTATTATTATTATTATTATTATTATTATTATTATTATTATTATTATTATTATATTATTTATAAGAATCACGGCTTAAGGCCAAATTAAAAAAAAAATATTTCTGATTTATAAAACCAATTTTCATACACAATTTGTATAATAAAGCTTTAATAAAATGGGAATTTTTTTTATGAATATCAACCGCCCCCCTTACATAGATGGTAATGCTTCATATTAAATTTAAATTTACATAGAATATGTTTTTACACATTCGGAATATATCCCTACATTCGGTATCGATAACAACATATGCATATAAATTTAATTAACATCGAATGTCACAAATATATTCAGTTTTTCATTTTACAGCAAATTGTTTTTATTCAAAGGGATTAATTAAAAGAAAACTACGCTATATAAATTAATATTTTAAAATATTTCAATGCTCTCAATTTCAATGCTCTTAAAAGCCACCCCTAATACTTAGCATATCTTGCGCTAATAAGATCTAAATGAATTTCAGTTAACATTAACACTTGCAAATTATATCATAACAACATAACTCAAACAAACAACAAAACCAATATTACGTCAAAACAAAAAAAAACTTGTAATCCTTGTTAAATTTTTTATTATAAAATTTCAGTTTACTAATATAAAAAATGCAATTGTGTTTTATTTTTCTCAAGCAAGTCTGCCATTTTATCTTTTAATGTTTAATACAACATCAGGTAAGAAACACAAAAAACAATGCAAAACAGGTTGAATAACCTCAAAAAGATATACGCTATAGAGACAAACTTGCATACATATCAATGAAATAAAAGCTCCATACTACAATGCGAATATTGTAAGCCATCGTATGCACAATTCCTAATACATCCACATCCACACACGAGAAACTTTTTATGTTTAGTTAGTATATACTAAAAGCAAAAAAAGTTAATTATTTTATAATTTTCAAGGTAATTACAAGTTGTACGAATATTTACATACATATACATACATATGTATGTATGTACTGCAATCATTAATTGTTTAAAATGTACATAAAGAGAAATTATTATTTTCATTATTAGTTTAATTGTTCCATTTTAAAGTCTCTATCAGTCTGAAGGTGGCAGGTTCGATTCCCACCAAAGACTCTGGGTGTTTTCTGCAGAGAAGAAAAAAGCTTCGCAGGTAGTGTTGTATTTACAAAAAAAAATGTAGTGGTTGTGGCAATGGCTATTTCATTAATTTACTCCGTGGCACGAAATGTCAAAAGCCATATATAGAAAATAGATGTCTGTAAATCGCCTCATTTTTAGAAACGAGTTATTTCCAAAACGAGAAATTAACAAATTAGGGTTTTGAAAACCGAGCTGCACGAGAACTATCGATACCTATGGTTTGACAGCTAAGAATGTCAAACTGTGTTAAAAATCGTTTAACGCTTCCAAATTATTGAAATTAACTTTGTAAAAATAAATAAATCTGTGTGCGAAGTTCATACAAGACTTTGTCCATTTTACGGTGTTTGGTGATGAAGCGAATTTCTGGGTATGTGGTCACGTTAATAAGAAAAATTTCCGTCGAAAAATTGCAGGCGCTTAAAATGTACACAGAGTGAAACAACAACAAATAGTATATATACAGTGCCGGTCAAAAAAATAGCACCAACGACAAAATGTGGTTTCATTTCAACGGAAAAATAAATGGTATATGAGTTCATAATGGTATTATTTGGCAGCAAGAGATCACGTTCCTACGTAAAAAGACCCCTAACACAGAATTCAACCCAAAATTTACAACTAAAACCATAAAACACGGTGAATAATGGTATGGGGTAGTTTTTCTTACTATGGTGTAGGACCTATACATTGGATCAAAACCACAATGGATAAAAAGATAATGACCCGAAGCACACAAGCAAGCTTGTGACAAAGTGGTTTCGGGACAATAAAGTCAATGCGTTAAAATGGCCCGCTCAGAGCCCAGACCTCAATCCAATTGAGAATTTATGGACAGATATAAAAAAGGGAGTGTCTCAAATGTGTGTGAAGATAAATACGTATTTAACTAGCAGAGACAAAAATCATTTTTTTTTTTTTATTATTGAAAAAATATATCATGCGATAAATAAGTTTTCCCATACATTTAGTACGTATTCTGCACAGATTTTCGAACTTTTTTAAGAAATATTGTTACTGTGTCCAAACCCTTCCATCTCAGGGAATCAAACCGGTACGAATAGGAAGATAATAGATCATACTAACAAACTGTGTTCACACTTTTTTCCAAAAGTATTTGTGAACATTTTTATAATATTTTGAAAATGTGACTTAGTGAAAATTTGTAGTATATGAGTTCTCTGACGGAAATAGCCACTGTGTCCAAACCCTTCCATCCGGTTTGATTCCCTGAGATAAAAGGTTTTGGACACAGTGGCTATTTCCGTCAGAGAACTCATATACTAGAAATTTTCACTAAGTCACATTTTCAAAATGTTATAAAAATGTTCACAAATACTTTTGGAAAAAAGTATGAACACAGTTTGTTAGTATGATCTATTACCTTCCTAATAGTACCGGGTTGATTCCCTGAGATGGAAGAGTTTGGACACAGTAACAATATTTCTTAAAAAAGTCCGAAAATCTGTGCAGAACACGTACTAAATGTAAGGGAAAACTTTTTTATCGCATGATATATTTTTTCAATAAAAAAAATGGTTTTTGTCTCTGCTAGTTAAATACGTATTTATCTTCACACACATGTGTCTCAAATGCATATAACTAACAATGCGTGCTGCATTTGGACAGCTGTCCAGCAAATCTGGAATAAAATTCCAAAGCAAAGATGCCAAAATCTTGTAAATTCAATGCCAAAACGTTGTGCAGACGTTATTACAAATAAAGAACATGCAACAAGGTATTAATTAGAATATACAAATCATGCTTAATCTAACAAATGCCTCATTTATAATTATTTTTAATTTGTTCTTAATTTAGTGTTTAATATTAGTACAAATTGAAATGAAGTGCTATTTTTTTTTTTTTTTTTTGGACTGATTGTTTTTAAAATTTTATTAAATAAAGTATAAATTTCAAAATAAAATAGTTAGCAAAAATAAAATTTTTTACTTTTTTACGTTATGTAGTTCCTAAGCGTCTTATGACAAATTTTGAAATATATCAATTTAGCCTATAGGAAAATATGTATCGGAGATATATGTATTTTCTTAAGCTTGGTGCTATTTTTCTGACCGCAGCTGTATAACAAAAAGTTAAAAAAATTAATAGAATGTCCCCGTATAATTTACATTTTTTATTTATTAGAATTCCTGATTTTGATGTATGTACGTATGTATGTATGTATGTATATATACTCGATAGCCTTATATTTTGCTCAACAGACAAACACTTAAAATTAACACACAATTTTTTAGAATTATGTCCTCATTAATAATAATAAATAAATGAAGAGTGTATCCAAAGACATGAGTCTAAAATTGATATCTTTGAATTTTCATTCTTTACAGTTTCTTGGATATCTTCCTCGACACGAGTCACAAATCAAATGAGATTATCATCGCAGTGGTGAACTTTTTGGAAGATATAGTAAGTTCTACTTTAAGCGACGTGGCTTATAATGGAAATCATACATGGGACTAATTAATTAGATTGGGTAATTAATTGGCATTTTCATTGGCATTAAATTATAGATAATGCTAACAATTTGTTTTCATTACCATTGGTTTCATTAATGGTAATGCTTTTTAATGAAAATTATTAATTAGTAATTATTCAAAAAACAAAATCATTACCAATAATCAATGATTATATTTATAAAAAAAAAAACATTATTTGATGTTATTTCTGCTGTCCTGTGATGTGAATTTTATCGTATAAAAAGAAATAAAAATCAGTAAAATTTAGGCGCAAAAAATTAAAGATCTCACTCTTAGACTGAATAAATTCGTACCTATCTGCTTTTTATTAACAATCAATTTAGCTTGTAAATATCAAGTATTTTTTTTTACATATAAACCAACCCATTAAAGATTAAAATATCTACAGTAAAAATTTGTTGATTGTCTTATCTAAAAAATAAATATTCCTTTTTATAGCTGTTTAAATTTTTAATAAAAATACCTACCTATATGTACTTAGGTAGGTATAAGAAAGGAATTGTTTGCCAGAAGCTTTTCAAAGAATTCTGAACAGGAATAAAACATATGTTGAAAAGATTAAAAGTTTAAAAATTATTTGTGCATTGACAAATGTCTTTTGCTTGTTATTCATTTTAAATTTATTAAATATGCAATTTGTGAGACTATCACCCCCAAAAGTTTAAGCTTATTAGTGGAAGCGAAATCTCAAAATAAAATAAACAACTACTCTTTTAAAACTATAATGAAGCGAGAGAGAGAACAAGAGAGATTCTAGGAATCCCCAACAATTTTTTTCTTATACAGTTGAATCAGGGTTGCCATTGTTGGATGTTTCTTACCAAATTTTGTAAGTTTGAATAGGGATGAAACAAAACGATACGAGTAAATACAAGAACATACTCGATACTTTTTACTCCATACAGAGCACCAGTGTTGCCAGAAAATTTACCTATAAAATCTTCAAAATTGGACTAAAAAATCTGGATATAATTTTTTAAATTGGCAAAAAATCTGGAAAAATAACAAACATATAATATGACGTTTTTATAATTTTTTTTTAAGAAATCATGTAAAATAAAATGAAACAATAAATATTCAGAATCATTATTAAAAAATTTAAAGTATATAGTCAAGCTTGAGACCATGTAGATAAATATATTATAAATATATTTTTTTTAAACAACACTACCTGATTCTTGCTTGTCTTTGGCAGAAATTGAACCCGCAACCCTCAGACTGGTAGACTAGCATCGAGTGCTCGATTGGAGTATTGAATAATATTTTTTTTGTTTTTATACAGTCTTTACTACATAAACTTTCTGCAATTGACCTCTTTTTTAGTTTTATTAAGACTAAATTGGCTAAACATTTATTCCACATTAGAGGACAAAATTATAAAGCGAACAATTTTAGAAATAAAATCCTTGAATCAATAAATTTCACAAATATTTTTACCAAAGCTTAGCAAGGTTCTAGTGTCATTTTGGTTTCATTCATTCAATTCATTGAATATTTTAATTTAAATTGTCTAAAATTATTTTTGTTGTATATTCTACGTTTTCCACTAATGCAAAATAAATATTTGATAGTTCGATTAGATCTACTAATACTAATGCTACAGCTAATGAGATTGGCAGAAATGCAATATGTTCAGATGTTTTATTTCTAATAATCTTTCAATTTCATCAAATTGTCCAAGAAAAAGTTTCAACGTCTAAAGAATTTTTATTCAACGAAACGAAGTTGACAAAGATCATAAAATCTGCAATTTAAGGAAGAAAATCGGCAAAACTCACCTAGCCAATTGTATGATAAAAAATCAGCAAAATGCAGAGAAATCAGCAAATCTGGCAACAGTGCAGAGCACCTTCAGCATCGATACTTTACCAGAGATCTAACGAACTCTGATAAGAGTTCCAGAAAGATGGACAAACAATTTATTTTTTGTGTAAAACTGTCCTGAAATTCACTATACATATTACATGTACAAATGCTTGAAGCTAGCACAGGTGGTCCTGAAATAATTAACGCACACGAATTCAATTCAAGATCATCACCAGACAGACAAACATTCCAAAAATTGATGTCGATTACTATACGTAACAAAATTTCTAAAAAATATTCAAGTACAAAAACGGTCCTCTTACGCTTTTACTATGTAAAGATACCTATGTAAAGATAAGTTTGTTACAAGAATGATTCGCTCTTTTAAGAGGCGAGTCACGTCAAAAACCTGTGCATTTAAATTGAACGTACTACGCCATCTAACGAGAAATCATTCGGATATTATTTTTTTAGATTTACTTCAAGTTTTTAAATACATGTTTTGTTTGTTTCAATTTTGTACTACATGTTTGGAATCGTAAATTTATATTACAATATTATATTGTATTATATTCTTAACATTCTTTTATCGGAAATCATATTGCTTAGATTGAATAATTAGCAAATATAAATGATTTAGTTTTTCGATAAAGGTATCTGGCAACTTTGACTTGTTGTAATAGATTTTGAATTGCTTTTCGTTATTTATTTTTTTTCTTAAAGCAATTGAGAAATCAAAACAAACCAATAGATGTAAGTACTTACATCTTAAACTTAGGATAGAAATAGGAGATTGCGAATGCAGAGCAAGAAATTTATGAAAACAAAACTACAAGAAAAAAGGTATGACCAAGAGAACAGCAGCAATACGATGCTCTTATGGGGGTTAATAAATAAATGATGGTGTTAAAAAATACGAAATGAAAAATATATAACGAGTGATTTTTTAAGAGCTTGAGAACTTTTTTTTAAAAAAAAACGCATAAAATTTGCAAAATCTCATCGGTTCTTTATTTGAAACGTTAGATTGGTCCATGACATTTACTTTTTGAAGATAATTTCATTTAAATGTTGACCGCGGCTGCGTCTTAGGTGGTCCATTCGGAAAGTCCAATTTTGGGAAACTTTTTCGAGCATTTCGGCCGGAATAGCCCGAATTTCTTCGGAAATGTTGTCTTCCAAAGCTGGAATAGTTGCTGGCTTATTTCTGTAGACTTTAGACTTGACGTAGCCCCACAAAAAATAGTCTAAAGGCGTCAAATCGCATGATCTTAGTGGCCAACTTACCGGTCCATTTCTTGAGATGAATTGTTCTCCGAAGTTTTCCCTCAAAATGGCCATAGAATCGCGAGCTGTGTGGCATGTAGCGCCATCTTGTTGAAACCACATGTCAACCAAGTTCAGTTGTTCCATTTTTGGCAACAAAAAGTTTGTTAGCATCGAACGATAGCGATCGCCATTCACCGTAACGTTGCGTCCAACAGCATCTTTGAAAAAATACGGTCCAATGATTCCACCAGCGTACAAACCACACCAAACAGTGCATTTTTCGGGATGCATGGGCAGTTCTTGAACGGCTTCTGGTTGCTCTTCACTCCAAATGCGGCAATTTTGCTTATTTACGTAGCCATTCAACCAGAAATGAGCCTCATCGCTGAACAAAATTTGTCACATTTGAACATTTCGAACCGAACACTGATTTTGGTAATAAAATTCAATGATTTGCAAGCGTTGCTCGTTAGTAAGTCTATTCATGATGAAATGTCAAAGCATACTGAGCATCTTTCTCTTTGGCACCATGTCTGAAATCTCACGTGATCTGTCAAATACTAATGCATGAAAATCCTAACCTCAAAAAAATCACCCATTATAAATGATGAAAACCGGTGGATAGTGAACTTACAATTTACAAATGTGAACAGAAATATAGAAGTAGTAGGTATTTTTCTCTTCAATACAGTACAATACAGAAATCATAATTATTACGATCATGGGTTTTTAATTTTATATTTAGGAACAATTTTTTAAGTGCGCCATTATTTTCAACTGGTGTCATACGAATGTTTTTTGCAGCTGCATGAGAACTGTCGATATCGATAATTATGGTTTGACAGCCAAGAATATCAAACTGGGTTGACATTTCCGTTTCGTAAGTTTTGGCAGGTCATCATTAAATAAATCTGTTCGCGAAGTTTATAGAGCATTTCGTCCATTTTATGGTCAACATAAGCGGCCTAATAATATGTTCGTGCAATTTAACGACTCTGGATTACTCTTTATGGGGCTATTTGAAGTCATAGGCTTGTGCTGACAAACCAGCAACTCTTGAAGCCACCATTGACGCGGCCTGATATATTGGAAATAGTAGTCAAAAATTGGACTGATCGATATGACGAATAACATATTTAAAAAATTAATGCCATGAATTTATCTACCAGATTATAATAAACTAAATTTCATTTCGACAATATTTCTGTCTAGTCTTCATGTTATGTTTGGATGCAGCTAAAAAACTAACACTTGACATTTGTATATACGTACATCGTAAATGTCTTAAAGGAATTTATAATTTAAAATAAGGAAATAAATTGGCTGCCTAATGATGGAATGTCAAAAGAATTGGAAAATTTTATAAATGAAACTTTGCACTTGTCAATAGCGAATTTTACATGTCAAAAATTACTTTAAAAGTTGTGAAAATTTTACTGTATCACTTTGTAATCATCCATGTAATCAAGCTCCTTATAGATTACTGTGAGTAATTTAACCTATAAAATCTCACATGCACAATGTTTTATACGCTTGAGCCTGCATTGTACAGACAGATACAAGGAGAGGCCTAGAAATTACAAACCATCAATAATATTTGTAGTTGTAAATTTAAAAACTAAATATTTAATTCTTAAAATATAACAACATAATGATAATATTTAACTTACCAGCTACTTTTAACAATTCGGCGTCCACCAAGTCGGTAAGATCGGGTTCTTCACCATACCAAAATATCCATAATTCTTTAGCGGCAGCTAGTGACAGAGGTGGATGCACTTTTGATGTATTTACTACATCAAACATTGCACTTGGATCCGAATTATCTTGTCTGGTAGACTGAACACGTCTCCAGACGCATAAAATATCAGCTTGCATGCATCTCGAATACGAGCGTAATATTGGATCATCCAGTGGATCACTGGATGCGTTTGGTCGCTCATTGTTAACAAATTTGCGCCATTTAATACCGCATAAATCAGTCTGTAATTAAATAAAGAAAAAAAATCAACTTCCATTTTTAATATATAAAAATTTCATAAACAGTGCTGACTATTAGGGTTGGAAAAAATTACGATTTTTTTAAAAAATCGAATAATTAATTATATTTTCGCATAAAACGTAGTAATGTAAAAGGTTAATTACCGCAACTATTTCAACTATTTATTATATGCAGCCAACAAAAATAAATTAATTAAGTAAAATCTTGAAAAAATAAATCTATTATCTATATCTATACATATAATAAAATTGTAACTCATTTTCGTCTCTGTCTGTCTGTATGTCTGCTTTTCATTTGTGTTAGCATCACGTAAAAACTACTGAATGTATTTTAACAAAATTTTGTGAGGAGGTACCATAGCATCCTGATTCCAATATAGGATACTTTTTTCGGCAATATACCTTATTTCCATCAAATAATAAAGAGGAAAAGCAGTAAAAGTACGCTAAAATATTTTAAACGGATTTAAAGGTACTGCATACTTTAAGGCATTTTTTATTTTAGAAAGCGGGATATTAAAACCATTGATATGTGTGATTTTCGCAGACGGAGTGGTAAGAGTAGTGGATGTCACAAAAAAATATATTTAGTGAAGAGGAGAAGTCAATGATTATTTCAATGGTTTAGCAACTTTTTTGTTTAGGTTGTTTAGTAGTAGTATGATATTGATTTCTCTAATGTAACAGCCCCTAGTCTACAAAATATAATTGTCTGATTTTAAGTGGATTTCTGTGAAAGAAAATAAAATTTAACACATTTGATTAAAATACTAATTGTGATTTAAATCAAAAATCATGGCAATCCTCTTTAGTAGCAGCTCATCGAAAATATAAGTATCATCAGGCCCAGATGAAAATCGTTAAAGACGATATTTGCAAATTGTGCCTGAAAAAAGGCTAAAGCTTTAACGCATATTGTATGTGAATGTCCAGCTCTGGCTATTATAAGGCTATCTATATAAGGGATATAAATATATCTTAGCAATTACGAGAGACTCTGTGATGAGGAAGAAGGTAGGCAGTTACCAGTCAACAGTCTGAAATCACTACAATTAAGAGTATAATTGCTACTTGGCGGGAAAGATAATCCATATATTCTAGAGTTTAGAAATTGGCAGGTAAAAAATTTCGATATATATTGAATCGATATTGTAAAAGGTATCGATATTTATCGGCACATTTGTCAAGTTGTTTATTTACTATATACATAATCCATAAAATTGTTAAAAAAAATATATATTAAAAATGCCTTTTTATTCATTCACACAAATAATAACATACATTCAAATCAAATTGATTCCCAGAAAACCAAATGTTCCGATTTCGTAAAGAATTCGTAACGACTGTTCGAAAAAATCTTCCGATTTCGGAATCGAAATATTACCGAAATCGTAACGATTTTTATATGAAAGGGTTGACACGACTTCGTAAAGATATGTAGTTACGAAATCGTAATGATATGTAGTTACGAAATCGTAACGAAATGTAGGTACGAAATCGCAACGATACGTAGGTACAAAATTTCAACACGTTTTCTGTCGGTACCTCCGTATAAACTTCGTTCTCTGAAAGTTAAGTGAATATAATGATTATTTAACGATTTGGTATTTAAGACAATACTTAACCGTAATCAATTCAATTTTAATTGTCCATTTTGCATGTGTTTACTAAATTTTTTTATTTTTTTTTTATATTAATTCTTTTTTTTAATACAATTTTCGCTTTTATTTACCTACGTTTGAATCAAAGTTTTATATTTTTTTTTGTTCAGACGAACAACCGAAATTTCTTAACGAATTGATTACGACAAGTCTAATTTCAGACATATTACCGAAATGTCTTAACGAATTACTTACGACAGGTCTGACTTCAGAAAAAATCGAAACATTTGGTTTGGTGGGTTATTTCAAAATTATTTCCGTTTATGATATAAAGATGGTACATACATATGTGTGTACATATATTATTAAAAAAGCCTTTGTTTGAGTATCCTACGTTTAATTTTCTCTACTCTTATTGTTGGATACTAACATCTATTCTGCTGGAGCAACTCTTTCAAAAGACTGCGAAAAATATTCGCTAGTTTAACCCATTTTTGCTCCGTGTTCCAATATTGGAACAACTTAATTTTGCGCCTAAAAATCATTGAACTCATTTTTTTATTTTAATCTCACTTTGAGAGATTTACTGTTATATTGCAAACTAACTATTTTGAACGATTTTATTTAAGTTATTGTATCGTGTTCTTAATACTTTTAAAAGTGAAAAAAAACAGTTAAAAAGTTTGGTTAATTATATAAATTTTTTATTTTAACTATTAGAATATTAAATTTAACATAAACTTATGCGTTTTAAGGCTTTGTGAAATTTTTAGGAATGTAAAGTGAATTTATCTAGAACGATACAGATATAAGTCATCTCAGTGAGCAGCAGTTACAAGCAAAAGCATTTTCAACATGTACGCGTCGAAATGGGAATATTGAGTGCTTGGGTGATTAAACTGATGAATTCAACGAAGATGATGTCGTTCCCACGTCAATTGTATCTTCGCTCCGGAACGCCCTAGTATCACTCGGCCAAAGATTGTCAACTCAGCAATACCAACCGAAAATTTTTTCCTCAGGAAAGAACTTCCGACAACAGCAGAGCTGTTACAACAACAACGAAAATTACATTCCACTTTCACAGCTTCAACAACAAATAAACAATCAGCAACTGAGAATAACTGAAAGAACTTGGTATTTTATTTTATCCATTTAAGTGTTGCTGCTAGCCTGGTTTTCCAAAATTGGCACAAGCAGAAAATCACACTTTTTGTAATTTTTTTTTCAAATTCTTATTCAATTACTTAAGCGTATTTTAATATAAATAAAATACAAAAGTTGTTTTATTTGCGAAAAGAAAATAATTCGGGCAAAAATGGGTTAATATTTTAGATTCTTGCATTTATTCAAAATTTTATCGGAACTGCTTTTTCTCAGGAAGAGACTGATATAAAGAGATACCTTGCTGATATTAAAAAAAAAAAAAAAAACTTTTTTTATAATATTCAATATTGCCTGATACCCACGATTACTGTTTCACTATTAATAATGGTCCACATATCCGATGTCCGACAGCGAGTTATATTTCTTTGAATTACTCTGACAGATGCTCAAAGAGGATCAAATAAAAACGCTGTAAGAAACGTATTGGTACTTATTGGTAGCAGTTTTTTTTTTCAGTTAAATAAAATAGTAATGTTGAAAGGTTGCCTTTTTATTTCATCGCTTCATTTGTAGACTTGTGACTGCTGTCATTTTAAACATTTTATCATACCTGGAGCATATTTAATGTTAAAATAATTAATTGTGATATTTTTTTAATTACCGCTGTATTTAAACATAATTATAAAAATATTGTTTGCAAATTACTAAAATTTCGCGAAATTTCACTTTGTTGTAAAAATAAACAACATTAATCATTTTCTATCTTCATTTATATTTCTACATTTTAGATAAGTATATGTTCTCTTTATTTTAAAGTTGTTTTTTTCTTTATTATTTTCTCTTAATATGTACCTCTCTTTAGTGCCTTATAAATAATCGAATACCTCTTTTAATGTTTAGCTGTATCTCTTTCAACTTTTCGGCTAAGAAATGACGGGAGTAAAAAATTAAGGTATGGCAAAAATGTTTTATACAAATAACAACAAAAGAAAACCTACAGAAACACTATACCAGTTTATAGATTATAAAAAATTCACGTATCGTATAGATGTAGATACATACATTTGTACATATGTATGTGCAGATACTAATGCCCCCGATAAGTAACTGTGACGTTGACTTGAGACTCATACCGAGTATTCTCACACATTACACTATTGGGATGCAACAAACACACAGATACAAAATCATATAAAGATGAAACAAGAAAAACAAGAACACACATCATACTAAAGAAAAGTGAAAAGAGTACAAATTTAAAACGGCATATCGTCGATAACACAACAAAAAACAGAAAAATGTACTGCAGAGATGGAGAGTATTCTTTATCTAATATTTTTTATTTTACCAGTAGCAATATGTACAATTACATCTGTAAAAGCCCCTATTTGTTTACAACAGCTAGTCTTTTACTTCGCCTCTTCACTACAAGCTTTTCGGTTGGAACATGGCTTGCTCTCGCCCTAAAATATTTTTGTTTGCGCCACAGAAGTTCTGATGACACATTAATTTTTTAAAGTTTTTTTTTACATTAAATTTGAAAATATTAAGTTTGCATTAAATAATGATACACCCTTCAGCCGGCTAATGTTGAGTGTTTTGACACTTTTTATCGTTATAAAAACAGCTGATGTCAGATGGTTTGTCAGATCAAAATAGAACATGTTTTAATTGAAATTATGTCACACTTGCACATGTATCTTAAAGTAGCATTGTTTAAACAGAGGCAGACGACATGTACTCTTGCAGTGAGAAATTTGACTTGTAAAACATGTCGACGAATATATGGGGCTTTATCTGACAAAAATTCCAGTTAATGTGGTTGATGCTTAATGTTTGTACATGCGATGGCAGAAGAGTCAGAAATTATTTATTCAAAATCTGTCATGGTATTGAATTAAAATACAAAATAGTTTTAAATGGCCTTGATAACATGTATAACGAAGGAAATAGTTAGAAAGAATAGTAAACAAGAAAAAAAATACTTGAAACAAATCAGATAAATCTATAAAAACAAGTAAAGGTGCTATATTCGGCCATGCCTAATCTTATATACCATTCACCATAGAAACGCTAGATATTGTTACCCTCTTATGTGTTTTTGAAATTTTTTTGTAAATTTTTTTTTTCAAAATTTATTGTAAATTTTTTTTTATATTTTTTGGAAATTTTATTTTTAAATTTTTTGTAAAAATTTTTTAAAAGTGTTTTGTAAATATTTTTTTAATCGCCCTATTCCCGTTGGCGTTTTAATTTTAATAGTCGTATCTATGTCGTTTTTATCGTCGTCTCGTTCCTATTCGTATTCTTGAAATATATTGAACGATGAAGAAACGTCATCGAAAACAAATAGAAAAAATAATATGTCGCGGTTCTCCTAAGGAATGGTCTGATGTTGCTGAATTAAAATCCATAAATTTTCAAAACTATGCCCGGCAGATTTGTGGACTTACATCTTCTTTAGACCTTAGCTTTACGCTAAGGTCTCCACAGCATATCCATTTAATATGTGTATTCCCGTAGTCCAAAGCCTTTTTATGTTAGCCTATTTCCAGGCACAGTCTGCCAGTATTGTCCTACCTCAATTTTTAACTTGGCCAAATAATACTTGACAGTAAGACAGTAAATAATACGTGACCTATCACTAACGCAGTTAACCATTTGATAGACTAGCACACTAACTACTAGTCCACCCAGGCACCCGCATTAAAACATTAATTTCATTTATTTTTTTTTTTAATTTTTAGTTGGTATCAAAGCGATTTAATTTGAAAATATTTGTTATCCATCCCTGATAATCTATATAAATTCTACGCAATTATGTATACTGAAAATCAATTTGTCAAGAATACTTCGTTTTAAACTTGTAAGTAGAGACTTAAAGCTTTGTGAGTTGACAAGTTCACGAAGTAGAAACTAAATAAAATGTTTATAAACAGGAAACTTTTGGTTACGTACTACAAGCCCAGCAAACATTTTATAACATAAAAATATAAAAAACATGTCGTTTCCATAACGCCCAGTCTCCACACGCTATTGGTTTGAGCTAGATGACGCCGTCATCAATTTTTGAGCTGATAACGCCGTCATCAATTTTTTCATGTTGTTATAGATGGCGAATTCGGGTTTACCTCATGTTCAGATTAAAGATAATTTTCTGTTTTCCATCAATGTTGTTTGAATGCTCATAGCAAAGAATATAGTAATAGAACGGTTCAGCAACGAATGGCGCTGTTTTAAAATAAAACTGTCAATCTAAAATAAATCAACAACGTCATTGTTATGTTGTAAAACTGCTTTTATAACAAATTTTTCACAATCATGTTATATACATATAAGTCTACAGTTAACACAAACATGATGTTAATGTTTATCATTTTATGTCTAATGTATACGGGGGTAGGCAATAGAGATAAAACAGTGTACGCAATTTTACCGATTTAATAATACTAAAAACTTGGCAACACCTTTTTAAAAAAGAGTAGTCTTAGATCAGTGCCCCGCAAAATATTGCTTTCTCAACATTAACAGAAAAACGCATGTAAAATCATACGGAAGAAAATTGCGTTGGTTTGTATATTCGGAACACTTTTATAGACCAAGTCGGATTCATACCAGGTGGAGGCGTTAGCCCAGCTGACTGTTTTCGCTCTTCTTTTTTGTTAATGTCTTGTCAAAAATACATTGTTTTATGTCTGCTAGTAAAATGTCAAAGTTGTTGCCGTACTACTCACAGCTGGTATGAATTCGCCTTGTTTTAGACACTATAACTCTACAATATATATAAAAAACCAGTAAATAAACCATATCTGCAACACTATAAAAGTAAAATTCTTCAAAATTTGCATAGATTTTCAAAGGAAAATGCGAATTTTAACAAAATATTGTGAGGTCGCTGACAACGTTGTGGGCATAGCTAGTTTCAGCTTAATTATACTTGTTGCTTATGGTAGCCTTGTCAGGAAACCTGTGCCCATTAATTTTTTTTTTTTTTTTTTTTTCATAATTTGTTTATTGAATCTTCAAAGTATTTGAACTAACAATAAGTGTTCACATCTTAAATCTAAGGTAAAATAAATTAAACTTGTAAAGTCCAGCCAGTGCTAGACAATAAAACTATTAGTTAATACAATTACTGATATTATATAATATTTATTCATCTGATGTTCGGCTAAAAGAAGCAAGATTTCTCCTTCTTAGTCGAATGTAACCACGATCGTTAAGGATGTTTCGAGCCAGTGGATTTGGGTGTGTTTCCAGCTTTTTCAGATACGTTACTGCATGTTTCGCTATTTCATCAGTAACTAATGGGATGTTTAGATCTTTGTGAATGTTTGAGTTTTTTACATACCAGGGTGCAACTGTTATCATTCGTAAAATCCTATTTTGACGCCTTTGAATTTTTTCTAAGTTTGAAGCGGAGGCAGTGCCCCATAATTGAATCCCGTAACACCATATAGGTTTGAGAATCGATTTATACAATAGAAGTTTACAATCCAGTCTTAGGGTTGAATTTCTACCAATCAGCCAATTAATTTGTTCTGCTTTTAGCTTCATCTGTGTCAGTTTTGCTTCGATGTGTCTTTTCCAAGTTAAGCGTCGATCAAGATGAATACCAAGATATTTTACCTCTGAATGCTGGGGTATAACTTGGTTGTTTATGCGGATAGGTGGGCATGAATCTCTACGCAGTGTAAAAGTTATGTGGATACATTTTTGTTCATTTATTTTTATTCTCCATTTTTTTACCCACATCTCCAGGTGAACTATATGATCCTGTAGATATTTGGAAGCTATATGGGGGCTTTCATGAACGCTTAGAAAAGCCGTGTCATCCGCAAATGTCGAGGTATGGACTCGGTTACTTGTGGGCATATCCGAAGTGTACAACAGGTATAAAACGGGGCCCAAAATACTACCTTGGGGAACTCCAGCTTTAATTGGCACAGGCGAGCTCAAAAAATCTCCCTCTTTAAGGATAAACTTGCGACCAGTTAAATAGTTTTTTAAAAGATTATAGAAGTTGTGGGGTAAGTTAAGTTTTAACTTATATAGTAAGCCTTCGTGCCATACTTTGTCAAACGCTTGGGAAACGTCTATAAAAAGCGCAGAACAATATTTTTTTTCCTCAAATGTCTTTTTTATTACATTTACCAATCTGTTCGTTTGTTGTACAGTGCTGTGCTGTCTTCTGAATCCGAATTGATGATTCGGAATACATCCTTTTTCGCTCAAAATTGGGTTCACCTTAGTAATAAAGATTTTTTCAAACAGTTTTGACATATTTGTTAGCAGACTTATTGGTCTATATGAATCGACCTTTGTGAGGTCTTTCCCTGGCTTAGGTATCATAGTTATAACGGAGACCTTCCAGGCTTGAGGAAAGTACTCAAGGCGTAAAATGGCATTAAAAATGTATAGTATTATTCTGACTGCTACTCGGGGAAGCTCCATAATCATCTTGTTGCTTATTTTGTCGAAACCATAAGCTTTCTTTGGGTTTAAACTACCAATTGCCCCTTCAATATCACGAAGGTTAAATCTTAGTGGTAATATTGCTTCACCATCGATGGGTGGAAAATCAGTTTTATCAGTAAATATATTCGGGATAAATACATTTTTTAGATGGGTAACAAAGAGATTACCTTTTTCGGTTTCGTCTCTTGCCCAGCCGCCACATGGGGTGCGCAGAGGAGGCTTACGTATAACAGGTCTTTTAAGGTTTTTTGTTGCGCGCCACAATGAGTAGTCTGATTTTGGAGAAGCGTTAAGGCCTGCCAAGTATTTTTCCAGGGATTCATTTTTTCTGTATTCTAGAAGCTTTTTTAGTCGTTTTGTAATTTCTTTTAATTTGTGCTTTAATTGAGGAGATCTGTGTACTTGCCACTCTCTACGAGTTCTTCTTTTTTCAGTTAACAGGCTTTCGACGTCTGCAGAATAAATTTTATTGTAACGATTTTCTATTCTGTTCTTCGTAGCATGGTGAACAGATATTTGGAGTTTATTATTAAAATCTGTAAGGCATTGCTCTACATCGTCTGGCGTTCTTAGTGGGATTTTTTCTGAAAGATGAGTGCTGAGGTACTTTCTATATTTCAACCAGTTTATGCTTGTACTAGTCTTTGCTAACAATCCGGAAGGTGATACTATTTTTTGGGAGTTCCAAATAGTAACGATTGTGGGTGAATGATCTGAAGATAACTCTAGGGATGCTTCAACTTCAATAATTTCTCTTGAAAAACCCTTTGTTACCCCAAAGTCGATAACATCAGGTATTTTTTGTTGATCAGTAGGCCAATATGTAGGTTGTCCACTAGAAATGACATTTAAGCCCATTTTTGAAATTGTTTCAAACAAAATGCGACCTTTTGGGGTAATAAGCCGCGACCCCCAGAAGGTGTGTTTTGCATTGTAATGTGCAAATTAATGCAGAAAATTTTTTATAAAGTTCTTTAAGCTAATGAGAGTCGGAAGAAGCTTAAACAAATGCTAGATTTATTTTTAAATACTTTCTGAGGGGTGTGGAACCCCTCACATATTTCACATACATTTCTTATAGTCAACTTGTGCTACACAGGACGAGCTAGTGTTATACATTCTTGATTGGCTCTAGACCAACCTGTGTAATACAAGATAACTATAATAATTTCATGTCAGAAATTCCAAACCGTTGAAAATCATAAACGCATAATGATATTATCAAGGGAATTATATTTTGTGGTAGCCCTCTGTCCTATACAAGTTTTGCCTTCTAGAAACTTCCCAGAATAAAAAACGTCCCAGAATATTCGAGCGCATTTCTCAACATTCCAGAACATCCCGGGATATCCGCAATGTTCGGAAGCAGTCTGGAACGTTCAGCTTCATCCTGTAACAACCCAAATCTTATACATATTACAAATATATTTGCAATTGCGACCCTATGCTCCTTGCAGGAGTAAGAGCAACAAATATATATATAATATTTGCAATTTGTTTATTCTTCAAACAAGGCTAAAAGGCTGGTGCAATGTGTCAATAAAATGTTAAACGTAAATTGATTCTTATTTAAAAGGTGATTTTATATCTTGGTCCTAGGGGGAGCACAATTGGGCATTCTGAATTAAAATATTCAATTGGCAAAAAAATTAACGGAATAAAGACAAAAGCTTTCGATTGTCCATCGAAATTGTTTGTTTCCATTTTGTAGGCCAGAAAGAAATCAGATCTTGTTCTGAGGTTAGGCGTATTCCAGCTAGACCATTCTGTGTCTAACGAAGCAAATAGTAGTCGAGAGGGGACAGTAGCTTTCCTATACAACGGATGCGGCAAAACTTCCTATGCACTGTTTTCAAATATTTTTTAAATGGTAACGCAACATAAGGCCGAGCACTGAGAAGATTTACAATTATAGACTGGTGTCTAGTCACATATTCTGGTCGCTTTTACCCTCTTTTAACGGATTAACTGTGTTCGGTCATTTTGTCATCCTTTTGGGATCTACCAAATGCTGGACATTACCTTTGCGCTTTGGTATCGATGTCATAGTTGCTCGGCCTTTACTTACGATATTTTGCGCTATATTTTGTAATGATAGATCTACTTTTTAATGAGCTTTACAATTTGATTCAAAACTATTATTTTGTTACGCAGCACCAACATTTCAGACATCCGAAATCGCCTTTTGATGTATGTTCACTTATTTCGTTAGCAGCCAATTTTCTTGAATCAATTTGCCTTAAAAGGTCTATTATTTTTCTATAGGCATTTCTTGCGCTTGGCACAAGTCTCCTTAACATATACATACATCAAAATCGCCTAAAACACTCACGACAGAGTGATTTAGCTAAAGCATGAACCTCAAGCCTTCTTTCCTTTGGAACGAAACTCTGCATTTTCAAACCTTAAACATCTGATTACATTGCAACATAATTGCACATAGGTACTGATTAAGAAGGCTTAGTTACATTAATTGCACGCGACAGTTGGATTGCTTAGAAAAAATACTACTAACGCAATCTAGAGTAAATCGATGGGAATCAATGCATATAGCCAATAAGATATGAGGTGCAAGACTCTCCATTTTTTGATATAACGGGTTATCAAGAGAACCACCACAACCAAACAAAAAAAAAGTAATTTTAATTAATCTGTCCTTACCAATAAAAAAAAAATAGAAAACACTATTATTTTGGACCATTTTTATGAAACAGCATTTTCTAAATCATTTTGATTCAAAAAATGTCTATTCATTCAAAGTCTATTGTTTTATCTTGTCTGCTAAAAAGTTAGATTTAGTTTGCCATAAAAATAATTCGACACTAGAAATGTCCATGTTTGCTGTGAATGCCCGCTACTTTATTACGTCAAAGTGGGTCAGGTGCACCTACCAGAGATTATGCTTTTTCAAAATAGGTATAGGTAGGTACCAAGAATTATTTTTTAATTAATAATTATTATCCCTTTTTTTACTACAATAACAATTTCAGTAAACTTTATTAAAAAAAAAGTTTTTTCAAGATCAAGCCCAAAAAGAAATGTGAAATTAAAGATAAATACCTATTTAAAAAAAATAATTTTGTTTTAAGGAGGAGGTCAATATCACACTCATACCTACATACTTACATTATTAAAAAAAATGCAATTGAGAAAAGCTAACAAATACTATCAAACACAAAAAGATAACAGAAACAGAAATTCAGCACCTGTTATTATTGTTGTTGTTTCTAGTTTTCTTTTTTTTTTGTTGTTTGTGCAACAGTTATATTTATATATTATTTGACAAACTCATTCACATGAACAATAAAAAAATTAATACAAACACACATTTCTTCCGTGTGTTTCATGAATGTTTTTGTTGTCATCTTCTTACTATAAACTAGACAAACGAGTTTAAAACAGGTTGTATACATACATATGTATATAAAACATTAAATATGTATATAAAATTTATAAAAATAAATACAACATCTAACATAAAAAGAAAATAGAAAAAAATAGCGAGAGCACAAGACGGTGTTGCCAGCATACCAATTTTAAATTAATCATACGGTTAAAATTAAAAACTAATTCATTAATTTTTCAATAAGAGTTAGGAGTCTTACAGCCTTACATAAAACGTAGCATACAATTTTTAAATCAAATGTAACTGCTTTAATAATTACATGTTTTAGAGTTGGTCAAGTTGGTACAATTGTAAAATGTTTGATACAATTTGAACCTGAAAATACAATACAGTACACCAATGACGGATTTAGTACCATTTAAACACTTTTCTATGTTTCATGTTGCGGAATCCTTTAAAAAATTTTTTTTCTTTTTTTTCCATGTAGGCTGGATGTTAACTGTAAGGGTAATGTAATAATGTGAAAGTTATCTAGGATATAGTTGGGATAGTTATGTAAATTGAAGCACCAAGGTTCCAAAAAATACGGTCTTTTGCTACGACGAGGAGAAACTCCTAAGGAGCAAGGCAATTTTTCAGTTTTTCTTTATTTTTAATCATTGCCAAGATGTCATTGCTTAGATCAAGGGCTTTAAAAAGAAACAAAACGCACGATTGATCTAGTCCAAGCCAGACCTACTTTTACAAGCAGGCTGTAGGAAAATTCTTCTATGTAAGTTTTGGATACTATTCACCACAAAAATGGCACATTGTTTTGACTCTTCTTTTTATTTTAAAATGAATAATTAAAAATTGTGAGAAAATAATAAATGAGTACGATATAGTGACAAAATTTCATTAACATAAAAAACTATTCCAAATTTATTAATAAATCTCAAATAAATACATTTTTTATTCTTTTTCGAACTGTATAAATAATTTCATATTTTTGTATAATTTATTTCGCCTGCTCTGTCATTATTATTATATATTTATTTTATATTTGTCATTGTATTGGTCGTCTTTTATTCAAATTTTTCTAAATCACAATAGGTGCCTTTCAATTGTATCTTTATTCAAAACATTTAGTCGATTAGAAATAATATAAAGAATTAAAGCTAAGGGGAGCAATTCCTCAATTTTTTTTCAATTTATGAAGTACTTATAACGAGATCGAAATAAGATTTTAAATTGACTATAGATTTAAACTAAAAAGAATCGCCTGCTCTAACTTACCTAATAAACATCCCAGCAGGAAAAAAGAATTTATTACGTATGTAAGTATACAACTAAATCTATACATATAATAAAATAGTAACTCATTTCCGTCTGTCTGTCTGCTTTTCTTTTGCGTTCGCATCACTTAAAAATAGGATACTTTTTTCCGCAAAAATATCTCATTTTCAAGAGAAAAGGAAAAAAAAACAGTAAAAGTACGCAATTTCCGGGTTAAAGGTGCTGAAATTTTCGGTTTAAAACTGGATTATTTTAAAGACGTTTACGCAACTTTTATTTTTAAAAGTGAGATATTTTAAACAAAATTGCGCAATTGATGGCACCAATTGAATATAATTTGTATTTTTACTTTGTGGAATTACATTGTTATTAAAATATTTTAAAAACCTCTTACAGAGCTTTACAATAATTTTTAGAATTTTAAAATTTTAAAAATTTTAGAATCTTATCCAGGGATGAGTACCTTTATATAAAGTAAATACATAATCCATAACTCAAGTACTATAAAAGTAAGAGTCTTACAATAGGTATGAAATACTTTCCAAACAAAATTGAGCAAAAAATTGTCAGGACGACCACGAAGTGGCGGGCACAGCTAGTATGTTATATATTACTTAGGTAGAAAAATAATTTATTTCCCTGGAATAGAGAAGGGTATTTAATCGGACAGAAAAAATGCACATTCATTACCACATATAATCCCAAATTTTCAGAAGAAGGAATGTACTGTTTCTTGGTATGACAATTGTTCGTGTTTTTCCCCTATATTTTGTTAAAAAAAAATATTCGTTGTTTCATATCTGCAATTTGTTCCCTTTATTTGCACTTTTTATTTTAAACACAGTTGATGTTTGAATGCGTACTAATCAAAATTGCAGCAAGTAAAATTTTATGTAAATAAAAATTTTTTAAATTATTTCGAAATAGCAAAATTTTGCAATAATTTCAATATTGAATTTAATTTGGCCTTTAAAATATTAAAATGTTTTTCTATTATTTCTATTAGTTTTAATAACAAGTAAAATATGTAAATAAAAATGTGTTTATAAATAATAAAAATTTATAACTACATTATTTTATGCTTTAGAAATAATAAATTCTAAAATTCATTCGCAGGATATAGTAAAATAATGCCTTACTTTCCTAGGACATGCTCCGTGTTAAGAACAATGGATACTGTAAGCAAAATATTATAGGTACATTATTTGTATTACCTATTCATTTCTTATTGATTGCCTTTTCCCGCTGGGATCATGCCTTCAATATCGTTTATTTACTGTATCTATTTAATTTTTTTCTTTTTGCTTCCACTATTGAGATTCAAAAATACTACCTATAATTAGGCTTACGTTTTTTATTTGTATACCAAGCACTGATGATGTTACTAATAAATATAGAATAAATGAGAATAACATACTACTCACCAAGGCAAAAAAGTTTGTATGGCAATCCTCCAAACTAGCGCCGTTAGTCTGATGTGATTGATGCGTCATAGTTCATAGATTTTATTTGCAGTACAACAGCTCCTCATTTTCTCAATTGTTTGTGTTAATTTTTTTGTTACTATTGTATGTTAATGATGGATGATTGACAAAGATAATAAACAACAATGTTAGAGTTTTTTTATTGTTTATATGTAGTTGGTTTCTTTATAGGTATCTGCTACGTTTAATTGCGAATGTTTAGGCGTTTTTGTTGTTATTGAAAGTGTAAATTGTTTAGATGGCAGATTTTTTTAAAAACATTTTTCTTGTTTTTTGAAACAGTTGGAAGAAGAAGGCGATTTTGTAACAATACATTTATATTTTGTACTTATTTTGTAGTAAATTTTTATTTTGTTTTGTAATTGTTTTTGTTGTTTTACAGTATAAAAACACAAACACACACTGTTGTTATACACTTTGATTAGCATTAAACTGTAAATACACTGTCATAAGAGAGAGATAGGATGTAAAGAACAACTGATATAAAAAAGAGAAAGAAAATGTGTAAGTATTTTAACAGGCGATATGATTTAAAAACAAAATGTAAACTTTATAATTATTTGGTTTTATCTTTGGCTGGTGTGTAAGAATTTTATTTTCTTTTATTATTGTTGTTGATATCACTGTTGATTATTTGTTGATGCTATTGTTTTTTTTTTTTGTATTTCCCTATGAATTTTACACAGAATTAGCAACAACACTGGCTGAATCAAATTAGGACTAAATAACTTATTCAAAATTTACGTTTTGACAACAAATGACCACAACACAGTCGTCATATTATTTTATGTACGTAGGTCGTTGGCAATGTTGCTCTTTTATGTTTTGTTTTTGTTTTACTTTGTCAACACATTCATGCACATATGTTTATACTACTTATACCTACTAAAGCATTTTAAAAAAGTGAATAGGTACCTAGGTATTTACTTTTATTTTTTATAAATTTAATTTCTAAAACGCGCTCGTTAATGAAATTTTCACTTTGTTTTTAGCAACAACGAAACGACCCCAACCGACGGACGCGGTTTATTACGATTGTGTAGGTACATTAGTCTTTAAAAAATCATAGCCTAATTTATTTAATATTTATTAGAAATTTTTTTGTGATGCTGCCGTTGTGGTATTTGTCATTTCTATATTTGCCTATTATTGTTGTTTTTATACTTATTACCTATATTCTTTGTGTTTTTGTTTTGCTCGCTTTTAAGATAGTAAGTGCATTTACCATAAAAAAAAGAAAAATAACAAAAAATAGAATGTATGAAATAAAGTGAAATAAAGAGTAAAAACAACAATTTTGCCTATTCTGCTATTCGTAAGAGCGAGTGGAAATTACAAAGAGATCACAAATTTGAGCGCAAATTGTAAATCTGCATAGTTTTTCTTATTAGGTTGATATCCATAAAATTCATCGGCGTGGACAGCAAAAATTTTAAATAATAATAAAAGAAAAAACGTTCAAAATATTACAATAATGTATTAAACATTAAAATGAGTTTGTGTTTATAGTGTATTTGGTTGAGTTACACTAAATACAATACATTGTTGTTTTTCTTTTGTTTGTGGTTTTTTCTTTTATTTCGTTTTTTGTTCATGTTTGGTATGAAATAGCAGCCAACCGTAGACTGGGTAATAGATGGCATAATGACGACAATAAATTTTTTTTGTTATCACTCAATAAAATTTTTTTTTTTTTTTTAATTTCGTACCTACATTTTTCACATTTCTAAACTTCATGAAGTAGGTATATTTTTTAGTAACCTATTTTTATTTTATTGAAATTGTTAAAGCTCGTTTTATTTATTTGTTTGCACTAATACTTTGTTTTTCTTTTAATAAAACAATTTTTTAATTTTTTTTAATAATATAGAAAAGATAATTGAGTAAAATATTAACAACCGTGTACGACTACTGCACAACGAATGAGCGACGACGACATTTCGATTGTCTACACAATGGAAATTTTGCTTGTTTTGCTTTATTGTCTTATTTTTACAAACTGTGTTAGTGTTGCCACGTTACTTATTGAAACGAAAATGGTAAAATTAATAAAAAAATAAAAATACAATTTTTAATTTGAGTGTTAGGTACCTATAACAAATATGTTTTTTGTTAAACATATTTTCCGATAATTATTTTTAATTAACTTTAATTTTATTCAGTTTATGTACATGACTTTTTTAATCACACCTATCGCGAATAATTATTCCCATGGAAAACTCCAAAATTTTCTATCGTGAATGATTTCTATAAAAAAATAGGTGCGATCTGTACATTTTGGGAAAAGTTCGGTAAAAATGAGACAAAAGAATCCCTCTTTTAGAAAAAAAATACTCGAAAGTACGGGAACACAAGAAACCAACTTTATATCAAAAAATTATGGCAAAGTGTTTTGTTTGCATTTGTATATAGTAAAACTTAAAAACACAAATATTTTGAATGTATTCGCATTTCCCAATTAATAATTTTTTATGATAAAAGTTTTTGTGCACTTTTGTGAACATAACAACATCTTTTTTATTTTATTATTTACTTTCAAACAGCTGATTGTTTTGCATTTGCACAATCAACACGAAGAAAAGTTTGGGCAGTTGGTGTTTTCAGCAATATAACAATTTTATACGTTCAGCAATATAACGACCTATTCATCTGGTTACATAAACATTTTTCAATTAATAAACGTTATACCTGTTGGGTTGTTCATTCATAAGAACATCTTTAAAAAGCATCAAATTTTGCTATTTATTTCATATTTCATCAAGGGAGAAATAAAATACAGAAAATATTAAATATATTGTATTAAAAAAGACTACTAGGAAAGGCTAAGTCGCCACACCTCCTTGTGCAATAATTACGAACAACTATTTGATTCGAAATGACAACGAGTCTGACAAAAGGTGGTATATTAAAGAAATGTTTACAACTATTAATTAATCGATTATCCTCAGAGCGGATAATCTATTTTAAAACCATATTTCAAGCATCAGCTTCCCTTGCTTAGGGATGCAGGTGCTTAAAATACCAGAAGATTAAACTATTGGATCTGACCTACGGCCGACTTCGCAAAACACCCACAGAAGGAAAAAAATGATCAAAATAGCTTAGAAAAAGAAACACATTTCGAGTGGCAGAATACCAAATACTCATTTTTAACTGTACTCTTTGTCTAACTTAATAAGCACAGAATTTATAGAAAATAAATTAGGTCAATATGTTAAATTTTTATAGGCATGAGTTTCGTTCTATAAGAAATTTTCAAACCTTTTTCTTGATACTCATATTTTCTCGGTACCTCTGTATAAATAATATGAAATATTGCATGTTGTATTAAAACTATGGGCCCTTAATTAGGATAAAAGGCACTTCTGTGCAGTAATTCATTTTTATTTTAGAGATGCTACCTATAACAAATTTTGGTTTTTTATTTTAATTTATTCCAAGAAATATAGAAACTAGATAAAGATCTTAAAATTTCAGTTATGCTAAAACAAATGACGTTATAAAACCTGTATATTTTAAGTGGCAGAAACTGTGTCATCTAACGGGAAATCACACGGATGGCGTAATCTTGTTTCAATCTTTCTTTCTTTCCTTTTCTATGACCTGAAGATTTCAGGTTTGAAATCTTTATTTAATAACGATTGGTAACTCTTTTGATAATTAATAACTTGCGCTCTTTATTCAGAGCAGATTTATTGACAAATTACGATCAAAATAACCAAAACACAACAAACAACACTAGTCAAATGTGTTAAACGAAATAAAAATAAAAAAATAAAATAAAAAATTCAATACTAAAGTCAAATCTTTTTCAATTTTCTTTCAGTGTTCAGATTTCTTTTTACACAATTTCAGTATTTTTACATACCTACATAGGTACATATTGAAAATGAACATCACATTTCTGTACTAAAAACTATGTTCATTCACTCACTTTTCTGTTATTATTTTAACTTTACTGTCTTGAAATGAAAAATATCTACATATGTAGGTATGTATATTTTTGCGTTTTTATAATTTTAAAAATTATTTGAGTTTCTTTTGTCTATTGTTGTTTTGTATGAGAACTTAAAATCAAGTCGAGGGCGATGCACGCACACAAGAGGTTCGTTTTGAATACACAAAAACGGGGAACCAAAAAAAGATGAAAAAACATTGAATAGGCATAAGAAGAACAAAAAAACACAATATTGCTCTCTTTAGATGTTTTCTTTAGTTAAAGAGGGAAAGAGATTGAAAGAAAAATCTCACACATGAAAAAACACTGGTTCATACATAATTACATACTCACTCATATGTATTTAATACATATAGGTATGAATATACTTTTGTCTTTTTTTTTTTTGTTTTCACCAATTAATGGGGTATAAAGACGATGACAACAACACACAACGAAAGGAGGAAGGTGTTGTTTGTTGTTTATTTCTTGAATGACTTTTTTTAGAACGGCAATTATCGAGCTAGTAACCAACCAATACAAAACGCAGCATCCAAACAACCAAACGAGTGCAACACGGTTGGTCTGGAAATTGTGGTTAACAAAAACATAACTCGCAAATATTGAAGGGATATTAATTATTTTCGTGCTTAGAAAAAAAGTATTTTATATATACAAAAACAACGAAATATTTTGAAAACAAATTTCGAACGGTTTTTTAAGTCTCGTTACAGCAAAAGGCATATTCATAACAATTAGACTCGCGGTACATATAGTACATTTTGACACTAGAAGATGGAAAAACAACGAAAGCAAGAAATAGTCACCTGAGGTGTCAAGTTTCCTGTTATGTATTCGCCTTGGTTACAGCACTACAAGTTTAACTAAAAAACGTAATTTAGCGGCTGACAAGATCTCTATATACATAAGTACCGATTGACATATCAAAATGCAATTCAAATTCAATTGATGTAGTTTACTTGACACCCCAACTTTGTGAAGGCTCTACAGGTCATACCGTTTGACATATCAAAGTAAAATTTGTGTTTACGTAACACTCCAAACCGATAATAATTATTTTTTGATTCGAATATATATACTTTGTTTCTTTTATTCTTTATGTAATATATCCATTAAAATATCTGTTTCCATAGCGAAGTTGAGTGTAGGTCACTCCAGATTTTATCATTTGCATTCACTCATACGGACGTGTTGTCGGCAACATTTTTATTATTATTGAAGCAAATTTTAAAAAGGAAACTAAGTGTCAACAAAGCAATTGTCAACAAAGCGTGTCCCCCCGAACACAAAAACGATAATCTTTTCCACACCCGTAATATGCTATCAAACTAAATGTGTCCCTTCCAAATGTTTTCGTGTCTAAACTCAGACCATTAATGTTGGATTTTCTTAAAAATATCAATTAAATGAAGGTTAGTTTATATTAAGAAGGGTAGTACTAGACACCTCATCTCGGAGACCTATTGATCTATTGTTATTCTTATCTGTTTTTCTCTGAAAGAATCACCTTTTAATGTTCTACGAAGAGATTTCATTATCTATCATTAAGCCACCTGATTTCATAAAGAAGCTGACCACATCAGGAAGTTTGTCTTTTGAGATATAGTCCAAACCATGGTATAAGCATTCGCCTATACTACAGCGCCTTTGCCTTCATAGTCTCGGGAAATGTGTTAGAATCTGCTCCACAGTTTCTAATTCTTCTACTGCTTTTCACATTGTGCTAAAATCCTGAATGTAATTTTCCCATAAACTCATTATTACTCTAACCGAACAATGATCCGTTAATAAGCCTATAAAGACTCTGCTTCTTATCCAAACATATTTTTAAATAAGTTGGTCCTTGCATTCTTTTACCCTATGTACACACGACTGATTAGTTTTACTTAAAATAAAACTATTGAGATCGCGGTATGGTGATAGTAAGTTCAGTACATTGCCGATCTCATTCCCCGAGACGCTGTCATGATCAAGGCCCCGCATTTCCTTTAATTATACTTATACGCAAATTTCTGTGTGTAGATTAACATTTAACCTTATGTTTATAAAAAATAAACATTAGACCGTATGGTCTGAAACTACTATCGAAAAATTAAAACACAAGTACACGACCGCCATATTAAAACACGGTGGTGTAAATATAATGTTGAGGACAGGTTTGTTTTTTTTTTTGGGGCAAGGAATTTCATCAAATTACTGATACAATGACAGCAACTGTCTACAGAGATATTATAAAATCAGTTATGCTTCCTTCCATATGCTAATTGGGAGGAAATGCTTCTTTTCTAGCGAGGGTTTCAAAAGCTTAGTTGGAAGAAAATCAAATAACTGCCTGTCGTACGATGTCGCTCGATTGAAAAAAATTAAATAAAATTCAATTTTTATTACAAGTACTATAGTAAATTCTGCAGCAATTGTTTTGACACTGCACAGGGAACGAATCCGACCAGCTGACAGCCGCGGCTTAGCCGCCGTCGACATGTTTTCTTATGCTATATCCGCCGCCGACTAGTCCGGCAGTCTTCGGATAAGATGTGTCAGCTGACATAACATAAAACAGATAAGTTTTAAGTTATTTGAAGGCAAAGAGGGTACTTTTTGTAGGGTATTAAACAAAAAACAAAATATGCTTTTGTTGCCAAATGCATATAGTAGATTAAAAAAGATCAATTTAAATAAAGATATCATGGCTAGATATTATGCAGATTTTTTTAATTTATTCAAAAAACTTTATCCCAGGAACGGTGTCGATACAACATTTTTCTATATACATACATATGTATATAAAAACAACAAGCAAAATAAACTATTGTAAATACATAATTAAAACTTATTTATAATGATAAAATCTAGCATCTAACATTAACTCTAAATTATTTTTATTTTACTCTTTAAATAAATTCGATACCAAGGCATATTAAATATGGTTAAATATGCCTTGTTCGATACTATTTTTACGTTTTAAATAATTTGGTAATAAGATACAATTTTTTTAATGGAAACTATTACAAAAACTAATTTTCTATATTTCTTGTCTCTTATACTGCTTATTTTCTTTTGTTTTTTGAAATTTAAAAAGAAAAAGAATAAAACTAACGTGTACTACACTATCGATATTACTGACTCTGTTGGTGGTGTAAAGGAGCTCGTTTGCTGATTTTTAACGTATATTTTTATTTTTCTTTTGTACTTGTTTTTTTTTGCCAACTTATTGTACAAGTTAAAAATGTATGTGCTCCATCCATCCATGCATACAACCAACATACTCACGAAATGAAATAAACAACCAACACAACACAAAAAATACTGTAAAAAAATATATGAACTTCTTCTTTATGTTAAATCGCTGCTACTGCTACTGCCTGCTGTCGTTGTTGTTATTTCTTTGCTTTTGTCGCTCCCGTACTCAAAGTTGCCTTATTGTGCTGTTTTAATGTGTTATTCTTCCCTTTTAACGGAAATAGCAAAAGAGAACACATAATAATAATAATAAAAAAATGCAAAATAACGCGTCATATAGGAATTTTTCTTTTGATATTTAAAATCGATCGAATATTTTTTTGCAATTACCACTTGCTTCTTCGAATAAAAATCTTTTAACTTTTTTCTATTATTTTTTTCTCTCATAAATACTTTATAAAACTTGATTTTTTTTAATGTTTTATAGTTTGCTCATTAGCAATTTTTGCTCCACTTTCCATTCATTAGTAATTTTTCTAATCGATATTTTCCTTAACATCTCTTATTTTTTTGATCCACTAAATTAAACACTTTGATGTAAAATTTATAATAACACCTTAACTGGATATACCATTTGATTTGTTAATTACCGTAATAAATCATTTCATTTAAATATTAAATAAAATAAAACGAAAAGGGACACAGTTTTTTCAGTAAAACGCGTCGAGCAACATTGACGACGACATGACGTTTATGACTGCGACAACTATAGAATTGAAAATGGCGTTGGCGAGCAAAAATATACAGATTTTTTGTCTTCTATTATACAGCCACACATGGTTGTAACTTTTGGTATAATAAATTTTAAAAACAATTTAAGTTTAATTATGAACAACCATTGATTTAAAAATTTTTAAATTTTTCTACTCAATACTTCTTAGATTTCAAAAGAAGCTTTTTAATTATTTTTTTAAGATCAGTTTTTATATAGATTTTTCTCAATTTTTGCAACTCTGTGTTAACGATGTTGCCATTTCTTTCAAACCCATGCAAGGCACTTGGCAAACACATACGCATTCCTGGTAAAGCCGTATTTACACACACTCTTACAAAAATAATTGATTTTCTCTCACTGCAATAACAAAACAAGTAAAACTTTCCCTTAATTTACATGAAAACTTTGTTCCTTTATATCTATTTTATAACATTCTTCTTTTTTAATAAGGTTAATTTTATTTTTTCACCGTTTTTTACTTTCAAAGCAACAATTATCGCATAAAATTGGTTTTTTCTGAACAATTTTTTAATTTTTTTTTCTTTGCCAAACACTATATCTCTCTTTTCTTCTTAAATATTTCGAAGCTAAAACACTTTAGTTTTGTCACATTCTTTCATGTTGTCGGCAAAAATTTACCAACACACACACTCTCACGAGGAAAAAAAAGAGATTTACATCTGTACATATACAATGTACGTTCGTACGTACACATTAGCAACAATGCCAAATATCTGTGTGTAACCTTGTCATAAAAAACAATTATTTTTCTTTACTTTTTATTATACTTAGAAAATGTTTTTTTACAATTTTAATGTTTTTATAACTTTTTAATTTCTGTATAAAATTTATGAATTTTCTCCAGGTTTTCTTAATCTTCACGAAAGCAATTTGTTTTCAAGTTCACTGAAGTTTGTCTGCAGCAAAGAAATAAAAACGAAACTGATTCGATTGCTCTTCTTTCTTCATGGACTGTGATGGTGATGTAGCGATTTCTTTGTATTTCCATAAGTTGTGCAACGAGTTTATCAGTTAAAAAGTACCTTAACTTCTGGGAGTTTTTGGGGAAAAACACAAAAGTTACTTGAATTTTTTAAATGTTCTAAAAAGCAAATTAAACAACTGATACTAAAATTAAACCAGACTTTTCTAAAAATAATTTGAAAATTACACCTGCTTCAAATAAGGTTACAAAATATTATCAAATTCGAGTTCAAATTAAAAAAAATATGATAAAATTTTCCAATTTTGAAGAGATTTAAGAACTTAAAGCTTTATTTTGTATCTTAATAGACAGTATATCTATCTATAGACTGTATATCTATCTTCCTCAGCCGATTTTCTTATGGAAAATAAAGTTGATAGAATTATTGAAGTAATTTTTAAGTATAAGTGAGTTAAAATTAAACATTAGTAAAAGTGTAAAGTAATTTCATTATACATTAAACCTCTGATAACGGACACTCCCATAACCGCACACCTCTTATAACCGGCCAAGTTTTGTAAATCCAACATATTCATTAGTTTTTCCATGCAAAATATCCTTCCATAACCGAACACTCTATTAACCGGACGCGGACACTAAATTTAAAAATATATTTTCCAAAAACTCTCTCATAAGTGGACAGAAGCTTTGAAATACGGCAACAAGAGTGGTATTTAAATAGCTCTTATTCAACTCTGATTGATATTTGCATCAATGTCAATGATATTGGTGATTCCCCTGGTAACGCAAATGTAGATACATACTCATTTGTTAACCCCCGTCTTCATTTGCTATAAACATGTCTTAACAAAAGTCAAACTTTATATAACAAAAACAGTATTAAAAATAATGTGTTTTTTATATGAAGTTTGAATTGTGTTAACGCATGTTAATGTCTAATGGTGACGGGGGGTTAAACCTAGTACCAAGGTATATTTATTTTACTAGGTAGTGGCGTCCCTACAACAAATACAACAATACAAGAACAACATGACATTTTGTTGTTGCTTTGTAGTTCGAAATGTCAAAAAACATAGGAGAAAATTGAGAAGGCCTGTGTGTGTTTTATGCTTTTTCACTTCTACACTGTAAAATTTCTGAACACATACAACTTTTGACATGTCGAACTACTAAATCAGCTGGGCGGACGACACTACCTAGTAAGATAAATATACCTTGCCTAGTACTCTGTTCAAATTTGTGAAAAATGTTGAGCAACATTTATTATTTTACAAGGGAAATTTCACATTTAAAATGTGGTGTCTATCTCGCTATTTGAAAGAATTTTATGACTTTATTTTCAAGTATACAACATTGATTTAGATTAGATTAGTTTTTTATTGAGACTTTTTTTCCGATTACAATTTGATTGTACAATCTTACTATAACGAATTGTTCATATTAGAATTATAATAGTCTTATTCTAGTTTTAGTGAATTTGGGAACACACTACATGTTTAAAGTGAAAAGTTTGCATAAATAACTTAGTATTGTTATGAAAGAGGGAGACAAAGACTTGCTCAATGTCTTTTACTATTGCTAGCAGCGTGAGGTCCAAGGCGAATTCATACCAGGTGGTGTTGATAGCCCAGCTGATTGTTTTTTGCTCTCGTTTTTTTGCTAATGTCATGTCAAAAATACATTGTTTCATATCTGCTAATCTAATGTCAAAGTTGTGGTTTTGTTGTAGTTGTTGCTCTACTGCCTACACCTGGTATGAATTCGCCTTGGTGAGGTCTGCTCAAGGCGAATTTATACCAGGTGTCAGAATTCCTCTTTGCTTTATTTCACAGCTTTGATAAAATGTTGTCAGAAACATTTCAATGTTTTTCCAAGCAAAAACAGAGTACTACTTTTACAGCATTTTTTCAGGAATTTTCATAGAAATTTTTTATGTATTTTTTACGGATGAAAAACTGAACAGAGCAGGGTAGTCAGATTTTTTTCACCGATTTCGCCAAAATCCATGTAAAAAATCGCCAAAATGGTTTTTGTTAGTTTGTGCTAACAATATATATAATTTTTTTAAATATCAAAAATATTTTTAATAAATCACAAAAAAAAAACTTTATTGAAATCGCTAAAATTCTCCAAAAAGAGAAAAACAGTCGCCAAAATATGTAAGTACGTTCAAATTTTAGTTTTTATTTAAAATAAAACAAAAATAATTAGATAACTCGAGAAAGGTATAGTTTTTACTTAAAGCAGTAATAAATTTATGGGTTAATATAATCAATAGAATTATAGAATATGCCCACCCTCAATGTATTTGTCATCGTCCTCTTGTTTGAATTTTATTTTATTTTATTAGGTGCAACATGCGCAATTTGTATTCATTTAATTTATAGGATCAAGCAAATTATTCTTTATTTTATTTCGCAAATGAGTTTTGGTGGAGTTCATAGTCACGTGCTACAACCAGCCTTTAATCTTGACTTTAGTGATTTCAGATTGTCGACTGGTAACTGTCGGCTTTCTTTCTCATCATGCAGTCTATAGTAATTCCTAGCATATGTTCAGACTCAGGTCCCTCATGGCATCCATATTTAAAAAGCTTTTACCAGTGGTACTAAGTCTTATGCTTGCGAGCGCCGGACATGCACACACAATGTGCGCTACCATCTCAGCTTCCTCCAGCCAGTCTTCAAGCATCATCTTTTTCTAATTTCATCTTGGCTAGATAATACATTCACCTGCCTCATGCGCTTTATATCCGACTGGTTGTCAAGTGCAATGGGAATCTTTCTCCCCTGCACCCGACATTCCAGCAGATGATCCAACGCACGCAGTAGTCCAAGCAATTCTGCCTGGTAAACGGAGACGTACTCCTCCAAACATAGACAACAGGACAAAGAAAAACTGTAAAATGTACCGAATTTTCTCTTTGTTGGCTTCATTTTTAACACTCTGTAATTCACAACTGAATGGAACAAACAAAAAACTGTAAAATAATTTTTTTAGTGTGAAATGTCACCTTGACAACGAACATAAATTTGAGATTATTTAATCGATGCTTTAAGAGATATCGATCACTACCGCCATCTACCAAAAAATTAATTTTGTTTCTGATAAGGAATTAAAACATTTTGAAATTAAAAGATGTTCGTAAACTTTAAATAAAATTATATTTCGAAAAGTTACCGAAAATTATCTGAAAAATCGCCAACAAATTCGCCAAAAAAAATCGACATGTCGCTAAATCAAAAATTTAATTCCAAATTAGATTGAAAATCGCCACATTCGGCGAGAAATCGCCACGTTCGGCGAGAAATCGCCATATCTGACAACGCCGGAAGGTTTAAGCGGCATTTAGACGGTCAAACGCAGCCTGTGAGCATGGTCTGATGAGAGAGAGAGAGTTTAGCATTTACATGATCAGGCGAAGTTTGTCAAACATCATTATACAAAAGACACTGAGCAGTGAGGTTCGTATTAAAGGTGGTGCGTGAATTAGTTGCTGCTTCAACACAATTAGAAAAAAATAAAGAAACATATTTGGACAAAAAATTGGTTTGGTAAAAGACAAAAACGATCCCAAACAAAATTATTGAAAGAGTAGGAAATAACGGCAGCTGCCGATTATAAAAACTGGCTATTAAACGATTAATTATGGGATTTTCCTTTATAATAATTGAAAAATACGAATTAAATAATATTTTTAATTTGAATTTAGGCAACAAAAATTTCCATATGGCAACAAATACTTACATGTGTATGTACATACATAAATGAAATATTTCATAAATAAACCCTAATAAAACCCTATAATAAAACCATTTATTACCACCCATAAAAAACCCTTTACATGCAATACCATACATAAAAGCCCATACACGTGCAAAAAACAAAAAATTCTCCTAAAAACGTGCGCTCTAGCCAAGACATCTTTACTGCTCGGTTGCAAAATAACAAATGAAATTTGCACTGTGTTTGACAAACATCCGTTTAGACTAGTTTGATGGCCTGATGGCAAACACAAAATATCAAAAATTTTTGATTTTCATCCAGCGCGGCTGTCAAACACGAAATTTGGTCGTTTACACGAGTTTGATGGCATGCCATCCAGCGGTGCACACAGTCCGCGTTTGACCGTCTAAATGCCGTTTAAAGACGGGAAAGAAAATGCTGTTTATTTGAAGAACTCGTTTGCTTAGTCGCAATTTACATTAGACAGAAAAATGGGCAGACAGACGAGATTTGTAGGCAAGGGGTTGAAGAGGTAGAGTGTGTATTTCATGACTAGTGTACTGGACATTTTTTCGTTTCTCTTTTCTGCTTTTCGCTTTTTTCTTTTGAAACACACAAACATGTAAAGAATATAACACAGAAAATAAAATGTGCAAAAATCTGTCTGTCTTGTTTATGTCCAATGTAAATTGTTTAAGCAAGAGCAAAAGAGAATTCAAAAAATGTCTGCCCTGTTTCTGTCCTATGTAAATTGCGACTTAGCTCTTGTCCAAAGCGAATTCATACCAGGTGTGAGCAGTACGGTAACAAATACAACCAAGGCGAATTCATAACAGGTAAACTCGAGAGCTCAGCTGACTATTTGTTGTCACCATCTTACAGTGTCAAAATGTACTAACATTTTTTATTTTGACAGCCAAAAATGATTTATACAACAACAAAATGTACGTATTTTTATTACAGAGTTGTACTCTTTTTTCGCCGCGAGTCTACCTTGTTTATTGTGCCATGAAATACAACAAAACAACAACTGTGACATCAAGGCGAATTAATACTAGGTGATTCCACGGGCGAATTTAGGCTTTTTGCCTCCTTTCAAAGTATATCTATATAAAGTACATGCAAGTCCACAGCTGTGAATATTTATTATTGTTCTGAAATGTCAAAAGAGTCGTAAAGTAGCTCTGGGTCGGGGAACACGTGCGTGCGTCATTGTCATTATCGCTTAAAGTCAATCAGGCCGTCCTTGTTGCTCGGCCTTCGAGTGGTTTGCGTCTCGTTCTCACACTGGCTGATTGGCGTCCTCGAATAGCTGTACTACGGTACTGTTATTGGTGGTTGTTTAATCAGCCACGTGTAATCGTTTGGTTATCGTTTATAACCTATAAATTTTAATTTAAATAAGTCGGACATTGGTGGAGCACCATTTTAAAAAACTCAACTGTTAACTGGAGGAGCACCATTAAACTCAATTTTTAACTGGAGGAGTACCAATAAACTCAAGATTTTCACTGGAGGAGCACCATTAAACTCTCATTAATTTTACCAAGCTGAATTTGGAGTCTCACTTCCTATACGAAGGTATAGGTCGCTCTGCAGATTTTGGAGGAAGCTAAGGCAATCATACCCTGGCGCTTTGGTTTCGTACCTTTGCCATTTACCAATTTTTTTGGAGAGAAACCAAAAAAAAAAAAAAAGAAATGTCAAAATTGTTTTCATTTTTAAAGTGCCATTGTTTTTATTAAATTCAAAGAATTTTTCAAAAGTGAAAAAGTGAAATAAAAAGTGGACAAAAGTGTTTAAAAAAAAAGCAAAAAATATAAAACCCTATAAATAAATTACTTTTTTAAAAATATAAAAAGGAAAATGCGTGTTTGTTGTTTGTGCAACAAAAAATATGTAAGTGGAAGTGGCAGCTTGTTTGGTGTGCCAAAAGACCCTCTAAAGAAGCAAGCATGGGAAGAAATTTGTGATAAAAGATTGGCACAAAGGAGTTTAATATGTCAGGATCATTTCTTGAAGTCAAGCGTCATACACTCGGAACAAAAACATATCTTTTGCCAAATGCTGAGCCGTTTGTTGTGCAACTGAAAGATGTTGAGATGAGCGCGAAAGAAAGTGAAGTGGAAGAAAATTCACCCAGAAGGTAAAAAGTAAATACTTAAAACTGTTTTAGAAATATGTATTAAGTTATTTAATTATTCTTTTTTACATATTCAGTTCAAGAACAAAATATTTGGTGAACAGGTAATTCACGGTAAAGTTAACAACTTGGGTAACAACGTTACCTTCGAGCGGGTTAAAATGAAGTTATACGTCAACTCCGATGTCCACTTCTCAAAAGCCTATGAATATGAGGATGCTGAGTAAATATTTTTCTACTGAAGTGTTAACATTTGTATCTAATGTTTTAAAAAAATAAAATTTTAAAAAGTTAAAAATGCTTTGTATATTTTTTGCAAAAGAATAAAAAATTTTTTTTTTCTTTTCAAAGATAAATAAGGTGCATAATACATAATATTTTGAGTATTTTTCATACAGACTTTATTTATCTATTAAACTTTTAACAATTGGAAGTATATGTGTTCTTGTAACTTTAACATTATATTGTTTATAAAATGATCCAGCCATAAAATTACAATCTTTATAATATTCCATAGATAATTTAAGCTCATTAAGTAATAACAGGTGTTTTTGGATCGATTCACATAAATAAGCGTTGTTAATGTTAACTATACCTAAATCACGATGAACACTATTGTCTTCAGGTTTAACAAACATGCCAAGTAATAAGACAACACTACAGTTGAACTGTTCTGCATATTCTCTAACGGCCTCGTCAGCATTAGGTTTTGATATAAACTGTTGCACCGGCAAAGGAAAACCGGGTAAAGCAACTTTAATTTCTGCACTTTCAATTAAAATTTTCTTCTTCTTCTGCAAAAAGAAAATGATTGAATTTTACTTTTATGAGTTTCTTATGCGGAAACATACCTTTTTGTCTTCTTCACTATCACTGGAGGATTTATTTTTGAGTGGTCTTTTGGTAACAGGCTTTTTCTTGGGTGGTGGCGACTCTTACACCACTTCATCTTGCATTTGACAATCATGTTTCTTCATTAGAAATTTTTTAGAATTTCTTCTGTAACTTTGAATTCGACCTTAACGCCCTGGTGATCAGGAAATACGTCAGCATTACCGTCCTTGTAGCTGCTACGCTTTTTCAAGGCGACATTAGCTGTTGCTTTGTTTTTGGCCATAGCTTTGGCTTGCTTCTTATTGATGCCCAATTCATCGAGGCGTTCTTTCTCTTCCACCTCATTCAGTTTCTTTTCTAATTCATCCAAATCATCCAACCACAACATTTGAACAGTTTTGGCTTTTAAAGCGTTTAATTCAACCAATCAATCAATGAAGTCAATCCACCATCCTCTTGCGCTATACGGCCGAATTCTTATGGAGCCAAAGTTATGACAAAACGTATCGTTGTAACAGTATCACATCATCAAAAGCCACAAATTCACTTAACTAAAAACATTTTATTATTAGTATCTTTTTTTGCAGAAATTATTCAAAGCTTTTATGCGCACAAAATAACAATTTTAGTTTTGTTTTCAATTTATATACCAGTTTCAATACATTTAATATACACATTTTTTGTTTTAGTCAGCTGTTTTTGACTTTTAAGAACGAATTTTACACAAACAAAATTCCTGTGGTTTTTGTAATATTGTATTTGTTGTAGAACTGCATGTACTTTATATAGATATGCTTTGAATAGATTAAATAAATATATGTAATTATTAAAACTACATATATTGAAATATGTTGGTACATTGTAATAAAACTTTAGGAAACATTTTGCAAAAAAGTGTAAGCTTTCACTAAAATACAACAATTTGATTTATACTTAATAAATATTATTTTAGATTACTTGGTCAAGATGTTACTCAACAAAAGCTAAGATGGTCGGCCAAGTTGAGGCCATGGCACAGTCTATAAGTGATAAAGGGTAAAAACTATTAAAATACATATAAAACACAAAATTAAAGTTTGGTGTTTCTGTAGATTTTTAAGACCATATAAAACTTATGAACCTCCCTCTGATGCTGTCGAAAAAGTGCAGACCATATGTGTCACTTTGCAGATACCACAAAAACAGGATTACAAGCTTAAAAGTTTAGAAGAAAAATTTATTTTTTTACAAGCCTGTTTTAATGAGTTTCACCATAGTATACCCAATTCACAGGTTCATGAACTGAAGACAATAGGTATGTAAAAATCCAAGTTTTAGAGGGTACCTTTTAACATGTAATTTTTAAGGTGACGTTGTAAAGTTTTACAAAACTTCTGTTAATACCACTGTACCTTATGAAGCTCTGAAGCAAATGAAACTTCCTGAGAACCTGCACATTCAATATGATTATTTGAGATTCCATCCCGAAAAAGATACAAAGTTTAATGGACAAACTGCCTTCCCCAAGAGTTCTACTTTAGTGACTGGCTTAAAATATCGTGGTAAATATGAAGGTCATGAAGCTAAACGATCATGGCCTTAAGCCTAAAATAAATTTGCTTGTTATTCATAATTTTGTTTTATTTGATAATACATTAAAAGCAAATACAATTGTTATGAACCATTTAAAATTTCATTAAATTTTCTACTGTGGACACCAAATTTGAATCCATTAAAGAATCCAATGCCTTCTGTACTCTTACGTCTCTAAGTAAGTTTAAAATACGTTCGTCTTGCTGAACGGCTTCTAGTGTGGGATACAACAACTCATAATGAGTTTCAGCCACCGACGGTTTATTAAGAATATTTAGAATTTTCTTTTGCAACTCTATTTCTGGATCCGGTTTAGATTTAACTTCTTCATCTGCAGCATCACCCAATTCTACTTTGACTTGCAGTTCCCTTCTCTGCTGTAGATATTTAATAATACGATCGTATTGTAAAACTGTGAGAGGCATATTTGAGGCCAATAGATTAAGCAACATTTGTATAGCTTCCGGGTGACGTTCTTTTAATGGTGGTGCCATATAATTTGACGCATTGGCCGGAATAATGGGCACAGGATTTGGTAAATTCATTGACACAGAAGCAATGTTCCGCTGTTGTTGATTTGGTACAGCTGTAGTCTTATCACGCAACATTTTCCTGCGAAAATCATCACTGACTAACTTAATAGCATCGTCGACAGGCATATTGCGATGTTCAGCAGGTTGTCCATATAGAATATTGACAGTTATGCTGTTATGTTCTTGATGTTGATTCGTAACGAGTATAGCATACAAGCATCCACGTGAAGCAATATTAGAAAGCTGCGAAAGGAAAATAAATAGAAATTTAATTTAAAAATAAATAAAAAGAAAAAAATAAACGGAAAGTTCAATTGTTAACTCAATATTTTCTGATGACCGCTTAAACAGTTAAAACTTGGGATTAGCTCAATACCTTCAACCCTTCAAAACGGATGCTTAACTACCAAGATAAATATGACGAGAAATAACTTTATGTACATATATAAATAAAATAAAATGTCGTCGTTGATAATTGCATCACTTACGAACGGCTGCACTGATTTGGAGTTTTTTTTAATCTTTATCGTAACCCAACTTAGGTTTTTAAATGCAAATTGAATTGAGGTATAGAACTATAATAGGTACATCTTTAAAATTTTGCACCAGTAACGCCCTTATTATTAGTTTAGCACAACACATTCTGGATTGAAGAAGTGGGCGTGGTACCTCCCACACAAAGTAAACAATTATTATCGTCTACCTAGAGATTTGCATAAGTTTGAGTACTGAAACTTTGTAACCCTCATAATGTGCATAGTCTAACATAACACAGATTGAATTGGGACGGTGGGCTTGGTACCTCCTATACAAAGTGAAAAAATATCGTGTACTTAGAGAACTACAATAGGTAGAGTTTTGAAACTTTGCACAAGTAACCCTCAGACTAATGTGTATAGTATTACAAAATATAGACTGGATTTAAAAGTGGGCATGGTATTTCCCATACAAAGCGAAAAATTATGGTGTAGCTAGAGAAAAAAAATTATGGTAAAGGTAGAGACTTTAGACTTGGCATGGTAGTTTCCATACAAAGTGAAAAATTATTGTGTACTTAGAGAACTACAATATGTGGAGTCTTGAAAATTTGCACATGTAACCCTCATATTAATATGCATAATCTAGCAAAATATGGACTGGATTAGGATAGTGAGAGTGGTACC